>JANBXA010000738.1:17547500-17550000 GCA_030556225.1 Cricetiscus sungorus | reverse complement strand
TCAATTAGAAAACTTAAGAAATGATACAAAGGGCTGAGATACAGATTAAGGATGAAGTGTCTGCCAAGCATGTGAGCAACACTGTTTTCTCCTGATAAGTGAAGCCTGCATAACTTTATAGGAAATGAAGGCAAGACTGTGCATGCATGTGGGGCCTAGAGGAGGGTCTCAGAAATCTCCCTCCATCACTTTCCACCTGTTCCTGTGAGGCAGGCCCTCTCCTTAAATCCGAGGCTCTCGTTTTCTTGGCTAGGCTGGAAAGCAACAAACCCCAGCAATGTTCTTAGTGATGCTCCACAATTGAGCTGGGATTACAACAGGGCTCTGAGATCCAAATCCTCATCCTCATGATTGCTCATCCAGCTCTCCTAACCACTGAGCTTTCCCTCCAGACCCTCTAGAAGAGCTCTGTAAAGACAGATATACTAAAAACGTTCGCCTTGATATTGTTAAAGGCCCAGGATATCACTGGCAGTTGCTGTTGCTATCTGAATTGAACAAGCATAGAGATATAAACATTTTCTGTTTGTTTGGTGTTATAAGATGTGTATTTGGATTAAGTTTTTTTTTTTTTTTTTTTTTTTACAAAAAATTAATGGTATGCATACATTTGTCAATTTGACATAAACTAGAGTCATTTGGGAAGAAGGAGCCTCAGCGGAAGAATTTCCTCTGTCGGATTGATTTGTGGTTGTATCTGTGGAGTGTTTTCATGATAAATGATGGGCGTAAAAGGCCCCAAACCCACTGTGTGAAGTGCCAGCTGTGGGGAGGAGGTCTTAAGATATAAAAGAAAGCAAGCTGAACAAGCCAGGGAGGAAAGCTGGTAAGCAGAGATGCTCAATGGTCTATGCATCAGCGTTTGCCTTTAAGTTCCTGCCTTGGCTTTCCTTGATGATGGGGAAGGATGCAGAGGTATAATTTGGAATAAGCCCTTCCCTCCCCAAGTTTGGTTTGGTTTTGGTCAGTGTTTGATCCCAGCAACAGAACACAAACTAGGACGCACAGTTACATTGTCCTATTGTGTGAACTCGGTAAATTCTCTAATGATCAATCAGGGTAATTAGCTTGTCTCTCACCTCATATAATTGTCATTGCGGGATGCAGGGGGGGGGGCGGTGAGAGCATTCAAATTCTTTCCTGCTAACTATCTGTAGTACGCAGTCCTCTGTGTACCTACACACTGGGGCTTGCCATTCTGCCTCTTCTCTTGTCCCCTTCCCCTTCTTTCTTGTATCTGCTAACCACTGCTCAGTTGGTTGTATCTATGGTTCCAAGTGGGTGAGATCATGCCACGTCTGCCTCTTGTCCCTGGCCTGCTTCACTTAACAGCTCCTGGATTTGTCCTGTCATCGATGGCAGGATTTCATACGTTATTTTTAATGGACAAATAATACCCAGTCATATGTTTGCTACCTCACATTGGCACCCCCCTGCGTTGGTTTCCACAGCCTAGGCACAGTAAATGTGCTGGAGTAAATGTGGTCATGCGCCTGCCTCTTCAATATATTGATTTCATCGTCTTTGTATGCTCAAGCCTTGTTGGATCATCTGGTAGGACTATTTTTAGTTAGCTTTTTCTTTCTTTCTTTCTTTTTTTTTTTTAAACTCTACATTGTTTTCTATAGCTGTAGTCATTTACATTTCCATCAAAAGTGTGTAAGAGGCCCAATTTTTCTCTCTATTCCCTTGCCAACATGTCTGTCTTTTTTCTAAGTAAGCGTGGTGGGGGGGGGACGTCTCGTGGTTTTGACATGGATCTCTCTGATGGTTAGCGATGTTGATCATTTCACTCACATATGTGCTGGCCATTTGTATGTCTTGTTTTGCAAATGTCTGTCTATTCACATCTTTTTGCCTCATTTTCAAGTTGGATTATTTGGGGGCTGTTTCGCTCTTCAGCTCTTCCTTGTGTGTTCCTTGTGTGTTTCGGATGTTAACCCCTTGTCAGATGTATAGTTCGCAAATGTTTCTTCCCTCTCTGTATGTTGTCAAACATCTTCTAAACAACCTTCTCCACACATTCTTTATAAAAGAGAAGAAAACCAGATGGTGAGGGGCGTAGCCCTCTTTCTGAAGGTGGGCAGCATTGAGGATGCTGAGGATGCAGGTGGTCCGAATTACCTCCAACTTCAAACAAGCTGTTCACAGCAAGCTGGAAGCTATACATAAGGGAGGGTTAATAAAGACAGGATTAAACTCCTATTTAGAAGCATAATAGGGAATATGTAGACAGATCGGTGCAGTTCCTAAGCCACACAGCATCTCTGCCACAATTTGAAACTACCACTGAGAATTTTGTACCCACACAATTCCCCAGCTAAAGCATAGTAGATACACGTCTGAATTAAATCAATGGAAGAGGGAATTCTCCCTGTGGCTTGAGGACAGTGGGCCATGGGTTATACCTTTTTTCTGGTTACATGGTCTTTTTCTGGTGCTGGCAACGATGGAGGAAAAGGCATTGGGGGTAACAGTGGCTGGTACAAGGAGCTCTGAG
>JANBXA010000738.1:17095000-17542500 GCA_030556225.1 Cricetiscus sungorus | reverse complement strand
CCCCCACTTTGGTTATGGCACTATGCTGTAGAGCTTGGCACGAATGTCCAAGGATCATTGTTCCATGACATGGCACATCCTGCAGCTCTTCCAGAAGCTTCTATGATTATAGCAGAAAAGTGAGTAAAAATAAACAAACAAGTAAATAAACAAATAAGCCAGCATCCTTAATTTGTCCTATTTTAAAACTTCAGCCACCCACAATTCATTATTTTGAAATCCTGGCAGAATTATCACTTTTATTCAGTAAATGCCCTTCTTAACTGACTCATATATTTACTTAAAGGCCATTTAAGAAAAATTCAGGAAGCAGCACACTGGAGCAGCTTTTTTTGGAGGCTTCAAAATTGTGAAGGTTGATTATTTCTTTTTCAGCTAACTATACCTTTGGGGGGGGATAAGTGCTTATACCATTTGTAGCTGCATTTGTTTGTATAACCAAATGCCACTACCAAAATACCTATGTTCTTGACAAGTTTCAAGCATACTAATGTATTCTGGAAAGTGACTTTTACAACAGAAATTTCTTATTTCTAAACATAAGAAAGGCAATATACAGGAAGCCAATAGCTAACATCAAATTAAATGGAGAAAACAGAAAGTCCTTTATTATCTCCAGTTTTAGATGCAGTCCCCAATATGGGCTTACGTGCTTTTCAACAGGATAACAGACTTTCTGTGATATAATTTGAAAAGTTCAGAAATAATATTCTCTTATAATGCCATACAATTGGCCATCAGTGATCACTTTACGTAGTCTCTCTCTCTCTCTCTCTGGATGATGTAAACACCAGTCACGCAGAGGGAAAATGTGAGCATCCATTACCTACATACACCCTGATAAACTGTATTTGTTGTAGGAAAGGTATTTAAGCTCTATGGGTGAGTGGCCAAGGACAAATGCACAAATCTCAAAACTGAACGTCTTTAATATGATGCCAAGTGGCCCAGTTCACCTGGGCACTGAAGCTTCTCCAGTTTCATTTAAACAAAACAATGCTGGTGAATATTTGTATGTATCTCTAATCAGAAGTGGATTTCAGTGGTGGCCTTCGGAGTCCAGCAATCTGAAGCTGAACTCCGTCATGACAGATGGACCATTGGTCTCTTCCCGCAGGAGCCACAGCCCTTTCCCACAAAGCCCCCTTGCAGAATCCTTAGGAAGAAACACACCAATGGGGCCTGCACCTGCTAAATGCCTTTGATTTACTCTGGTCAATCAGAGTACCACATCAGAGACATTTCCATGTGGTTTCTGTTGTTAAACAAGGAATCCAGCACAGGGCATTCTGCCCCCTTGGGAGAGGCACGAGCTTCTCAGAGATGTTGCCTTTGGGATCCAGTCTTCTCTTCAGAGCAAAGCCGACATTCCCACCAGCCCAGAGACGGAGACATCCCTTCCCTGTTGTTGCTGGCTTAGGTCTTCCTTTAAAAGCTTTTCCTGGAATAACAATAAAATATTTATCAAACTATGCATATGGACTATGTCAGGACACTCTCAGCAACCCACAATCTTTTTTGTTTGTTTGTTTGTTTGTTTTTAAATTCCTGCTGCTGTTTCTTCTTAGAAGTTATACAACCTCAGAGAGGTGGCCCCTTATAGTCACTAACCTATGGCCACACCTGTAGTCCAAGCCACTCTGCTTGGGAACTGGCGTCCCTTGGCCAACTTTTTATCAAAGTGCCTCAAGGGGTTCTAATGACTGAGACTTGAAAAGACTGGGCATTGATGGTGAGTCCTGAACAGTGGGTATCCGAAACGATGCCACTCCACGGTCCACAGGACAGAGCATTGTAAATAGTTCTTTCCCGTTTATTGGGCTCATTTTCCTTGCTTGAAATCAATGCATTTCCCCACATTGTATGGATTTTAGAAGGAGCTATGATTCAGAAAGGAGGCAGCCGCCACTGACAGCCCTTGGGCTTTTGCCTTCTGTTTTGTGCCTCAAAGGCTTTTGACCCTTGATGTACACTCTCTGAATCACGTCTGCTTTTGGTTTCCTGACTAAAGAACTAGAAAGGTTAGTCTAAGGTAGATGAGGAAGATTTACAAGGGAGCCAACAAGTATGCCCTGTCATCTTATGTGCATGACGAATGGCTCTGTCACCTGGACGACAATGGGCAAGTGATAGAAACTTCATACTCCTCCATCTAAGAGATGGCACTCCATCTACCCATCTCCCAAGACGGGAGTGAAGAGAAAAGGAGACAGTTCATGAGAAACTTTTGCTGCAGTGGCTGACACATGCTTCTTAGAGAGTCCTGGGAAAGCTGAAGCAGGCTGCCTTGTGTTCTAGCAGATTGGCTTTAGAGGAGATTCAAGAGTGGAAAAGCAAGCAATGGGAGCAGTCAGGTGGCTGCCCCGAGAGTATAATCGGAAATTGATGTGGGTGGCTCGGTGGGGATGGGGTGGAGGGGCGAATTGGATGTGCATCATAGAGCACGCTGAGTGTGTGTGTAGGCAAAGCTTGCCTAGTCAAAGGAGACTTTTGGGGTTTCTAGTTTGAGAATCTAATAGTCTGACACTATGGAACACAGAATGAATTTTAAGGAAAAGGTGGCAAATCCTATTTTGGAACTGTTGAATTAAAAACACCTTCTGTGTTAGCCATAGAAGTTTAAAGTAGATGGAAGGTTTACACACACACACACACACACACACACACACACACACACACACACGCACATACACAGAGAGAGAGAGAGAGAGAGAGAGAGAGAGAGAGAGAGAGAGAGAGAGAGAGAGAGAGAGAGAGAGAGAGAGAGAGAGAGAGAGAGAGAGAATGAGAATGGAAGGATTCCTTACTAACCATGAATTTGAGATAAAGCAGGGTAGTTGGTTTATTTGGAATTTCCACTTTTTTAAAAATATATTTAAATATGTATGTCCTCAGCCCACTGAACCCATGGACAGCTAATGCACCCCCCAAAAACCTGTGGCATATCCCATAGGAGGCTGTAGAGTAAAGAGAATATAAAATGCTTCTATCTGTTCAACATAGATGGAAAGAAGGGAAGACCCAGCATGGGAAAAGGCCCCTGAGCATTAAAATAATTTGGATAAAAGCCAGGCTGTTCTATAAGAAGATGTAAACACGAAGACATTTTATTTTAAGCAGGTTTAAAACTTAAATTTTTAAACAGGAGGCTGTACTGTAGAAGGCTCGCAAACCAAAGTGTCTGAACCATCACAGGTACTGTTTCCGGAGAAGGGTGACAAGAGGGACAAACTTCCCAGGAGAGTTCATGTCTATTGAAAGAGAATGATGCCTAAAACAGTTCACTTTGTTTGCAAACCACATTTGGCGTAATGTTTATCTTCTTCCTTTAATCACCTAGTGCAGTGGTATTGTCATATTATTACCTATAATTTTGCCAGACGTGATACTTTGTAGAGATGTAGAATCCATGCATACAACATGTGTATGTACCATATAAATGTATATCACACATATCATATGCATGTAACATATAAATATATATGTCACACACACACACACATGCTTTTCATATGTGCACTCTTGGTTGGGAGGTCATCAGTCTTGATGTAGAAGACTGTAATTGTTTCAGTTATCCTAATAAGCCATACAAATTTAACACAGATTTTCTTTGTAGTTCAAAAAAAAAAAAAGAAAAAGAAAAAGAAAGAAGCATAAGTATCACTAATCACTTTATTCTCCTTAGCATGTTGTGTCTCACACTCAGCATCTCTGGATGCTGTTCTTACAAGTCTAGCACTCCCCCACTGACCTACATCCTCAACACTTTATTGTACATTGTATCTACAATGAAACAGATGGTTGCCGCTGTAATGTATCACAAAGATTACTGTGTTACTTCAGCATTTTGTAATTCTTTAAATGAGTATCTTTAAGAACACTCAGCATTCATGTAAAAATCCTTCTCTAAGCAAAAATAATGAGCACTTGATAAATCTACTTTGGGGAACATTTGTTTGCTAGATGCTTATATTATTGTAGAAATCACTGCTCTTTAAAAGAAAACTTCACAAAGTGGTAACAGGCTTACGTTAAAATACTAAGTGCTCTAAGGATGACTCTAAGTGTCCTTCCTAGCTTTCATTGGAGACTGACTTTGACCTCCTGATAATAAACTGGTAAGCTTGGCTAAGTATGTACAGCAGCAGACAAAGTGTCTCAAAAGAAGAATTCTTTTTTTTTGTTTGTTTTCAGACAATTGCAATTAGTTCTAAATGTTTTGGTATTTTTCCCCTTTTACATATACTCATTTTTATAACAGCAAAATAAACTCTGAATTTTCTGTATCCACAAGATAAAGTGGGTAGACTTGTCAAATGGTTTCAGTCAAAAGGAATGATTGGAAAATTTATGAAAAGAAAACCAACAAGAACGCATTTGAGTGGCAAAGGAGGGAAACAAACATTAATAATATACCATTTTGTACTAATTCTCTGAGTTGCTAATTACTTCCATGCTGAGAATTTAATGTTCAGGCAAGTTGGGGAACTGTTGAGTTGTTTAACAGCATTAAGCAAGGCAGTTAGCATGCTCTTAGGATTAGCATATAATTCCTTGCCTGCATTAATTGACATTTGCTGGAAATTCCAAAGATGGACTACAAAGAGTTGTATTTCCCAATTATATCAACCACAGAGTTTTCCTCAAAATACCTAGTCATATGAGGTAGGTATGCAAATTTGGAAGTCGCCGTTCAAGTCTCTGTGTTCTCATGTTTGCTTTCCATTTTCACTCTATACTTCCTCTCCTGTATTCTTTTTGACTCAGTTTTCTAAAGCAAGCAGTCATTTTTGATGCTCAGAAAACCATTTGTGTCCATCAGTACCAACGCTTGATTGTTAGAAATGGAACAACTGTGTCATCCATGTCCAAGGTTTCTTCTTCCTTGTTGTTGGTCTTTGGGCCATGCCACTGATGCATGCAGTCACCTTCTGATGACGTAAGGAGAAAGAGGAAGCCAGGACTTCTACCTGCTTTGGACTGGAGTGGAATTTAATTGCAGACATGAACCTTGGAGTGAAGCACATCTTTTATTTATCCAAACTTAACATTTAAAATGAAGCATTAAAAATTGATGATAGGAGATTTTTTGTATGTCAAAGGCAATTTCAGAGTTCTATTTTTATACTTCAGGTACCAAAAGCGCAGCAAAAACAAAGGGCAAACATATTCAACTAAATGTTCCGTGTCTGGAAAGGAAGAAAACATAGATTTTGTGGATGAATTTTCTTCTCTCAACACCGAGTTAAATATTTTACAAATTGCATCGTTAGTGTTTGCAGTTAAACTATTAGTAAATATTATTTGCCCCCGAGATACATCTGATTAAGCTGGGCTAAGAACTCACGCACTAAGTGGATGGTTTCTAAGCAAACCCAACTATAAAGAGCCAAGTCCAGCCCAGTAGTTTCCTGTTGCCAACAAGCTTTAAGAATGAAGATTCTGGGTCTTTATATCTTCCACAACATTATATACAGAGCCCAGACTAATGTTTGTGTGTAAGAAATAGTGATTTTTAATATTTAAATCTAATATGTCATTTAATGAATTTGGAGTAATTTTCCCAAAAAGGGAAGTATTTTTGAAATATCTGACACAGTGCTTGGATAAGGACAAAATATAAGCTGAGATGGAGGGATTATGAATTTGAGGATATCCTGGTCTATGTGACTGGATGCTGTCCCCACAAAAAACGATATAGCTCCTTTCATAGCATTCAACATTCATGGCAATTTATGAAATAGAATGCATGTAGTGAACTTCTTGCACCATGGCCAAAAGCTATTCACAATTTTCATTGAAGGGTGTAATGGTATTAAGATCATTAATGGAAATTATTTTTATAAAAAGACATGAGCAATTGTAATGATATTTTAAGTGAATATAGGTACACACTTTTGTAAAGTATCTTCTGGAGAATCAAGGCCACATGTAAGATGACAGGGTTTCAATGCTTTTGTCTGGTTAGATCCAGGCAGGCTTTCCTGCTACATCTGCAAGGTTATTTTTTTTTTCAGGTAGCTCTTTTGTCATCCTTAAAACAGTCGCTTCCACTGTTCAAACTATCCAACAGCCCCAAATTACATCTTTAAGTTTCCTCACATAAACCTCTTTGTTCAAAATATTTAACTTTCTAATTATGTCTAGTGACTAAAATGAAGCCTCATGATTTCCATTCTTAGACCTGAATCATTCAGTCCCAGCAGCTTTTACACCTTAATAGGTGTGAAGTTCAAATCCTGCCCTTCGTTGCTATTAGTAACTGCCTGCACTTGGCTTTCTCACCATGTTTTGTCAGTGTTCCTGCATCCCCCCCCCCCCCCCCGTCCACAGTCTGTTCTAGTCTCTGTTTTGTACATGTGTTTTTTTTTTTTAACTTTGTGTGTGTGTGTGTGTGTGTGTGTGTGTGTTTATGCTTTGGTTCTTTCCATGCCATCCATCATTCCTGCATCCACATATCCAGAAAGTATGATCTGGCACCCACTGTGTACCAGACAATATGCGATTCAGCGTGGACACAGTAAACAACACAGAACTCCTTCCTGAACCTTCTTTCTGACAGAGAAAATATGGGGTAATTGTAGACAAAATACCTGTGAGTTCCATGTTACGACATTCATTAACAGATAGATACATATTGGCCGTCTTTGAAATGCTTGGAGCAGGAGTATGTACAATTTTCCCCCCCACTGATTTTGAAATATTTGCACGAATATATGGCGATACCCTACGAAAGAGTCCAGGTCTCAACATAGCGTTCACTTATGTGTTCCCTGCATCTTCTACCTTGCAGGGTCTGGATCTTAAATGTACCCTAGAAGTCATATTTTGGAGGCTTGGTTCTCAGGGGGGGCATTGTTGGGAAGTAGTAAAAGCCTTAAATGGTAGAGACTGGTAGGAGAGACGTATGTGTTTATGTGATTAGGGTCATGCCTTCAAAGGGGAAATATAGGTCTCTTCCTTTTTCTTCTGTGCTCCTTGGCCATAAGTTGAACATTTTAACGACACCTGGTGCTCCTGTCATGATACTCTGTGAGCACAAACCTCCCAAACAGTGAGCCAAAATCAACCTTACCTCTTTATAAGTTGATTGCTTTGGGTATTTTTTTTTATAGTGATGGGAAGTTGATCCCCCCACACTATTTAAATGATTTTATATTTTGACTGCAGCTCACCACACAAGGTCAAGCATGGCATTTCCATATATAACATCATATTTGTGTTCAAAACGTTTTGAATGTTAAGGCATTTTGATTTCAGATTTCCTAGTGAGAGGTGATCAATTATTTTTTTAAAGATTTATTTATTATGTATACAATATTCTATCTGCATGTATCCCTGAAGGTCAGAAGAAGGAAGCAGATCTCATTACAGATGGTTATGACCCACCATGTGGTTGCTGGGAATTGAACTCAGGACCTCTGGAACAGGAGTCAATGCTCTTAACCTCTGAGACATCTCTCTAGGCCCCAGAGGTGATCAGTTATACATTTAGATAGAGAATGGGTTCAGTTGAGTATTATTCTACATAGGGCCACCAGAGAAAGCAACTGAGAGGTTCTCATGCAAGTTGGGATCGCAGATTCCACAGGAGATGATATCTAGGCCAGTATTGTTGGGGGACAGCTGAGAGCCACGAGAAAGGGACCTAGCTGAAGCTGAGGCACTTCGGGAGATTCATAAATAGCCCACAGATTGAGCCTCTGTCCTGTCAGCTCCTGTTGAGAGGTTTTGGGTGGAGATATGATGTGACAATACGGGATGAATTCTAGGCATGGCAATACTTGGAAGAGTAGGAGCTGGTGCTCCTAAGATGAAATCCACACAAGAATTCTTGATGGAGGTGCTCACAGAGGGGGGAGCAATAGAAGGAGGAGGAGATTTACTGTTTCCTCAGCACCACAGTTCTTCTAACATCTTCCCCACTAACCTCCAAGCCCTGGCTTTCCTCAGCGCACGTGTGGGATTCAACAGCATGTGCTCAACTTACTTGCAATACTCAGTTTGAGCCTTCTTCCCAACCAGAAAGTCTAAAGGGCATATGGCACCTCTGAGACATCTTTTGTGTTTTTCAAGGAGTCAGGAGGGTTGTTCTGAATGCTAGCCATTTGTGAGTCAGGAGGGTTGTTCTGAACGTTAGCCATTTGTGAGAAACACTTGTGCATGCTTTCTGAAACGTCAACCTCTGTGTTCCATGCTGGACAAATGCCATCGGATTCTGGGTGTGGAGGAGGGAGTGTTCCAAAATGTCTGGTTTTGTAGATAAGCTACCCATATTACACTGACAGAACCACCAGCGTGAGGACCACCATTGTAATGTGTTCTCCTCCCTTCTCTCTCCTCCCTCCCCTCCTAACTCCAAGCTCTTCCTTCCTTCCTTCCTTCCTCCCTCCCTTCCTTCCTCCCTCCCTCCCTCCCTCCCTCCCTTCCTCCCTCCCTCCCTCCCTCCCTCCCTCCCTCCCTTCCTTCCTCCCTCCCTTCCTTCCATCCTCCCTCCCTCCCTCCCTTCCTCCCTCCCTTCCTTCCTCCCTCCCTTCCTTCCATCCTCCCTCCCTTCCTTCCTCCCTCCCTCCCTTCCTCCCTTCCTCCCTCCCTTCCTTCCTCCCTCCCTTCCTTCCTCCCTCCCTCCCTCCCTTCCTCCCTCCCTTCCTTACTTCCTTTCGCCTTCCCTCCTGCTCTCTCCTCCCTCCCCTCCTAACTCTAAGCTCTTCCTTCCTCCCTCCCTTCCTTCCTCCCTCCCTTCCTTCCTCCCTCCCTCCCTTCCTTCCTCCCTCCCTCCCTTCCTCCCTCCCTCCCTCCCTTCCTTCCTCCCTCCTTTCCTCCCTCCCTCCCTCCCTTCCTCCCTCCCTCCCTTCCTTACTTCCTTTCGCCTTCCCTCCTGCTCTCTCCTCTCTCCCCTCCTAACTCTAAGTTCCTTCTTCCTCCCTCCCTCCCCCTCTCCGTCCCCCTCCCCTTTTCACCTTGCTTCCCTCTCTCCCTGCTTACTTTCTATGTATTCTTCTCCTCACCAACAGACTGTCTAACAGAGAATTTGTGCTTGGGACTTACCCACTTCCCGATGAAACATGAGGCTGGGAATAAAAGAGGCTTTCAAGGAAATGGCTATGGGAGAAGAATTGTTACTAGGTGACATACTGGACTGGATGAAAGACAAGTGATGTAGAGACTCTGGGTCACTGGCTTCCTATGTGTCTCCTGTTTCTTGTCTTTTATGCAAGTTAACTGTCAAGAGTTAAAAGTAAGCACCATAGTGGAAACTATTGCTGTTGAATCCTTCATGGGCATTTTAACTAATAGGAGATGTTATATTCCACTCACTATGCACTGAGTGGAATGTTATAGAAGACGTGCATTATTAGACTCACCTCCCAGAAGTACTTCTATGATTGGTCATCATTAACTGAGTTCGTACTGAGTGGGCAGGTTGGAGCCAGTTAGACACAGATGCTTTATTTCCTGTTTCCTGTATCTGTGTGACTAGCCACAGATGTTCTGCTTCTTTCTGACAAAGACATAGGTTCTGTCCTACATTATAGATCTGCTTCTGATACACACAGCTCAGGCACACATGTACACATTCCCCAAGGTAAACTTCAGATGAATTTGAACCAATATTATAGTACAGGGTGGTTCAATAAATTACTTTTCTGATATGTTGAATAAAAAGTGGTACCTTTTACAACAAACCACACACACACACACACACACACACACACACACACACACACACACGAGAATAATGCAATCAAATAAAACCATCTTCTATCATCTGACTTAACAATCCCACACAGCTGAGAAAGTACAAACAGAAGGGTCTTTTAAGTCTAAATTTTGGGAGAAATGAAGCATCCAGTCTTGGGAGAAGCCCTACTGATGGGCAGAGGAGAGAGACCTCAGCCAAGATCATGCTTTTGTCTTCAAAGTTACACAGGCATAGATGCATTCTACACACCAACTCAGGGTACCACATTCCTCCTCCCTCTCATTCACACATCCCACGTCACACCCAGATCTGGTGTCTCTGCTTTCTCTAAACGGTGTAGTTCACCTGAACAGGTCACTGATGGTGGCACATGCCAGGAGTATCAGTAATTGAGGAGGTCAAGGTATGAAGATTCCAATTTGGTGCCTGCAGGGGGATGACACACTGAGACCCTGTCTCACAGTAAGCAAATGATTCGGGTTGTAGATGAGTTTTTACACACCCTTGGAGAGACCCAGAATACGAAAGTGTCCTGACAGCATGGACATCCCCTGTTTCATGTGTTAGGTACTTGATTGCTGCTGATGTGTAATTGCACTTATCAGAGCCATGAAGATCTGGTGCTGTGTGCAAAAACGCTCTGCTAGGCCCTGCTAGAGACCAGCGTGACAATGTCAGCATGAAGCAGCTTTCACAAAACTGTCACGGTGGACCTCACCACAAGAACTCTGTGCTCACTGGTTCCGCTTCCTATGGAAAAAACACTCGCCAGGTTCTGTCTCGTTTACCAAGGCTTGTGTGAAACTCTATCCATCCAACTTGCCTTTAATTTATCACCTGCTATGTACCGATTCTCATTTCATAGACTTGGGTGTTATTTTCTTAGTAATGGAAATTTGGCAGACATCCATGTCTAAAAGCAGCTTAGCACGGGGGCATATTTAATAAAGACATACAAGGGAACATTGCTAACCTTGACCTTTAAGAATGGTCAGCGTGGTGGGCAGAGTGAAATAGCTTGGGTTGCCTGCGTGGAGCCTCACCTCACCCTTCAGAGGACCCGTTGTGTTTACCCTGTGAACAGACTTCGAGGTGGATGAGTCAGTCTATTTGCTTAAACAATAAGCATCACACAGCACTCATTAACCTACGAGGTCACGATTTTTAAAATTAAGGAAGTTCAAAGATGTGTGTTTAAATAGCCCCAACTGTCACGATGTTTGAAAGAAGCCAGAGAGTTGAAAATTTGGGCCAACTTTGTCTTTACAATCCAGACTCTGTGGAAAACCAGGAGTCCTGGAGCATACATTTAGAACAAGCATCACCTCTGGCCTCTAAATTTCCTGGCTTATGTCAGTTTTTGTCATTAGCCCTAACACTCTGTAAACAAAAGCGTCCCTTACAGATGTGGGCTTTGTCCCTCCCAGTTTCAGGAAAGGTTTCCAGGGAACATCAAAACTATAAAACCTCCTAATGTACTTTTGTGTGCCTGGGTTGTTTTAAAATAAAGTTGAGCCCCCAAATCTATGTTTTAATGCGGAGCTGGAAATAAATGAAGATTTTTCTTAAATGCTGTCTGCGCTTCAGCAAATATCACTTTCATCTTTGAAAGTGATTACAAATATAACTTCCTTCTCACAGCTCTACAGAAAATTATGTAAACACCTCAAAGCTTTGGTTCTGCTCAAACAGATATGAAATTAAGGCAGAGAACTCCCTCCCCACCCCCCGGAGAGCAGCCTCATGCTCAGCTTAGCCACACATGGAAAATGTTGCAATGACATGTAAAAATCCACGTCCAGTCCAGTATATGCTCGGCCATCTGCCAACCCACAAGGCATAGCTATGCCAAACCAGAGTCCCGCTAACTGTCATATAGAAGGAAAACCAAACACTGTTTGCCCTGTGGGTTGCAGGCAGCATGTTTTTGTTGTTTGTTTGTCTTGTTTTGTTTTGGAAAGTTTGCTTATATTTGTCCTAGCCAGAACAAGTGGACAGGCAAATGGCTTTGGTCATAGTGGCTGTGAAATACAACCATTTTCATCTATGATCTTGGGGTCTAGGAAAGGATGTGCAATCAGGCTATCAGGGACTGGAGATTCTGTCTGTGGTTCATTAACTAGGGGACCACACAGGTGAAGGGTATGCATTTATATGGAAGGTAGCTAGCTGATGAGGAAACAGTGTATGCACAGAGAAAGGTCAAGAGTTGAAAGAGCCAAGAGAGCCTTGTAGTTTCATACGGGAGTTGAGCATACAGATTCCAGTTACAGAGTAGCCACGGAAAGGTAGACAGAGATTTGGACAGGCCAGAGGGAAAGGTCAAGTTCAAGGCCACGTTTATGGCAAGGTCAGCAGGAAAGCTGGCAAACACCACCAGCGGTCTTGTTCTAGTGAATTGCATTTGGTATAAGCTGGTACCAAGGAAAGCGGTTTCCAGATGGCTCAGCATGTTAAGGTGCTTGGTTAACAAATCTGGTGACCTGAGTTCAATTTCCTGAAATCACATAGAGGTAGGAGACAACTGCCCCCACACGCATGCTATTCATACCACATATGCTTTCCTAAGACATGTTCCTGTGACACACACACACACACACACACACACAAGCAAACCCAAGTGCCTAGCACCCATGGTTCCTTCGAGTCATCAACGGGGAAGGACAGTTCCTTTGCTGGCATTGCCCGACCTCAACACAGCTCCCTTACTGCCTTTGCTCTATCTACCACAGCAGCCACCACTCTACTTTCTATCTGAATTAAAATTATTCTTAAACTGCAATTCTTTCTTCTATTTAATCACAGCCACTTGCCTTCTCTGCTTAAACGTAATTCCAAATTTTGGAATAGTGTAAAATAACCCCCAGAACACTAGGCTTGGAGTAAAAAAAAAAAAAAAAAAAAAACCAAAAAACATGCAATTCTTGACTGAGCCTCGTCTGTGTCCTGGCCCCCAGCTGCGGGTTTCTCCTTGGGCCTCGCTCTCCTGGTCTGCAACACGCTGTTGGTGGCGTATAGTTCTCACAGTGAAGGTAACATAACGGCAGACTCGCTGACTTGCTGCCTGAGTTCTGCATCATTAGCGGTATCGACTCACAGGGTCCCTGATCTAGAGATTACACGCCTGCCCTAGCCCCCGAGTTCTTTCACCGTGTCCTGTTTCTCAGTCTGCAGCTCCTTTTCAGCCGTTTTCTCTTCTTTTGTGGCTTGCGAAGCCACGGAGTCAAGCACTTGGACTTCTGTCCAAGATAAGAACGAACGGTGCACGGACCCCACTAGAGTCGTGTCGCAGCTCGGCTTACTTCCCACTTCTTGACATGCCATGCTGAAGCGGGCAGCAAAGGGCGATCTTTTAACATTAGCTCCTCATCACAGGGATTATGTCCACACCTCTGTAGCAACAAAAACTTTGTCCTCTTCGTCAGTGCTTCTGTATTCCTAACAGTCTCACCGTTTGTAGATGCACAGACCTGGATGCCAATATCCTAGACCCTTCACCCCATCCGTGGGACTGTGTGCATTTGGTGCTTTGGGTTTTCCCATGGCCTTCTTGTTCTCCTTGCCTACAGCTGTCTCCTCACTTAGCAGAGAGCGGCTCAGGGGCTGAGTGCCCCCCCCCCGTCTTCTGAAAGCTGGCACAGTAGGTGACACATAGTAAGTACATAGCACATGCTGGACGACTCTCTCCTTGTTGCCATTGTTGCCAGGCTGCAGGATGTTCTGTAGAGCACAATAGTGTATTTATACCCTCTCATTATGCAGACTTGAAACATTTAAGGGGGAAAGGGTGGCTGGGAGAAATACAGTGTAAAGCAAAGGCATGAGAAGCCATAGGAGCGTGTTGCTAAGAGGCTTACTGCTCCAGAAACAGCTCGACTGATTGTTGACATTTTCCATTGGACGGGCATTAAACCCAATTCAGAAGTTTAAAAACTACACTTTTTGTAGAAGTTCCTTGTGAGAGAAGATAGGATATATAGTAATTACAGTAGCAAGGACGCTGGATTTGATAGCTCACGGAGACGGACAAGACATGAATCTTCAAAATGTCCTGAGGACGGATTTGCTCTATCAGTGGAATGACACTTGGGAAGCTTCACCAAAAAATCGAGGAGTAGAATGAATCCAGTCTTCAATCTGAAGGAGGCGCAGTCTAGCGAAACTCTTTATCTATTTCCTATGAACATTTCAAAGACCTTTCCTAGGAAGGGAGGTTAGCAATTTTCAAAGTACCTAATATGTATCAGCACACTTAAATTGTCCCTTACTCTTGATATGGTGGAGGGAAAAAAATCCTTTAACCATAATACTCAAATGAGAGAAAAAGAATTCTGGACCATTTCACACACACACACAATCAGTTAATGTGAATGTAATGTAAAAACTGACTATAGAGGCAACGATTGTTTGCATCGTGTAATGTCTGCAGAGATCATATCCCACATTTTAGCAGTGTTCAATCCCCAGAGAATTTTATAGGAACTTTGGCTTCATCATCATCATCATCATCATCATCATCATCATCATCATTAAACAATATTGCTACTTGTGTTTTGTTTTGCTTTGTGAGATAGTCTGGAACTCATGCCCTTACTGCCCCAGCCTCCTAAATGCTGGGGTTATAGATGAGCATAATGGCATCTATGGGAGACGTTTATAGTTTACTTGCTATTTGTTTTGTTTTTACACTCAGCTTGTACTGTTCTAGAAGCATCTAAAGATAAAAATAAAGTTCCATCCAAACTTAGTTATCCGGAAAGCAGCACACATTATACTGACTTATGACACAGAATTTTCTACATAGTTCCTATGTCTCACCACCTGTGATATACAGTATCCATATTCAACCATACACCCCTGTCACCCACCCAAACATAACAGGATGCTGATGACGTGGGTCACATCCTGACACACGGGATGAATGGAGTGATGGCCTGCCCTTCCTCTCCCCACTCCCCACCTCCCCCAAGCTTGAGCTGTCACTGAACTTACTCCCGTATCATCTGAAGGAGATGTGAAAAAATAGTCATTCTCCTGATCAGCATCCTGCCTCGGTGGTTAACTACCGTTCTTACACATGGTTACCACAGCATGAACACCTTAGCTACATTGCCTTCTACCTTCTCAAATTCAGATATTCTTAAGAGCAAAGGGGTCAAAAATAAGCAGCACAGTTGATCATAGTGTTTTGGAAAGCAGTTGATCTTGGTATTAGCACGAAAGACCTTTGTTCGTGTGAGTAAAAGCCACTCTGTGTTTCTGTGAGTGGAAGCAAATATTCAGGACGTCCGTAAAGAACTCCACGCCCCAAGGGTGTGCTCTGGATTGGGTGTGTGAATACTTGACCAGGGAGGTAAAAGTGAGTTTGTCATTGTGCCCACACTTAGTACCCTGGCAGAAACAGGAGATGGAAATGACCGTAATACACACAGTGACAATGTACACAGCAAGGAACATGCTAGAAACAAATTTGGGGCTACCTTTTGTATCTCCTTTAGGGATACCTGCTGCACATATTGTGTGCATAGTATTAAAAGTATGATTGTGTGGAGCTGAGACTGTAGCTTGGTGGCAAAGCACTTGTCGAGCAGTCAGGAAACACTACGCCATGCATATTCCCTCTCTGCCTTTCTGTCTCTGCTTCTCTCTTACATACACAGATACACAGACAAAGACACACAAACACACACAGATACACACACACACACAAACACACACAGAGACACACACAGACACATACACATAGACAGATACACACACAGGCACACATAGACACATACAGATACACACACACAAACACACAGACACACATAGACATATACATACAGATACACACAGACATACCCACACATATACACATACACAGATACATACACACAAACACACACAGAGACACACACAGGTACATATACACAGATACACACAGACACATACATACACAGACACATATACACACACAGATACACAGACACACACACACACAGATACACACACATAGACACACATAGGTACACATAGACACATACACAACAGATATACACATAGAAATACACACAGGCATAGATACACATAGACTCACATAGACATATACACACAGATATACACAGATACACACAGACACATACAGAGATACACACACACATACACAGATACATACACACATACACAGACACACACATGCACAGACACACACACATATACAGATACACACACGCATAGATACACACAGATACACACACAGACATACAGATACACACACACACAGATACACACATAGACATATACACAGATACATACACACAGACACATACACAGATACCCACTCAGAGACACAGAAACACACACAGAGATACACACACAGATACAGAGACATACACAGACACACACATAGACACAGACACACACAGAGATACACACACATACACACACACATACGCACACACACACGCACACACAAAATGATCCTGTTCAGTAAGTTTGCAGAGTTTCTATATGAGAAATGTGTTTATTATATGATGTCTAAAAGCTTCATGTGATAACTCCAAGCCTAATGTATATCCCTACCTGGAAAGTTCATCGAAATCACACTTCGTAACTTACTACACAGGTCTGTGTGCTAGTTAGGGTTAGTCAACACAATACAAAATAGGGTAATCTGCAAAGAGGATGGGAAGCTCAATGGAGGAAATGTTACCGTTACAATGGACTGCGGGCATGTCCGTGGGACGTTTGCTTGATTAATGATTGATGTAGAAGGGTCCAGCCCACGGTGGGCGGTAGGTACCGCCTTTGGGCAGGGTTTCAGGATTATTTAGGAAAGTGTAATGAGTAAGCCTTTGAGTAGTGGTCTTTCTTGGCCTCAGCTTCAGTTCTTGTCCTGAGTTTCTGTCCTGACTTGCCTTAATGATGGACCACCCTCAGCGTGTGTAAGCCAAATAAACCCCTTCCTTCCCAAGATGCTCTGGATGATGGTCTTTATCACAGCAAGAAAAAACAAACTGGACAGTCTGTGCTATGGTAGCTTTGCAGAGTGTTTCCCGTGGATGTCATTCTGCAGTGGCAATTCATAATTTTAACATTGCACATTGTCCTGAGTAGTGTGATGAGATCTCAGATCGCCCTGTGTTATCTATGCAGCTCTGGACACCAATCATCTCTTTGCTCATTGCGTATGTTACTCTCCCATTATTCATTTATCTGAATGAGTTACATCTGCTATGTCGTGCCAGATGTGATGCACACCTTTAATCTCAGCACTTGGGAGGCAGCCGCCTCTGTGAGTATAAGGCCAGTCTGTTCTACAGGCCAGCCAGAGCTACATAATAAGACAATATCTCAACAAACAAACAGCAAAACAAAAGCGTTGTGCTTCTTTTCAAGAAAACATCATGTTGCTTAACAGTGCCCCAAGGTTGTTGTAATTGTTTCTTTTTTATTATGATTGTTACTCGTTCTTATTGCGCCAGACTGAGAAACCTTATCCTCGGTGTGTATGCATGTGTGTAAAGGGAAAACCAGAGCTGTACAGAATTCCATGGTATCTGATGCTTCAGGGTTCCAATAGGCATCTTGGAATGGATCCCCTGAAGATAAGCAGTGATTACAGTAAAGGGAGTTTTTCCCGAATAATTAGTCATCTGAATGGGATGGATTCCAAGCCACAGAGATTCCAAGCACAGCGTTGTGGAATCTTCTATCAGTTAGACATGGTTCCAGGTGAACAGTCATTTCAATTTGCTGGAACTCTTTAAGTTTCGTGCTGTTTCAAGTTTCAAGAAATAACCAAAGGTCAAAGAAAAATGCCAAGAATTTCACCTTGTTTTGTGTGACAACAGAATGAAGGCACATAATTACACACCATCCCCTCCCCTGCCCAACCAGCACTGGCCCAGATTTGTTTGAAATTCGGCACAAAAGTGCATTGTTTATCAGAGGGGGATGTTCCCATGAGATAAGAAAGGCCTGGCAGCTTGGTTGCACAAATATTCAAACGTCTCTTCCACAATGACAAAGGCTCTCAAAGTGAGCAAGTTAACACATGTTTACTACTGGGATGCTTTGATTTTAAGAGCACTTAGAAGCCCAGTCCTACGCCATGGACACCAATAACCCCCTGCGGATTCTGTGTCATGCAGCAAGGGAGAAAGGACAAGGAAAGGATTTTTGTTTTCTTTCCCTCCCAGAAACTACTTTGAGCAGGTGCACATTAATTTTGGAATGTTGCTATTACTCAAGACTTATCTGGAACGCCGCTTTCAGAATGGAAACACCAAAAAAGAAAAAAAAAAGTTGATTTACTTTGTCACTGGACAAATGTTTGCAAAGCATTCTGTCTGTCCTTTGCTAAGGGTTTGTCAGCAAGTCAGAGCCTCCTCTTGCCTTCCCAGATCTGTCGTGGGAAAGCAGATGAAGAAGAGAACTGAGGTGTTTGGATGTTGGGAGCGGAAGGAAGTGTGCTACAGTGAGATGTAGGGATGTTTCCCTAGGGAAGGGACATTGGGCTGGGGTCGTTTCAGAATACAATCAAGTTTGGTAGAGCAAAATGTAAGCCTGGCGGCAGGCTTTTAATTTCAAACAAGATGACACTGCTCACTTTGATAAGCTATCTTATTTAGATGTCTTGACTCACAGTGATTCTAATTCCAGAAAATAAATCTACTTGCAGGACATGAATATTTCTACATTCAATTTTATAAATAATCATTGAATGCTTAGCCATGGGTAATATGCTATGCCACTGTGTTAAGTAGCTTTGGATAATTCAAAATCTTTGCTATTGGGTTTTTTAAATTATTAGTTTAAAATGTTGAGATACGATTCACATAATGTAAGATTAACCATGTTAAAATTCAATAGTGTTTGGAATATTTAGAGTGTCGAAGAAGCACTTGTTCTATATGATTTCAAAACTTCCTCAGTATTTGTTAACTCTTACTATAAAGTCAAACATATCTCCCTTCCTGCCTCCCTGGCTAACACCCATCAGCTCTCTGTCTCTACGGGTTTACCTTTTCTGGATGTTGCCTATAATTAGAAGCGGAGAGTATGTCGCCTTTTGTGCCTAGCTTCTTCAGCTTACCATATTTCAAGGTGCGACAGTGCCCTCACACCTTTATTATGGCCAACCACAGTTTGAGTCTCCATTCACCTATGGATAGGAATTTGATTTATTTGTCTTCACCAGTAGCTATAGTGTGTTAGTACTGCTGCGAACATTTGTTTTGTGTACATGTGTTTCACACATATACACTTGGTTTCAGGTGTACATACCTAGGTGTGACATTCCTGGATCAATTATGCTTGACTTTTATAGGGACTGCTAAACTTCCATACAGACTTCATCATTTAGTAGTTCAAGCGGTGATGAACAGGGATTATTGCCATTTTTCCACATCTTTGCATTTGTCATTGTTCCTTTTTTCATAGTAGCCATCCTAGTGTGTGTGACTCAGTATCTTGTTATCATCTTGATTTGCTTTCCCCGAAAGACTAACCTGGATAGATGAGCTTATTTTCCTGTGTCTTTGGACATTTTTATGCTTCTCTCCTCCATCTTTAATGGCTTTCAAGATGTCATGGCAAGCTTCTTAGAGACAGTTGAGGCACAAGAGGATTGTTTCAGGCTTGTTTTCTTGTACTTGGTTTTAAAAGTCATGACAACCATTATTACGCTAGTTAAGGAGGAATGTGCGGATGTCTTTTCAGTTTTTAGCATTTGTTATCCTTCGGATAACTTGCATCCTATGGAAAATTAATCATTTTGAGACATGTTCTATCATGTGCCCATTCTTCAAAGCCCTGTGAGATGCTGAGGAGTTTGCTTATAAGATAGTTTCATAAATCTTTACTAGTTAAATTTCTGTTAAATATACATTGAGAAAATATATTGATATATGTAGAGAGGGAGAAACAAGTGTGTAATCTTGGACTAAGAGATCAATAAAGCCTAGATTTCAAAACTCAACAGTTAGGTCTATACGGGACCTTTGTTCTGTTATCTCACCAAAAATAAAGTTCTATAAAAAGTGGAAGATAGCCTTCTCAATTTCCAATGGAAGTTGCTGCTTTATTTTTCCTCATAACTCCATAGGATTACAAAGATTAGACATTTTAGGACAGAAAAGATCTAAAGCTTATTAATTTCCAGAGAAATGCAGATGATCCCAGCATGTCCTACAAGACCAAGTCTCTATAGTGCTTTTCAAACTGTTCCCATTTACATTCCCTTTTTTGCCTAAGAAATTTTATACCTAGATGTATAAAATAAGTATACAAATCAAATATTCAGAGTTAGATGTGATGTCGGATGCCTTTAACCCCTGAACCTAGGGAGAAGAAAGCTGTGGATTTCTGTGTATGCCAGGCTAGATAAGACTACAAAGTGAGACCCTCTCTCAAAATAAATATCAAACATCGAACATTATTTAAATAAGAGTCAAATTTATTTTAAAATAATTCTCTTGCTGAACATAAAACTTTACTGTTCATTAAAGACAAAAGTAAATTTGCATACTAATGAGATGGTTATAGTTACAAGGTTTTCCACAAAGAGTTCAATCTTGGCTTAATATTTTATACTGGAGGATGCAGCACATCTTCAACACTTTTTAGAGTTGATCAATATTTTGATTTTATAATCATCAGTGCTGAGAATGCCACTTCTCATAAATACATAGTACAAAATGGCAGAAGTATATTTAGAACTATTTCAGAAATTGTTGGAAATTCTGTGCTAATCCCAAGCCAAGATTCATTGACCGGTTTTATATGAAACTCAAGCTACCAATTCAAATAATATATTTTTTTTTTAAAAGTAAAGCGTTCTAACAGTACAGGGCAAAGATACGTGATACCTACATGCTGAGGAATGGGCATAGAGGCATGATCAAACCTATGTTTTCTGTAATCAAACCACGTTGTTTCTACAAAAGCAGACTACTTTGTATGTACACTAAAGACACTGCCACTCAAAAACAGTAGTCTGGAATCTGAGCCAGCATGTCTCAGGCCCTACTCATTGGTACTGTGTAGCATAATGACATTGTTCTTAAAGGATCCATGTCTCGTATTCAAAATCAAGGATGTGGTGAACGCTTGCATCTCCACACACACTGTTGAACATTACCAATAACACTCAGGTTTATAACGAGTTTGATCTTGAATTAATTTCTACATTGTATACTTTCCTGTTTACCCCTTTATCACAGTCTCTGCATTCAGTTGCACCACTCCATCTGTCAAGACATGAAGTATAAGGAGCTGGGTACCATGGTGCTTAGAACTGTATTTTAAAATGTTGTACTGAGGGCTGGAGAGATGGCTCATTGGTTAAGGACACTTGCTACCCTTCCAGAGGTCCTGAGTTCAAATCCCAGCAACCACATGGTGGCCCACAGCCATCTATAATGAGATCTGATGCTCTCCTCTTCTGGCATGAACGCTCTATGTGCAGATATATAAAATATTTTTTTTAATGTTGTACTGAACAACTAGTTTTGCAAGGATGGCCAAGATTCTGGGATGGCAGATAGTATCAGGGAAGATTGATGATGTCCAAACGTACAAGGAAATAAGCTAATGTGATGCAAAATCAGACAGTGTAAGAACATGGCAGGGCTGTTATCTTTGGGAGGATGCTGATGCTATCTTTGGGTATGATAAGAAAATGCAGACAATTGAAGTGTAGGAGAAAGCTGTGTGGGTACCACAGAGAGAGGAGCAGGATGACAAGGCTCTGACTGTTGCTTTTCAGTAAGGTTTGGGACAAAGGTTTTGATGAAGTTTCATAGACATTGTGGATGTTTGAATATGAGGAGTCCTTAATGGATGAGTTTTAAAAGGGACCAATGTCTTCCCCAAATACCATACCCTGAGGGTGGACTGTGATAAAGCAAGCCAGCAATCTGGCTTTCCTTGACACAATCTCACCTGCCTTCAGCTGAGATGGGGGGAAGACCTCACTGGTCAGCCAGCTATCTTTTTTCCATTCTAGGTCACTGGTATTCCGTGATAGCCACAGAATGTGGGTTGCTAGAGCATGCTTTGCTCACTTGAGGAACAGGTTGTAAACCAATGTAATCAAGGCAGCAAGATTTTAAAGGGGAAAGGTAGGATATAAATAAAACAACAACAACAACAAACAAACAACCAAAAACCCAGACGATTTAAAATCAAATCGATCTATCTTTGTGCTAAGAATCAGGTGTGGTGTCTGGTAAAGTGTCTTAGTTTCTTATTATTGTACAAAATTTCTATAGACTTAGTGGCTTGAGACAACACAAACGTATTATATAGTTCTGGAGATCTGAAATCCAGAATTGGCAGGCAGAGTGGCCCCTTTTACAGACACAAGAGAGGCTCCTATGTTTGAATATTTGGTCCCCAGTTGGTGGATCTGTTTGGGAAAGATGAGGAGATCCACTTGTTTTTGGAGGAAGTGTGTCACTTGAGGGAGGGTGACATCCAAAAGTCACCTGCTGTGCCCCAAGTGCCCACTCCCTCTCATTTGCCCTGTGAGATAGAACCTCAGATCTCCCTGCTGCTGTGCTTTTATCCCACTATCATGGACACTCTGACTTTCCAGAGCCCAGCGAAATGCGTTATTTTATAAGCTGCCTTGGCCATGATGTCATATCGCAGTAACAGGACTTAAGTGGTACATTGTATCTCTTTCCTCTTGCTCAGAGTGCCCGAGTCCCTTTCGTGGACTCTTCGAAAAATTTTAAACTTTTAAAAAATCCCAGATTTTTTAAATAACCCGTGAAAAAATGCACCTTGCCTCATAACCCTCCAATTTAGTCACACCTGCAAGGCTTCAAAGTCCCTTTTGCAGGTCACAGGTTCTAAGGGTTATGGCATGGATGTATCACAGACAGCGAAGGATGATGGTGGAGAAGGGGGCTGATTCCTGTGCATCTTGATTGAGCAAAGTCTGGTTGCTGAGTCTAAGACACACACCAATCATAGAAGATGAAAAGGATGGTGTGGTGTTCCCAGACAATTCCCTACTTCTAATATAGCTCATATCTTTCGACATCTGCCTGAGAAGAAAAATAGAAATAAACCATGTCAGCCTACTGACAGGGGAAGAATTTTTTTTTCACCTAAGGGAAAAAAAATATGTCCTAGTACATATTTCTAGTACCCAGTGCACATTTTTCCTTTTAGGGGTATTTTTAAAAATCAAGTGAATTTTCAGCATTGGACTTACTATCAGTCCCGCAGTTAGGAATGAATCCTCCAAGTACTAAGGGAGGAAGTTTGAACTGTATTCCTAAGTAATTGGCACCTGTCTATGGTGGAGCAATAACCCTGGCATCGTCATGGAGCCTTCAGAAAAAGCCTGCGAAGGTTGGGCGAGTGATGATGCAAATCAGTGACAATTGTGTATGTGTGACCTAAGGCAAGTATGTCCCATTGCACGAGGGGAGGGGGGGACGGGCTTTAACTTGAAATGTTGTGTTGCTACACATGAGGGCCGTGGTGATGCTTGCATGTTTAGTGTGCAGCCAAAGGCAGGAAAATATCCCAAAGAGAAGCATACTGTAAAGGAGCCCAAAGCAGCCCTATGCTCTCCCACCACAAGAAAGAGAAGCCCTGAGATAATGAGATTCAAATTAAGGAAGCACTACGTTGCAGCTCACATTCATCTGGAGTGTTCCCTGTGATGTTATTCATTGCAGGGAACAACCCGTGAAATATGCCACGTACGACATGTGGCATTACACACTTTCCAAGTGAGCAGTGCGGGGCTGGCCGACCTCTGAGGGGCACTCAACAGGACTACAGCTCTAATGCATTTTCACCTTCTAGAAGTTCAAGTCTTTTTTTTTTTTTTTTTTTTTTTTTTTTTATTTGTCCAGAAAGTCTGTGTGACAAGAGGAAGATGAAAACCTTGGATACATGTCCAAAATAACTTCAGTGAGGGGGTTTAAATTTTGCTCTCTGAAAATGAGAACATCTGATTAATGTTGGTTGGGCTTCTCATAGAGAGCAGACCCTCCCAAAGACATCATTAAGAGACAGATTGGGTAGAAGAGGAAGAAAAAGGATGGAAGCCCTACGAGTCTGTCTTTATTCTGCAGCCCTTTCTTAGATCATATTTGTTCTGTTGCCAGGGTTATGAATCTGTCTCTATTGTGGAACGATGCCACGTATACTGGAAAATTGAAATTAATATATGAAAAGAATGTTTTGTGAAAGAAATAGGCCAGAACTACACTTGTATGGATCAGCCTTTAAAACAAGGGAAGGAGCCGAGGAGACGATTCATCCCTGAGCCTGGACCCCTTCTCCAAGCCCACCTCACAGGAACTGCATCTGAGCTGATGCTTACCCATATCTATCCATAAGGAAGATGTACCAGTATTAGTTAGTTTCCTTACTTAAGTGACAAGACATCTGCCAAAAGTATCTTAATGACAAAAGGGTTTATTTGGGCTCACAGGTTGAGGGTATAGTCCCTCCTGGGGGTGGATGTGTGATGGCAGGAGTGGCATGTGGTCACATTGCATCTGTAGTCAGGAGAGAGATGGATGCTGGCTCTTGGCACCTTTCTGTTTGTACATGCAGTGTAGGGCCCCAGCTGCAGCTGTGCTACCCACATTGAGGATGAGCCTTCTCACTTAATTAATGTAATCTAGGTAATTCTCACAGACACACACAGAAGCTTGTCTTTTAGGTGACCCCAGAACCTACCAGGCTGGAAGTACTTACTGTCCCAGTACCCTGACTATAAAAACAATGTTTTCGAGCTCTCTCTTTGGCTCAAGCACTGGTTTGGAGACAATGCCTCCTTGAAGTCTCCAAAGCATGATTATTTAGATTGCTTCTATTTGGTGGTGAATGGTGTGTTTTATGCCTGGAACTGGATATCTATGTTTTACTTAAATATTTATGCTGTAATTTCTAAATGACCTGGGCTACTATGTATAAATAGAGATAAATAACATTTTGGGATATTTGACTTTTAAAAATATTAACCAACTTTTGTCTTTAGAGCAGTTTCAGGCGTAGAGCAAGACTGAGTTAAAAGCACTGAGCTCATAATACAACCTGGCACACTTGGAACTCCCCCAACCAACAGCTTTATTTGTTGAACCATCCTTATCTCCCAAGACCACAGCTTATACTAAAGTACAGGTTTGGACAAGTACGGAATGACATGTGTACACCACGATAGCATCGTATGATGTAGTAACAGGCTGCCCTAAAAATCCTCTGTGATCTTCCTATTCAACTCATATTCTTTCCTGACCCTTGCGTTATCTCTATGCCTTTTCCTTTTCCACGGTGTCATAAACACAGACTTATATAAGATATCACTTTCTCGGATTATCTTTTTACTTAGTTACCTCTATTTATGTTTCCTTCGTGTCTTTGCATTATTTTGTAGCTCACTTTTTACCTTTCAAAAATATTCCATTGTGCAGGTAGACCACAATCTTTGATTCAGCAATCAAAGAATCTCTCGGTTGCTTTCATATCTTGGCAGTTATGATTCAAGCTGCTGTAATCATGCATACATAGGGTTGTTTTGATTGATGTGATTTTCAGCTCATATGTTTGAACACAAAGTGTCTCAGTGTTCCATTTGTTGCTATGGTAAAACATTGAGCAAACCAACTTGAGGGAGGTAGGTATTCAGCTTGCCTTCCTGCGCAATCCAGGCCACCCGCCTAAGGGTAGCACCGCCCATAGGGGGCATCAAAATCAATGAGAAACCAAGACAATAATGCCTCGAAGATGTAACCAAAGTACAATCCCATGAAAGCAATTTCTCAATTGAGATTCCTTCTTCCCAAGAAAGTCTGCATTTGTGTCAAATTGACAAAAACAGACTCTGATGCCAAGGAATGTGATTATTGGATCATATATTAAGAGTAAGTTTGGTTTCATAATAAATTGCCAGATTGTCTTCCAAAACGGACATGTACTTCTATTCCCAGCAGTCATGAATGGGAGTTCCCATTGCTCCACATCCCCATCAGCTTTTGGCAGTGTCTGTGTCCTGGCTTTGGGCCATTCATGCAGATGTGCAGCGGTATCTCATTGTTGTTTAACTTGTGATTCTCTAGTGACCTATATAGATGTTGAACATCTTTTCAGATGTACACTCGACATACCTATATGTCCTTTGGTAAAATGCCTTTTACTTGTTTCTACAGTCAGTTTATTAAATTCTGTTAAGAGCTCAGGGTGTAATTTGGATAATCAGTGCTTATCAAATACATTTTCCTCAAGTAGTCTCTTCCAGTTATTGGCTTGTCTAAGTCTTTTGATATTGTTTTTCACAAAATACAAGTGTTTAATATTAAGGAAGTTCACCATGAAAATCACCTATTTCCTAGGCTATGCTTTGGTGTTGTATCTAAAAAGTCGCCAACACATGGTAGATCATCTAAATTTCCTCCTGAGGTTTTTGTACCACTGTTTAGACCCGTGATCCACTGTGAGCTACATTGTATGAAAATTAATATCTGAGCCAAGAGCCATTTCAATATTGTTGTCTAGTTAGATATGACCCTTTTACATTTAATGTGTGTTTGCATGTGTGCCTGTGTGTGTATCTGTGTGTGTGTGTGTGTGTATGTGTGTGTGTGTGTGTGTGTATGTGCATGCACACATGTGTGCTACAATGGCTATCTAGAGGTCAGAGGGTAACCTGTGGGAGTCAGTTCTCTCTTCCCACCCTGAAGCTTCCAGTGGATCTAGTCTAGGTTGTCAGTCTTGGTGGTGAGAAAGCCTTTACCTTCTGAGCCATCTTGCAAGCTCAGATGAACTTTTAAAGATAATAGATTAAAATTTTAAAAGTTATGGTTTACATTGTGATATAAAAGGCGGACGAGATAGCCCAGCCATTAAGAGTACTTGTGGCTCTCCCAGAGGACCGGAGTTGAGTTCCAAGTCTCTACATTAGGTCACTCGTAACCACCTGCAACTTCATCTCCAGAGTGTCTGACCCTCTCCCCCCCAACACACACACACACACTTCTGGCCTCCAAAGACACAAATACACACATATGCACATGGATTTAAAGACAATTAATCTTTAAATTGGAAGACATTTTGCTAAGGGAAGTCAGCCACACACAGAGGAACAATTATTGTATGTTCTCATTCACAGGTGGAAGCTAAGATGTTGGCTGTGTGGAGGGAAAAATACAGTGTTTATTAGAGCCTAGAGGAAGGGTGTGGGTGGAAAGGGGATAGAGAGAATGATTGATGGATATAGTAGAGAACCTGGATGGAGAAACAACTTCCAGTGCCACAGCGCAGTAGAAAAAAAAATATGGCTGAATATTCCAGTGCAGTTAGTAGAAATTTATTTGGAAGGTTCCCAACAAAGGAATGATAAACATGTTATGTGATTGACATGCCAATTAACCCAATTTGATCATTACACAATTTATACACGTATTGAAATGTCACCACATACCACATAAATAATACAATTACTATGTCAAAAATTTTAAAATCTACATTTTTTTTTATAGAAACAGTTCTGAATTAGAAGCAAATATCTTACCAGTCAAGACAGTGTTGTGAAATGACAATGGCACTTAATTCAGTCCCACATTGAGAAAGTGCTGCCCATGGTAACGTGTATAAATTTCATTCCTACTGTGCCTGCTCCCATAGGTCTTTGACAGGAAAGTAATATGACCCTGTTTAGAAAATGACCTAGAAATCTTGGTGTTCTGATTCCTACCTTGGTCTTTTTGTATGTGTGATAACTCTAGAAACAAGCTTGTTTTCCCTGCAGATAGTCTTGTAATACAATGTAACCACCTCATGAGAATACTACCTCATTCGGAGAAGGACCTGATATGTATCGTAAGGTCCTCTGTACAAAGTTACAACGTAAGAATGTACTGTTCTCTTGAAAGGCTATAATTAAACAAATGTATTTTCCTGCTGTCTGATCTTGCTGGAGCAGGAACACTTAGTCCTGTTCATTCAGAAAGAGCAGTTTTGCTGAAAATAAAACATTCATTTTTTTTTTCAATTTTCACGTATGGTCTAATATGTGTTTGAATGTGGTAGTTACATACAGAACCTATTGATAAAACAAAAACTAGTCCAGTTTTTCAATTGGGGGGGGTCTTGCTGTCAGCTGTGACTTAGGGCCCCCAGTCACCTAATGTTCATTGTACTGAGTGTTCACAGCAAAGAAGCTGGAGATAGTGAGGCTGGGCCAGTTTGATAATTTATCTCTTGTCTACTCCTTTGGAGGAAGGGCCTTGGCTTCACGCCAGAGACGACAAACAGGCAGTATCTGCACAGTAAGGTGTCAGTTTGATGATGGAGCGGCTAGGTGTGTGCAAGTTGCTGCAGGCAAATCTTGGGTTATTTGCATGTTGCAAATATTTGCTCTTTGGATGGAGTGAGCACATGGTTCAGATACTACAGCAAATGTTAAAAATTGGACTTGTCCTTTTTGGATCACCTAGCCATTAGTACACTGGCCATTTTGAAGTCAAACAGTGGGACCACTCTTTTTAAGTCCTTTCCTCATTCATTTCAAGCAGAAAGAGTAATTTAGGAAGCTCAAGAAATTGAAGAAATTGCTGTGCATACACTTGTGTCTACTGTGAAGAGATTGGCCTGTCCTAAGTTCACTGTCATCTGGTAAATGATGGAAAATGCATTAAAATTGTGACACTTATCTTCTCCTCCTTATTGCTATTCAGAAATAAAAAAGTATTATTTCATTTTCACATAGAACATTTGTTGTGGACTAAGCATTAAAATGTGCTCTCTGGGCACATGTATTTGGACATTTGATTTTCAGCTGCTGGTAGTGATTGGAAGGCGGAGGCACATTTAGGAGGTGGGACCTCGCTAGATGGAGTAGATCTCTCCAGGGTAGACCCTGAGGTCTTGTAGCCAAGGCTCAATTCCTTTCCCATCTCTGTTTCCTGATCCTCTGAGACGTAATAAATAGGTAACCTTGTGGTCCTACCTGCATGCCTTGCTTACTGTGATAAAAGATATCCCTCCAAAACTGTGACCCAGAATAAACATCTCCCCCCCTTAAATTCTTTCAAGTATTTTATCATAGCAATGTGGATAGTAAACAATAGATTGTACTTTCTTCTTTAAATCCAAGTAAGATTATACATATTATGTAACTTTTTCCCTTAATAGTACTCATTAGATATTTATTCATAGTGATAGGTATGAACGTTTTCAGTATTATTTCATTATTTATACTTACCAACTATGTTTAGCTAGTTTATTTTTAATGAATTGAAAGAATGTTGGGGAAATATGTCTCTCTCTGTGAACACTATTAACAAAAATATCTCACAAAGCATACCTTTTAGAAATCCCCAGTTACTTAAATATGCCTACAGGACAAATTCATACTCCCCCACACAACATGTGAAAATATTTCTTCTTCCTGGCATTTAGAAAATCAATATTTAAATATTGGTGAATCGGTAGATAAAATATAATTAAGCACTAATAATAAATGGCTAATCATTGTTTTAGTTTAGTTAGTTTAGCCCACCTCATGTGTCTTTCTTTGGTGTGACCAAAAGCTACATTTTTTTTTTTCGATTGTTGCCTATTTAATTCAGTGTTCTTCTCATTGGTTTGTAATGGCTCTTTACATCGAAGAGCCATGCACACTAAACATACAGAACTTTTAAAAACTTCATGTAACCAACTTTACAAAACATAAACATTCTTTTTATAAGGATTCAGAACGTCATCTTTTGTTTAGAAAAGCTCTTTTCACTCCTAATTTGCTGTTGAAGATTTAAATTATACAGTTTCTCTTTATATATTCACATATATGCACACACATCCTTTATTTTATATGTAAAAGAGTATGTGTTTAATATAAAAAATAAGGTGAGACCTCCGCTTATTATCTTTACCAATATAATCCTCTGTGCCACTACCATTTCTTGACTCACTAAAAGTAATAAACTTTATTAAGATTATTTGTTATATATGTTTTAATCTGTTCTCTACTGTAACCTGGAGACAGTTGACATCCAAGAAAAACATAATTAAATCATTTGATTCACGAATTAAAATGTTGAGATGTGAGATAAGTTATGGGTTTCACAAAAATCTCATTTTTATTTTTGTGTTTTTAAAAACTAGTCATGTTGGCTCATTCTGACCATTATGTACTCATTGGCACATGCATTGTCATGCATAACAAAATTTTAGGTCTTTGTATATTGTTACTTTTTCTGAAATTTGATTTTATTCTTATTTCTTTCAGGCTATGTAGACTAAGTGCTCACACATACAAAGGTTATTGGCTTCAAAGTCATTAAAACACAAATGTCAAGTCTTTCTGGCTATCTCTTTACTTGGGGGAAGTATAAACTTCTATTGTAAGAGCCTCCCAGAATCTTTTTAATTAAATCTATTGTTATCTGTTAACAAGTTTGGATGGGATTTTTTCTTTTGTTATTGTTTTTGTTTGTTTTGTTTTTTGCCAAAATGAAAAAAGAGAAAAGAACATAGGAAATATAACAATGACACTGACATTTTCAAGGACCAGAAACTCATCTACTCCTTGTTCTTAATTTTTCAGATCTGAAACATTGCCAAACAGAAATATATTCTTTCTCTGTGCTGCATAGCAAATTACCACAAACTTGGCAGTTTAAAACGATATTAATTATTTCACGGTTTTCATGAGCCAAGAATCTAAGCACAGCAAACTAGACCCACCCTAAGGTTGAAATGTAAGGGTAAGCACTGCAGAGTTCTCGTCTGAAGGTCTGGCTGGGTGAAGGAACTGGTTCCCAGCCCACTCAGAACATTCTTTGCAACACTGAATTCACGGCTTGCTGCTGCTTCAAAACCAACAGAGAACAAGTTGCTATCGCAAAGCTTCTATTAAAACAAACCGTCTACAAATCAGCATAGATAGCATAACAATGCATAACATAACAACAGAAAAAGAAGGGTCTCAACACACTGTGCATATGAAGGAATGTCACTGGGTAACATCCAGTAAGTAGACTTTGACATATCCTTGTGATTAGAAGCAAGTCACAGGTCTGCCTGTTCATGCGTGTGCGTGTGTGTGCCTGCGTGCGTGCATGCTTGAGTGCATGCGTGCATGCATGGGTGTGTGTGTGTGTGTCCCAGAGCTTCCATGACAATTTCAAACAATGACATTTCTGGAAAAGCAACCAAAGAATTTCAGAAGAAAATTTAAATAATATTTTTGATAGATGATGAATTTCAGTCAAGACTGAGAGGCTTAGTCCACAGAGAGACTGTTGGTACACAGGATTTCTTGTGGCAGAAGATTTAAGTACCACTTATTCTGAGTGTTTGATAAACATCGACAAACTCAAAAGTCACCATTAAAAACAAATACGCTACGAAGAGAAAAAAAAAATACTAAGAATAGTGGTTTGCACAGGGGTGGCGCTATATAAAGTCTTATTAGAAAATGAATCTCTACATGTCTAAAATGGGTAGCACAGAGCAGAAATAGCTGTTTTTAAATTCCTTTCTCAAATTTTCAAGTGATTGACAAGTGCTCAGTAGAGAGACTGAAACGTCCATGTTCCCTGTTTAGAATATTTTGTACCATTGACAAAACGTCAAAAGACCCGATGCCATTTCCATTGTCCTATTCTTGTAAACTAGGATTTGAAAACCAATTAGACAGATGAGTTACAGATAGATACACTGCATTTGGAACATGCCTAATGCCTCAACTATGCCTATACTGATTTGGGTTGAAATCACTGAAAACTCCATTCGCCATGATGACGGCACCAGATATTTATTAATTTAAACAGGACAATTAAAGGATGGATGATTGGGGCTCATGCAAGGCCTTGAAGGTCATTGAAAAATCTTCATCTGTTGCTTTGAGTATAATTGGAAGTCCATCAGATGTCATTCTAACATGTTTCCACACGAGTTATGACAGTAGTGATAGAGGGGAAGCCCCCTAAGTTTTAGTGAAAATTTACAATAGATTTGTGTGTAACGTTAATAGAACACGTCCCCAAGCATCCAAGATTAACTCAAATGCTAGAGAAAGTATGATGAAGATTACCATTTCAGTTATAAATTATGTTTTCATTTATATTAAGTGGCATATATTTGCTTAAGAAAAGATGTATATGTACTTAAAATACATATTTGCTTAAGAAAAATATTAAGCATATATTGTATAAAAGAGCAGAACCTTAAAAGGTAAACGTTCGCAAAGCAGGCAGATGTTTTACTTTTCTATTGAAGATGTTGATAATCAGTACCAGAACAGCCTTTCTCACTTATAGAGCAGTCCTGATAGACACAGACGTGCCCATTGTCAATTCCTTGCTCTTTCTACTGGTTTAACAGAGTGTTTTCATTCTGTTTGTTGATTTCCTTCTTCATTTGCATGTTTTCCCCCTAGCAATGAGTAGTTTGCATAATTTATTCAGTTCCAAAATTGTAATTTAGATCGTAGCTTCCCCAACAACTCTGAAGGGCACTAACTCCTTAATAATCATTTTCTCTTTGCCCACTTGTCAAGAAATGCATTCTGTGTAACATCAGAAAGCTTCAGCCAAGGTCTGGTAAAGCCAGCAGAATCTACATAATTACGCCTGGCTTTTAAGCAGTGTCCACTCTTCCCCTGAGTAATTTTTGAACCATTATACCCTTCTGATTTTCATTGGCCATCAATGATGTATGTCATGAAATGCAGAAGGATAGGGTAAAGTACATCTCTCTTTCCAAGATGGTTTTCAAGATGAGATAAACGTGGGATAATGGGACACTGTGAAACTGATGTATGGATACCATGAAGTCTAAAGAGACAGTCCTTAGGTTCACATTATTGAGGGTTTTATTTACGCCAGCATGGCTACTGTGGCTCTAAGCATATTAAAACACATAAAATACCGGAAAATAAACTTTGCTAGGGAAGTGATGGCAAAGGGTGGGCAGAGCAGGGCCTCAGAATTCAGCAGAACAACCTTGTGCTGAAGAGAGGCCATGGAGAGGTGTGAGCCAGGACATAAAGCAGACTTGGGGGTGGGGAGAGCTGACTGGGGAAAAGCTACACCGTGTTTCTGTGGCTCGAACTCTGTAATGAGTTCCTTTAGTTTCCATTTTCCTTCAGTTATATACTTTCCTAAAACACTAACATATCGCCACATTTAAGATCTTTTAGATGCAAAAGACATTCTCAAGCAGTTGTGGAGTGATCAGTGTCATAGTCCTTACAAATGTTCCAACCCCCAGAATCTTTGAATGTGATTGCTTTGGGGGGGGTATGGGGGAGTAGGGCAGGGAGAGTCTTCAAAATCTTGGAATGAAAGTCTTCTGGTTTACCCAGGTGAGTTTTATATCCTGTTCAAAGACGAGCATTCTTACTACAGGCAGAAAACAGAAAAGGTGCACACAGAGCAGGCTTTTTACACTCAGATAATGGGATAGTCTGGGCTGGGTAGTTTGAGATGGACACAAATGCATTTCTCACAGTTCTGGAGGCTGGGATGCCCAAGATCTAGGTCTGGAAGATGTAATGGTCTTCTTGTCGCATCATAACCTCGCAGAGACAATGCCTAGAGCAGTGGTTCTCACACTTCCTAAAGCTGTCACCCTTTAGATAGAGTTTCTCATGCTGTGGTGACCCCCAACCAGAAACTTATTTTCATTGCTATTTCACAACTGTAATTTAGCTACCATTATGAGTCATAATGTAAATGTTTGTGTTTTCTAATGGTCTAGGTGACCCCTGTGAAAGAGTCATTCACACACACACACACACACACACACACACACACACACACACACAGGTGTCATGACCCACGGGTTCAGAACCAGTGGCCTAGGGAACACAAATGGTGCTTTGGTAATGGTGTCAGTCCTGCCCATGGACATGGAACCTTCCAAGTTCCACTCTTCAACGTGATTCTAAAATGCTTGTCTAGCAAACATTAGGCCCCGGGTTGAATTCACAGTATGACATAAACCAGACGTGGTGGCATGTGCCTGTAATCCCAGCACCCAGAGACAAGGCAATCAGAAGTCCAAGGTCATCTGTGGCTACATGACTGAAGTCAGCTTCAGCAACATGAGCTCTCAAAAAAAAAAAAAAAAAGTCCCATCTGTTAATATTGTTAGAGTACAATTAAATATCATCATGAATTTTGTAGGGGACAAACATTCCAACTGTGAAATAGATCCAACTATTCAAGCAATGCCTACACATTAAAAAAAAGAAAAGCAAGAGTCACCAAAAGGCAGATGAGGGCAGGAAGGGCCCTCCCCTAGAGCCTTCAGAAGGAGCATGGCTTCAGACCTCTGACATCCAGAACTAGGAAAAAGTGAACTGCTCTCTCATTATCAAAGTTTGTGATCTACTGCTCTAATGCCCACAGGAAACTATTAAAATACACAGCTAAGGTGAAACGTCGTTGTGTGCTTTAAGACAGAATGAATGCCTCTGAGTAATGCCTAGACATTTGTTCATTAGGCCAGGGAACGGCATATGTCCCACTCGCTGTGACCATGAGCTCAATAAAGGTGAGGTGCATATAGCTGTTGTGGGGCTAAGTACTCTCTAATGGCCCCTAAGCCACTGACTGAGAATACCCTTTCCATTTTTTACTCTTGCACCAAGCCATAGGTCAAGTTAGCGCACTGGCCTTGTACTGACTTCATTAGAAAACAGTCAGCGTTTCAGCGTAGTGTTGCACCTCGTGATAATTAGAAGGTAGTTCTTCTGGAAGATTGAAAGCCTGAAAATGTGATCAGTGGGACAGAACGATGAATAACTGGACAGACGTGAGCGAGCTTCACAACGGAAGCCGACCTTTAATTGATGATTTGAGTCTTCCCGCCTTTAATGTTGTTATTATGAAAAGTGCAGTAATCCACAACTCCGACTTAGGATGGCTTGTTTGATTGTGATACAGATTGATATGTGGACCTGGAAAGGTCACATGTTTAAGTCCTAACCTCTAGAGGCCATGGGTTGCAGTCATATCACAATTTTACTGATGTACAATTCGTGACTGAATGTATTCAAATAACGACATGTTTACACAGATTGCTGGGGGACGGGTGTTTCACAAATAATACTCTTCCTGCATCTTTGATTGGCTTCAGAAGTATGTTGTAACACCCACAGTGTCAAGGCAAGTTTACTGTTACTTCTATAGAGAGAGCATTTTAGTAGCTCAAGTCAGAGATGTCTTTAAAATCAAAGAATGTACACAGAGGGTGAGCAGAGGGATCCGAGTCAGAATCCGTAGGGTCCTAATATACGGAGGTAAGACACAGACAATTCCCGAGAGCCAGCCTGTCTGCAGCGGTGAGCTTTGGGGTCAATGAGAGATACCTAATGTCCTGCTTTGATACCCGCAGGCCCACCCATCGGCATAGGCACCTGCACATTTGTATGCATTCAACACACATGCACACACACACACACACACACACACACACACACACACACACAGAGAGAGAGAGAGAGAGAGAGAGAGAGAGAGAGAGAGAGAGAGAGAGAGAGGAGGAGAATGACATAACATAACACAATGAACAAGTTACCTATGAAGATAGGTTAGTTTGTGGCTATACTTACAAAAAATATGTTGGATGTAATTACCGTTGGCAATTAGCTCAGTCTATCATCTGAATTTTAGCGCTTCAGTGCACAATGGTTAACACTGCGCTGTGGAATCAAATCATTGGCCGTAACAGTATTTTATCACCTGATAAACCACTTGTTTATATCGACTTGTTTTACCTCCATCATTCCAAGGTTAAATAACACGCTCAAGTTCAGAATATAAGAACACAAAGGCACTGGGTAGTTCGTAAATGTCCAGATCTAGAAAGCGACATTTCATTTCCACCTCCTCATACCACTGAGCGTCAAGCCTCTGGGTATCTTTTATTCAGTGTTTAACTTGAAATGCATATCTAGTTCACATTCAGCAATTTCATGTTCAGTTTTGATCATGTATTGATATAAAATGATGCTCTAGACGCGTGCTCCCTCACAACTCCCTTCTCTTTTGACCCCTGTATGAACCGCGTGTTGGGATGCTTGCTGGATAGCAAAGGAGATTAAAGGCGGCGTGATTTATGATCAAAGAATAAACATCTTTAATTTTTCTCATTAGTGTTAAGTGTCGGAATCTTAAATAAAGCACAGCTTCAAGGAAGCCATGTACAAAAGCTAATCACTTGAGCAATTATGCATTTAATTGGTGGTTAAAAAGATCAACTTATTTCCAAACAATGCTTTCAAAGCAATGGAATTTTCTGCAACTGTGTAGCTTAAAGTCTTTTTAAGTATGCCATATTTGGATTCAAGCGAATTTAGGTGGAATTTATCTGGGCTTATGGGCATGTTAGGCTTAATTTATTTTCTTAATTATACAGGAAGACATGATTTGTTTATTTAACTTACACTCTGTTGGAAAGATGTTGCATCTACCTTTATGTTGTAGATATAGTATTGCCAAAAATACAAGGAAGGTGTGAAAATAATGAAGGGACCTGGCAAAGTTGTAGCTCTGGTGGGCAGGTTTCTCATATGAAGCAAAGTCTTGTTGAAAATGATTATGATAGCATGTAACATTCTATGTTTCCTTTATTGAATCTTCAGGAACAGGATAAGATTTACATCTTATGGTGATGTCTTTTAAATGAATAGAGAAGAGATAGTTTAAAGGGAAATGTTAACCTTCCTTTTTACATATTTGAAGGAGGCTTTATCTGCACTTTTCAGCATGTATGTTACACTAAAATGAAAGACGCACATCTGAAAATTTAAAAGCACTGAAAGAAAATATTGTTGACTGTGGTTGAAGTATGTTTTCATGCTTTTAGTGTGCAAATATCATTCCTTACTAAAACACTAATTTCAAAATTTATGGAAGAAGTGGTTGAAAGGTTGACTATCTAAAAATATTTAACAGTAATTTATCATAACCTATGCAGAGATAAAGCATGTCAGAAACAATGGAAACACACCTTTTAAAACCTATTCTATCAAAACTTTACTCCCGTCTCTTATCAGGTGTTCAGTGACTGACATGTCAGAGGTCATAGAAGAGATACAAGGACATAGAGACCTAATTGGAATCCCCAAATACACACCAACCTAGAGTTCATCTCCATTGTTGGAATACCTATATCAGTAACCAATTATTTTAAAGTTATGAAAGTGCATCCCACTACAAACAGAATAGATACTGTCTAACAGTAATTCGTGACTTCTAAAGCATATCAACTTTAAAGGAGCTGAACTTAAGGTAGGCAGAGTAGTAACTGCTTATAGTCTACTCCAGATGCTGAACCAAGAGGATTGCTGAGAGTTCAAGGTCATCCTGGGCTACAAAATGAGTCTGGGACCAGCCTGTGAGATTCTGTCTCCCAAAGGAGCAAATGAGAGAGAGAGAGAGAGAGAGAGAGAGAGAGAGAGAGAGAGAGAGAGAGAGAGAGAGAGAGAGAACGAGAGAACCCAAAAATAAATAAATAAACAAGAAGTAACTAGACAAATTTAGTAGCTCCCAAATCTCTACAGCTCATAATGTGTGATTGACCAACACGGTGTGTTTTCTTTGGCAGACACAGGCAAACGTGGAACTAGGTATTTCATTGCAGTACCATGACTCTTTGGAAATAGCCTCATCCTTCAAGTCCTAGTGCAAAGAAGGTGTCTCATTTTGTGTGATTTATCAATGAACTATTGTCCACTGGCCTGGGTTCACGGACGAGGAATGAGGATAATTAGAATTCCACGTTTTTTTTTTAAAAAAAAAAAAACAGCAAGAAGGCCAAGCGCATTCTGACCCCAGCTTTAAATTTAACTAAAGAGATGGGAGGATTTGAGAGTGCTCAATGTGTTTTTCAAGCAATTCCCCCACTTCTAGGACTGAGTATCTGAATAGCCTGAGAAAGTTTGCAACAAAAGTCCTGCTGTCCTCTCTCTGACTTTGAGATTATGCTCAGAACATAACAGCCTTGCAATTATGACTATTGTCTAAAATGTCGTGTCTTAGGTGCCCAGGGTAAGTAAGGCTTGTTTGCAAAGAATTTCAAGACGTGTTCTTGACAAGTTCTGAAGAGTAAATCTCCATCTTATTTTCAACAGTTATACTTTTCCCTAAGTGGTTAAATACACAAAACATAGAATTTTACTCTCAATCAAGCCACCCAGAACTTGGTGGTTAACTAGTTACTGGTTCATTATATTGACAATTGGAGATGTTACAATAGATTGTATGAGTATTAGGGCTTCTTGGGTTTGTGTGTATTCATGTGCCTGTTGATGGTGGGCACGTATGTGTTGGTGGTGGTTATGTATGTGTGTGTTTATCTGTGTGCATCTGTGCATGCTCATGGAAAAGCCAGAGGCCACCCATAACTTTTTGCATAGGTGCTGATTGAGAATCAGAGCTCAGGTGCTCATGTCCTCATGCTTGAATAGCAAGATCTACCCATTGAGCTACCTCAATGGCTCAAATATGCACCATTCTCTGTATGGTAGGCAGTATCGATAATTTACAGAGGAACCTGACTTGAACGGAAAATAACCTGACTCAAAGTTTTCCTGCTAAATAGTGACCTATGACTTTTCATTTTTCCAGAAACAAAAGCCGGTGTGGTGGTTTGTATCTGAGATTTCAGGGCCTGGGAAGTAGTGACAGAAGAATCAAAAATTTAAAGTTACCCTGGGCTACATAGTAAGTTTGAGGCCAGCCTGGGTTATGTGAAACCCTGTCTTCTAGCAAAACAAAATTTCCAGCAATGCGGATGGTTTCACATTTGTTCATTTACTCATTTAACTCTACAGTATCCCAGGCCCCGTCTAGTCTAGTGGTAGTGTCCTACCACCATGTGAAGGTGAAAGACTAGGCCTCTCTCCTCATGGGTTTGCATTTGCTTTAGACTGGTACATGATTAGTTTTAATTATATGCTATGGAGGAAAAAAAAATAAAGCAAACAGACAAGACTTGCAGGAATTTCACCTTGATGTATAAAAGAAAAGAGAGGATCTCTCTGCTCGCGATGGCTTAGCCAAAAGGAAATTTGGGCCCAAGTCAGGAGGGAGACAGTCAAGTGCACAGCTGGGTGGAAAGAACACAGCCAGTGCAAAAGCTCAGAGTTGGACGTGTGCTTCAATGTAAGGAACACAAGATCAGCGAGGCCAGAAAGACCGAGTAACAGAGGGCATAGGGATGCTAACCTAGAGGGGCTGAGCAAGGCAAGGTAGCCTAGGATAAGGACTTAACGCGTTCGCTTTGATTTACAAAGATGATGGAAAAGCAGCGGAGGGTTGGGTTGACCGGGAAGGTGGGTCTAGCTGCCGCTCACTGTGTGAATCTCAGGCTATCAATGGGCCACAGTGGGACTAGGGGAATAAGGAGGAGCCTAAGAGAGTTGGCTACCATAATTGTGACACGTGGGGGCTATTTTAACAAGTTGTAGCATTGTCTATCTGTGGTAGGAACAAAACTCATAAGAGCAGGACTGTGGGAACTGTGTATTCATTGCTGTAGCTTCCTCCTGTGTCTACCGCTTCCTGTCTGGGGGAAAATGGGGCCTGTGACAATGGTGAGTGTTTTGAGGTAGAGAAGGGTGTTAGGGCTCTGTTTTCATCTGGAGGTGGCTCGTTTAGTCACTTTGCCTTATTTATTAGTTAAGAAGAACATCATGATCAAAATTCCATGCAGATTTCATAGAATTAAATCCAAATGATGGGGTGCGTGTGGTAAGTGGATCAGATTGTCTCTAAATTGGAAATTGCAGAGGGAGAAGAATGGGAACCAGCAGGGAATAAAAAGCCAAAGCTGGCTGAGTCGGGAGCATGCTGTGATGCTGGTAGTTGCTATTAAGGGAGTAGAGAAGTAGCCTCTTTTCCTGGGCCTATGATCTGCCTGGAAAGGAATGAGAGGTGGATTGTGGGAAAATCTATGGAGCACTAATTCTGGAGATGGCATCTAGGAGTGCAGTGGGAGGTGGGCTTCAAGCACACAGATGGCCCTTCCCACAACTCCTTCATCCTTACGTCCTGCATGTCTGCCAACGAGAGCTTGCTTCTCTGTCCCTGCTGACTTCCAATGGTCTGTGCAAGCTCGACCTCCAGGACAAGTCCATGGCCCTCCCTTCCCAGGCAATAATACTCATTTTGTGTGTCTGCATACAAATGGTGGCACTGATCTCCAATGATGGAGTAAATTGTGTGCGTGTGTGTATAGATACTCACAAATTGGAGAAAATTTAAGAAATACTGTCTTCAAAAGAAAGAAAGAAATACTATCATCAAACATTTGTTCTGCCTTTAAAATGAGAGTAAAAGTTTTGAATTCTTCATATTAGAAGTGGGGTGTGGGGAGGCCTATGTGGGAACAGGGCAAATTTTTGAAAGAACCCCAGGATATTTGACCTTTGAAGACACTCCTCGACATACTCTACGTTTTGGTAAGTACAGGTTAATCCCGGATGAGTTGTATTTGATGTTCTTGTCTGTCGGTTTGTTTGGTGAATCAGCGTAAAATCCCGAATAAATTGTTTTTTACAGGTTTACTAGGGAGGGAAAGTGTTACTGGCTCAGCAGCTGGCCAAGAGCTTCTGAGCCCCCCTCTGTGTTCTCAGGTGTTTTCACTGACAAGCTTCCAAGGCACCATCTTTGGTCTGAAGATCATCTGTAGCATTTATCAGGCTGTTTTTCTTCACGAGCTGTGAGAAGCACCTATAGGGATTTGTGAGTGCACACATGGCGTTGCTTTTGTTTGCCCAGCGGATAACTGTCTTCAAGCTGGAATAGTTTTCAGTTTTTGTTGCAAAGCTTAGGGCCTTGGGAACCTAACTGACTCACCAATTCCCCAGAGGGTGGTAGAAGCAGCCCTCACACTTCCTAAACAATCTGTGCAGAGCTGAGGGGATCTTACTGGAAATCCATCATTGATTCCTGCCCTCAGGCTGAATAAGGCCAAATGCCCTCCTGGAGATAAGCATGTCTAGACACACACCTGAACACCATGCGTGCGTGCGTGTGTGTGATGTCACAGTTTTATGAAATCTGGTTACATTTCAGCAGCTACCCTAATAATTAGTCTATATGAATAATGAGTCCTTTCGAACAAGAATAGCACCCACTTGCCTGATCATGAATACCTAAGGTTTTCCCAGATCAAACAGGCCCGAGGCTCCTTGTCAGATGCTAAAACAGCACTGATGCTCACAGGAGCATCTGACTCCCCTACAGGTAACTGTCCAACTTGGGAAGTGGGAGGGCTGGGCTTCAACTCACACCCTGTTGCCTCTGCCCCAGTGGTCCCGGAAGAGGTCCTCGTAATCAAACGATGATGCTTTGAAAACAAGGCTAGTCACAGCACACATCAGGAAGCTGACTCATGATGCTTCAAGGTTCACCCCTGAATTTGGGGAAAGCTGCCACAAAATAGGTGACTTGGTATTTTCACTCTCAGCTGATGACGCTGTTCTGGTTCATTCTGTTCTTGAACTACAACTTCTTGCCTTGACTACTTCTCTGAAGATATGTCCCTTACCATAATTTTCTGTGGAGATAGGCAAGAAAACAAACAAACAAACAAAAGTTGAAACACCTGGGTCACTTGTAATGTTTTGACAACTTGGTATATTAATTGACTCTCCATATCCATCTGGCTTTTGGTTGGAAAATGTATTTGGATGGAGTATTTTTATGGAGTATAAATGTAACAGAATGGAGATTCTAGAAACACGTTTATAGTATCCTGACTTTTAATAAGGCTCTCAAGACAATTCAGTGGAGAAGGTAGGACCTGAGGTTGTTAACTCAGAGATAGAATGTTTGACTAGTATGGACAAGGCCTTGGGCTTCTATCCCCAGAACTGCAATCAATCAATATATTTTAAACAAGCAGAGTACCTGACCTTATGCTACATACAAAGTTAACTCACAATTGAAGAAAACCCAAGTGTAAGAGCTAAAACTCTTCAAAGAAATTGTAGGTGTGAATCTTCATGACCTTGGGCTAGGCAATTGGTTCATTAACATGACACCAAAACCATAAGACACAAATGAACAAAAAAGCAGAAAGGGAAACTTTGTGCTTTTTCAGCGGAAGATAAACAAATTGCTAATATACATATATTGAGGTGCTCGTTAACGTTGACCCCAGAGAAGGCAAATAATCAAGACCACAATAATCAGGGGCTAGAGAAATGTTCACCAGTTAAGAGAACAGATTATGTACTGCCTTTGCAGGGGGCATAGTTTGTTTTCCAGGTCTGTATCTGGCAGCCCTTAGCACCCCATGACTCTAGCTCCAAGGGATCTGACCTTATGTTGGTAGGCAACTGCCCTCAAGGCAAGAACACACACACACACACACACACACACACACACACACACACACACACACACACACACTGCAGCTACTTTGGAAAAACAGTTTGAAAGTTTCTTTTTTTAAATATTGCTGCTGGGGCTGTTTATTGTTTAGCAGGGGTGAACGTGGAATGTACCAGGGCACGGAAGTAGAGGTCAGAGGGCAACTCTTATTAAGTCAGTTCTCTCCTTCTGTGTTCATATTGGTCCCCAGGTTACCGGGTTTGACCTTACTCACTCGGTGAGCCATCTCTCTGGCTCCAGTTTCTTAAGCAATGCATCAGAGGGTTGCCATCACCACCAGAAGGAATGAAAACACACATTCGCCGAAAATTGGTCTATGAAATCCATAGTAACGTCATCCATAACAGCTGCAAATTGAAGTAACACAGACTGATGAATTGAAACATGAAATATAGCATATACCTGTATTGATGAACTTAGAAATACAAGTGAGTAGAGTACTGATCCAGGCATGTACGATGCATTACCATCGAGAGCATTGTGCTAGGCAAAATAAGCCAGCGAGGAAAAGATAAATGTGTGATTCCATCTACATAAAATATCTGCGATGGGTATATTCCTAGAGAAAGGAAGGACATTAATGGTTTCCTAGGGGTGGGGAGACTGTGGAGACGAGTGATGCTTTGGGGTGTAGGGTGTCTTGTTGCAGTGACGAAAATATGAAATTGATGGCTGTGTGCTTACACAGCTCTGTACATAAACGCGAAAGTATTCAATTATGTATGTTTCAGATCACTGAGTCATAGGCTTTGCGAGTTGTATCTCAACAATACTCTTTGGAATTCTTAGTAAAATACACTTGGTTTTCTAGCCAAATCTATCAACTGAGAAACAGAGTTCTCCCAAAATCGCTTCCAGTAGAGAGAGTCAACAGGTAGGCTATTTCTCTCTGGTCTGTGGTGAAAATTAGAATCCTAACAATATCAAAGAGTCTTTTGTAGTCTCATGTAGCACAAGCTAGCCTCATACTTGCTGTATAGTCTAGGATGGGCTTGGACTACAGATCTCTTTTCCCTGCCAAATCCTGGGATTCCAGGTGTTTGCCACCACGTTCAGGACAAATTGAACCCTTCAATGACTGTGGGACCTGTTGCAACGTAAGAAATACCAGTGGTGGGAAGAAATCCTAGGATAAGGTATATTTTGGGGGTTTTGTTTCCAAACTAAATCGCAGAGAGAGAACAGGAACGGTAGGAGGCATGCCTGGTGGGATGTGTCCTAGGATATGGGGTCCAGTCTACTCCAGTCTGTATCTGGGAAACATCTTTGATGCTGGCCACTCAGCTATCCACAAAGGTAACCTCTCTTGGCAGCACACTGAAGGGTCTTTCAGGTCTTTCTGGCCACAATAGCCTATGTTTGATGATTTTTAAGTCTGATCAAGAATTCTCTAAGACATCAATGCTAAATGAGGATACAGGTAGCTGCATTTGTAATTGGATGAACTTTGTGCCCAGCCACACTGATGAATAGATTCATCACACAAGAAGCGATTGCATGCCTTCTCCTAGGCCCTTGGAGCTACAACTGATTAGCATAACATTTTTAATTATGACAGACTGAAAGGGCACGTCAATTGGATTTTGCAATCCATAGAAAGAAGAGCAAAACAGCTTTGTTAATTTTAAAACTTAGGTTCAAAACAACCAAATAATAAAGGCTTCATGTAAGATCAAACAAAGTTTGATATGGTTACTTTTCGTCTATTACTTTAGAAAAAATAATGGTGAATTTTACATACAGTAAAGTAAGTGACCATATTTTGAGAGAATACCTCTGTGTTTGTTGACAGTTAAACACATCCACATAGTCCACACCCCATCAGGGCACAGGAAGGATATTTCTACCTTCCAATAGAGTTTTCAGGCCTGTTCCAAACTATTTTCCTTCGTTAGACATCCGTTTCCCCGTCTTTAGAGCTTTAGACATTATAGTTTCGCTTTTATCCTCTTCAAGTTTGGGAAATAGTTTCAAGGCCTTCATTTACTTGGGTTTGTTACCAGATGCCCAGCTAGGATTCTCTGCAAAAAAGTGAAGATTGGCATGCTAGGTATTCACTGATGAAGAACCTTGGAATCGGCAGTCTTGAGAAAGATGGAGAAGGAACAGGAATGGGTAGAGAGGCCGGTAGAGTTGCCAGGTGCCTGCTTCCAAACAGCACCAACCCCCCACTAACTCCAGTGGCAGGTTTGACTCTGAATGCTTTGTCAGAATCGCCTCAAGCTGTCACCACTGTCACCACCCCACAATGATCAGGCACTGGATGTGGGCTGGATCCCTAGGAAGACAGCAGCACTTGGGACAAGGCCATGGATTCAGCCCGAGGAATTTTCCCTGCGTCCTACTTCAAATAATGGCTGCTAGTAAACGGGAATGCCCCTGGCAGCTGGGAGAATAAAATCTTTATTTTTAGGCTGCACAGCACAATGTTTTATGGTTGAGTGGTACTCTGCTAATGGAGATGCGAGAGTTTATTCGTTCTGGTGATAGCCATTTGACCTGTTCCAGATCTGGGCAATTAAGAATTAAAGCTACAGGTTGCTGGGGGATAGAAAGCTTGCTTGCCTAGCGTGCTTAAGGCCTGGGTTTGATCAACAGCCCTGAGGAAACAAGCAAAAAAGAAAAACAAAGCAAAGCCAACGACGAGAAAGAAGTTGTGGAGCATGGCAGTACTCCTGTTGCCCAAGCTACATGAAAGCCTGTCGTAGGTGAACCACTTGAATTTGAGACCATCCTAGGCAATACAAGGGTCTTGGCTCAAAAATAAATGGAGCTGTGATAAATATTTGTGAACAAGTCTTTTTATGGGCATATGTTTTTGTTTCTCTTGGACAAGTGACAAATAGAATTTATGAGTCATAGGCTAGGTGTATGTTTATAGAACTGCCAGATAAATTTACAAATTCCCAATTATTCTATCCTCCCCTTGTCTAAAAACCCTAGTGGCTGTATATCCTTAACTACACTTGGATTAGCCATTCTTTTTGTTTTAGAGAAAACTTTAAAAGTTTACCCCCTCCCATTGGAAAGGAATTCCAGAAGATTTAGAGTCTGTGTCACATACGTTTTAAGTCTGTGATATATGTAAAACATAGTTTCACATGCTTTCCTATGCAAACTCATGTGCAATCTTTTGACTCCTTTATCCTGCCAGTGAACTTCTACTCCTAAATATATTTTGAAATCAAATTCTCAAAGCTCAGGTATCCCAAAGTTCCCTGGGTAAAAATGGACCCCAAAGTTCCCTGAGTAGAAATGAACTATAATGCTCAGATGCTTTTTCTTAGCATATTATTTCTATATGGTATATTTAGAGAGTGTGCTTTTCTAAAAAGTTATTTTATTTATGTGTGTGTGTCTGTATTTGTGCATGCACATGCATGTATGCCTGCATGTATACATGCATGTATATGTGTTTGTGTCCATGGATGCCTGAAGAGGGCCTCACATGCCTAGAACTGGAGTGACAGAGGGTTGTGAGGCACCCAATGTAGGTGTTGGAAACTAAGTTCTATCTCCTCCCACAAAAATTACCAAGTGCTCGTAACCACTGAACCATCTTTCCAGGCCTAGATAATCCTGCTGAGACTGATATTAAGTTATAGTGTTTAGTATAAGGCTGAGTTCTTACCTTTTTATACAGATCATATTAGTTAATCCTCACCTTTTCTAGCCACCTATCTATAGCAAACACTTTATTTCATTGGGAGGGGGGTTCAGTCAGTGTTTTATATTTAGGATAGTAATTAGGCAGATATGATAATACCACAAATTATGTAGCATACGACAACACATGGGATCTCAAATTCTGAGGCTCAGAATAGAGTAGTGTAACAGCAGGTTATACTTAGGCCTCCGGGATGGTCAGTTGAAGTCAAGGTAAGGGTTGGTCAGGGCTATGATTGACTGGTGAAGGCTATGTACCCCAGTTTATTGGCTGCTGCAGCATCAGTGTTCTCACAGGATGCCAGGCTGAGGGCTGGTTCAGTTTCGTGCCATGCTCTCGGCCTCATGGCACCTCCATGCTATAGCTTACCAGCGTGATAACTTGCCCTTTTGCAGAATGAAAATTCTGCAAATCCCCTGGCAAGCCTGATACTACAGTCTTTCAAAAGTACAACCATATGCTCATGATCATATACATCCGTCTCATGGCCTGTTCCTTAGAGGAAACTCACAGTCTTTACCTGCTCTCAAGAGGACAGTGTGACACAATGGTGTGGCTACCAAAGGACCCCCTCAGCAGCTGTCATCATGCTCCCACTGTGGAGAAATACATATTATCTCACTGAGTTAATGCTTCCTCCACTCATAGGTAGACTAAAAGCCTCTGTCCAGTTTGTTAATCTGTGCTAATTGCCAGCTAATGAGTTAGCTTTAGGGTGCTAACATTTCCAACAAACTGATCTTTAACAAGAGAGAGACCTTTTTTTTTTTTTTTCCTCAGAAGAGAAATTGAATAGAGCTGTAGCTGGGACTACTGCAAATTTAAATTGTGTGGATTCAGTAGGTGCATATTAAATGTGGTTACAGTAATAGCCAGATCTTATGTTTTCTCAGTTCCTGAATCAAGAAGCGCATGCAGTTCTGTAAATGATGGCCTCCTGACACTTGGCTTACTGGAAAGCCTCCAGGGAAGCTAGTCCTCTGGCCTTTCTGGGGCATCCTCGATTTCCTTTAGCCCATTCTTCTGGTACTCAGAGATGCAAATGGCCTATTGATAAGGATCAATCATTGATGCTTTCATTCCTGTGTGAAGTACTGAGCACTTAACCATGGGCCTATCCTGCTGGTGTTACAAAAGTGGATGCTTTCTTAACTGTTATAATGTCACTCCAAGAGATATTAAATCCAAAGAGCATGATAGATGAGCAACCACAGTCTAAATGCCACTGAGGAGGTTACTATGGAGACACACAGATAAGGGTCCAGAGATCTTCACCTCTCAGTGGTACGCCTCTTAGAAAACAAAATCTCAGAGAAGTGGAAGGCAGATATTGACAATCAACTCAAGTAGACAGATTATAAAAACCCAACGGAGGGCAGTCTCTTAGAAACTTCTAGAAGGCAGGAATAGAAGTTTAAGAATCAAGGTTTTAGATACTTCCAGACAGAAGATGGGAAGACAATAAGTCATGAATTGTAAACAACTATAGTGCTGGCAGGCTGAATAATTGCCTCAGTCTCCAGATAGCAATATCAGTTTTCAGGTACCAGATATTCCTATATTAGCATAAATAATGGAATGCAGCTAAAATATTCATAGGGCTTTGCATAAAATGAAACACTCTAAATGAAGTGAGATATTATTTCACGTAGAAACAAAGGAAAAATAATCACCCTAAAATCGCAAACCCAACTGGGAAATCTATGTTACTGGTGACTGTCTCTTCATTAAATGTAAATATTACATCCAGCATTGGTTCATAGAAACAAATCAATGATGTGTCACTGGTTCACAACACTGCGTACACGGCTGTGGAGAAGAAATCAAATAATTTGAAAAAACAGTAGAAGCTGTGGGCTTTTACGTGGTGCTTGGAATATTTATAGAAAAGCAATTTCTGTAACGTTTTCTCCTGCTAAACAGAAAAGCAAATACATACTCTGGGGCATAACAATAATTTTGCAAGAAAAACTGCCTTCCAGGTGATTTCCTCCCTCCTTCTCTCTACTGGGCTCTTTCCTAACTTGTAAGAACTTCCTTGTGTGTTTTCAAAATTGGAGGCCGTCTACTTGGAGAATTTGGAGAATAAAAATTGGACTTTAAACATGGCACTATTATGAGTGCATTTTGGGTGCCTGCTTCCTAACCGTGTGATTATATAAATTCTCCCCAAATAAATCTTGTTTTGATGAAAGATTAAGTCAGAACACCTGCAAGCTCCAGGGATCCCTCCCTCCCTTCCCCTTTCTCGACTGCCATTTTTGTCACCAGCTTGGAGACTGTGTCAACGTTCCCTAATTGAGAAGTAATTTGCCGTAACTGGAATCCGTTCTATATTAAAGTGCCTCTGCAAAATGCGCACATCTCCCCAGAGGGTTGTTTAACTTGGAGGGATTCTTAGGCTTACATTTGCATTCTAAAAAATCAGAGCATTTCTTAAGGAATTAAAGTTATACTCCCATCCCACCCACCCCATTTCAAAATTCCTGGAATATATGAGTAAAGAGAGCTGTTGAAGTTAAGCCCGCTGAACATAAGAAATTACTTATTCTGTTCCCTTAAGACATCAATTGGGGTTTTGAAGATACAATTATACTACAAATAAAAAATATGACAGAGATGTATTTACTCTACAGGGGATAAAAATAAGCAAGGCGCAGTTCTTCATCTGTTTTTCATTATTGGATTCTGAGCTATTTAATAAAGTGGTTTAAATAACACCACAAATTCATTTGTATCCCCTCTCTCCAAATGCAAAATAATAACTTTTAAATTACCTCCCTAGTAGCGATGTTTCAGTTCTGCTAACTTCCAGGAAATTCTTTCATCTTCAATTACATTCACCTGCATTTCAATTGCTTTTTCCATTTAGACTTGTGGGGCATTCTCTAAGGGTGTGTTGAGTCACCGTCGCATTCTCTAAGGGTATGTCGAGTCACCGTCGCTTGCCACATAGATGGATGAGAATACGGAATGTACTAAGTAATGAGTCATCAGTCTTGATTTTTAAGTTCTGTTTATGGTTGCTTTTATTCTCCTTACTTCCAGTCCCGTTCCCTGTCCCTTTTAAACATCAATAGCCCAATACTTACCTAACTCGATTCATCATTGAATCGTGTGTTCCTGAATAAATCTTTCTTGATTTTTAATAAGTACAAAACTAAAACCAGAACCCTAATCACCCAATCAGCTTCGTTGCACACATTTTCCAGTGTTCTGCTTTATGATGGTTTAGTCCTAAATAATTTACAAATTGTAGTTTGGTCTGTGTTTTCTTAGTGTGTTGATTTGGGTTTCTAAACATACATGAGGAAGCAAACTGGCAAACTCTTTTCCTTACTGGTTTCTATTTTATCTGAGCAGTTTGCACGATGCTCAGAAGTTGAAGACTATGTAGTATGAATTCTTTAAAATTTATTGATACATCTCTTATGATACAGGACTTAAATGGTACATTTTCCCTGTTTGCCTGTCTGTCTGTCTGTCTGTCTGTCTATCTGCCCTTCTTTCTCCTTTTCTTTCAGTACTGAGGATCAGTACTTGATGTCTGTTCCATCGTTTGGTCATCTGGATTGTCCAAACCCCATAACTATAAAAATGACCCATTTTCTTCATCTCACAACCTTTTGGTGATATGTTAAGAATCTCTCCACATTATTCCCATGCCCAGCCATTTAGAGATTTCATGTTTCTACATAGTTCGTGTTCTGATCTTGAAGCGTACAAGTTTATAGCTTGTATAAGTAACACCTTTTTTGGACTGATCTACCTTTATATAGTAGCTCTCTCTGCTCTGCTCTTTATTATTGGAACGTAAACTTTAACATATTAATAACACTGACACACCAGTTTTCCTTTAGTTGGCATTTTTGATGTAGTAACCATGTTGGTTTGAATGAGAAATGCCCTCCACGCCCCCACCCCACCGCCATTGAGGTTAGGTGTTTGAAGACTTGGTCCCTGTTTGGTGACACTGCTGACAGAAAACTGGAGTTGGCCTTTGAGACTTCAAAGCCTTGTGTCACTGTCAGCTGGGTCTCTCTGGCTCCCGTGTGTGGTTGAGGACACGCAGTCTCACCACATGGCTGAAGCAGCCGTGCCTACTGCGGACTGCTGTGCCTTCCCAGCTATGATGGACTCCATCCCTCTGGGACCGTACATGAAAATGAACTCCTTCATCCCTAAGCTGCTTCTGGGCATGGTGACAGCAACAGAAAAGTAGCCAATGCTCTTCGTGCTTTGCTTTCATCCTTGGGGTTTTGGGCATTCCTATTATAATTGTCAAAAAAAAAAAGTTTGGTTTTGTTTCTTTCGATCATTTAATTTCTGTCTTTGTATAAGAAAGTTTATTCCATTTATGTCTATCAAATTCACTGACTTGGAGCAACTTAATATGCATAACCCCCCGCTTAGTATTCTTAACGTTGGTGAGATTTTCTTTAATTTCTTATTTTGAGTTTGGAATACTATTGTGGTTTTCTCACTGTTTGAAGCATCAATATTTTTCTAGATAAAGGTAAAATATTTAGTTTATCTATCTTCCTATTTATCAGAACGAGGAAAGATGTTCAGAACTGTCTACCTCTATTTTGTGCATCCTGTATTTGATTAAATTCACCATCATTCTATCACTTCGCGTGCCAGTGTTCCTGCTTGCATAGTTCGCTTACCCCTGGGCTCAATTTTTTTTTCTTGCTAAGGAATTTCTTGCTTGCTAGAGAGGTTTAAATTATTTTAGCGAATGGTTGATTTAGTGCGCAATTCCTTAAACTGTGAGTTGTAACCTCATCTGGGTTCACATAACTCAATGTGGGAGCTGTGAAAAAATTTGACAGTACTGGAATTTTCTTGAGTGCACCATGACAGAAAATGCTACAGAGTCAAATGTGCAGTTGGCAAGGTGGCTGGGTAGATAAAAATACTTGTTGCCAGAATGGGGAGACTGTCTGTCCCACAGATTAAGGGATCATACTACTAATACAGAGGACGCCATGCCTCCAAACTCACCTGTGATTCCAACTCCACATCCATGCAATGGTCTAGCCGCCTCACGCACCTGCATTCACACGCTCACAACCCCAGAAGTATCCCTGGACACAATTTAAAAAACTTACAAGGCTCTTGTCACCAAAACTGAAGACCTAAGTTTGATTTCTGCTATTTACATGGTGGGAGAAGAGAGTTGTTTTCTTACCTCCGTGATGTGCGCACGTGCACACATACATACACACACACACACACACACACACACACACACACACACACACAAATAATTAAATGTAATCAAAACCAGATGCATACCGAATCTACGATAAATTAGAGAAAACGGTGACTTTTAATATTTTCTTGTCTTCATTTTTCACCTTGGGAGTATCATATTGGTACATCTTTGGATTGTGTTGTCTTGGAATGTTATATTTTAAAAATTATTGTTTGAGTTGTAGACTTGAGTTCCACTTTAAAAAAAAAATCAATGAATTTGGGGTTGAGGTTAGGGCAGAATTCCCAACAAATTCTGAACAAACCCTAAATATACCTTTGCCGTTTTGTACTATGTATTTATGCAAAGTATCAGTCTAGCCTTTAGCATTATAAAATCAAAATATTGATCAACTCTGAAAACTGAGGTAGATACACTGGGTCGTGAAATTCCATATTCATCTAAGATTTAATTCATTGTGCAAAACCAGACAAGTATATCCATATAACTCCTGTGCAAATTTTCTTTGTCTTTAATAAACGCTAAAGCTATTTGTATATCAAATAATTGTTTTAAAGTTCTTTATGTTTTTTATTACCAATAATTTATAGACCTATTTCATATATTTTTATATCTGAGGTCGTATAAAACATTGTAGAGGGTTTCAGGGTCACAAGTGGAGAAAGTTCAGGAAGTCCTTATTTGGTGAATGATTGTTTATTTGGATGTAGGATTCTAAGTTCTTTCTGCATGGTACAAATAATGGATATGCTTCTACTGACTTCTAGAGTTATGATGATTCATTAAAATGCCCACTGTGTTTTCTACCTACTATTTAATTTTTCCCATTTCTCTTCACACTCGATTTAAGTAAAGTTAAATAGACTGATTTTCCTTTTCCTGTTGATTGTACACCATTCCTTTTCACTTGAATAAACATCTTGAATTTAATAAGTTTCCACTTCCAACACATGCCACTCACTTCCTATCCTCGTTTTAATTAGAATGACAGCTTGATTCTTCCAGCTGGTCAGGGGGAAAAATTGAAATCCTTTATGCTCCCCCCCCCTTAATTCATAAGGAAGTTTGGCTCTACTTTCAAAATGTACTGAGTCCAGGAGCATTTCGCGACCCCCACTGCCCCAGTGTGTTCTCAGCCATCGCCATTTGCAGTGTGGGGTATTTATGGAGTCTCTCTTGTGTCCTCCATGTTCTATTTGGAAGCCACCTTCGTATCAATAACCATGCTGGCCCGAATGCACCTGATCTCACCCGAGGCCACCAGGAGCATAAACTATGACAGGTCGTGCCACTGCCTCTAAAGTTGTCACCGTGTGCCTATCCTATTTGTAATAATAGCCATAGACTTTCTGGTCAAATGCAAGGCCCTAGGTGGCAGGTAATTCCTTTCTCTGTGTTTGAACTCACTGGTCTCTTTAGGCTCCTCAGACAGGCACACCACGCTCCTATACTGGCTTATATTAACTGTTGTTTTTAATCCACGGAACGCTCTTCCCCAAGATTGCCACTGGGATAACTCTGTTCCCTCCTTCATGTTTTTACACAAACATTATCTTATTGGGGGGGGGATGTTGTGACCCCCCACCCAGCCCAGGCTCTCTCAATCCCTTCTCTGAACACATTTTTTTCATCTTAATAATGTCCATTGCTAATTTTCTGTCTTTTACTTAGAACATACACTCTATGGGTGTGTGTGTGTGTGTGTGTGTGTGTGTGTGTGTGTGTGTGTGTGTGTGTGTATGTGTACATACATACACATGTACATATATATGATGAAGCACTAAATATAACATATTGTAGTATAATATACTATTATCTAATGTATTTTCATAGTGAAATGCAGTTTCAAGCCAAATAATCATTAACTTAGGAATAAATAAACTGATGTAGGTATATAATGAAAGATATCCAGAACAAAAGGGGATATGAATATATAGGACAGTTTGGACATTTTTAAAAAAAAAAATTAAGTGAAAGAAGTCAACAGTAAAAAGGAACTACCCATATATAATTCCATTTATTTGAAATTTCATTAAAACAAATCTATAAGGATAGTATGTTGCCTTTATGGTCACCGTGATCAAACACCTAAGGGGACGAGGAGAGGGAGGAAGGCTTCAGTCAGTTATCACAGGGTGAGTCTGATGGGACAAAAACATCTCATATCTTAGCAACCAAGATGGAGAGAGCAGGGAGGAAAGAAGAGAGAGACAGAGAGAGACAAAATGAGAGAAAGAGACAGAGTCAGAGAGACAGAGAGAGAGAAAAAAGAAAGAGAGAAAGACACAGAGAGAGAGAGAGAGAAAGGGAGAGAGAGACAAAAAGAAAGAAAGAGAGAGATAGAGACACACAGAGAGAGAGACAGAGAGAGAAAAAAGAGAAAGAGAACGACAGAGAGAGAGAGACAAAAAGAGAGAGACAGAGAGAGGGAAGGAGAGAGAGAAGAGAGGGAGAGAGAGAGAGAGAGAGAGAGAGAGAGAGAGAGAGAGAGAGAGAGAGAAGTAGCACATATGCCCCTGTGGACCTCTCTTTCTCCTTTTCCCCCTTTCCCCCACCCTGGCGCAGCCAGTGGAATAATGTCCACAGTCAGAGTGAGCTCTCTGCTCAGTTGATACTGTCTACAGGAGCCTTCACAGAAACACCCAGGAGTGTGTTCTACAAACCTCTGGGTGCCTCTCCCAATCCAGTTGACAATCGCATTGACAATGAGGTTAACTGTCACAGACTGACACCAGGCCAGTAGGTATCTGATGCTAGGGACGAGCCAAGTGTGGTGTGGGTTAGGGACCAACGGCAGGAGTATGACGGGTTGTGGCTTGTGGTCAAGGTGGCACTACTTACTGACCAGAACTCACAGACAGAACTGTTTGCTTGCAAGAGGGTGCATTTTAGGATTTGTAACCTATTCCTCAAAAAGCTTCGGCAGTAAACAAATGATTCAGTCTGATTGCAAACTATCAGATTTAATTTCCCTGTAATTTAAGAAGCACTTTACAATCTTGGGGGAGGCATCTCCCCCGAAATGGAACCACCAAATCTATGTGGGAACTATGTCCACTGAGAGTTTTCCTACTTTGTGACCTTGACACCTGGAGGAAGTTAGGTCTATCGAGGTAGCCAGCCTTACAGTAGGATGCTACATCCCCTTCCCCAATACAGTATTCATATGGGATTGACGCCAGAGCAGAGTCTCCCACTTATCCTCAAGCCCGAGTTCAAGGCCTTGTTCACGGCAGGTACTCCGGCTTCAGTAGTCCATGGAAGACATGACTATCCAATCAGGAGGTCTATAGAAGGACAGAGATACAGTCGATGATGGACTTGCTATCTTCACACACTATTAACAAACCATGCACGCTTTGCTGGCTAGTTTTATGTCAACTTGACACAGTCTGAAATAGCAACCCTAACTAGTACACATATATTCACATACAGATGAGGTTTTGTCCTTATGGAAGTTGTTGGTATTAAGCATAAAGCATAAGGGTTTATCTGTCCTACATGTGTAAGTATTCATTGTCCCAAACACCTTTTCAGGGTCTGGGAAAATACAGTCGTTGTTATGATTGGACTTGGCATCAAATTTTTATTTTCTGTAGCCCAGGTAGTCATTTTGAAGACTGCTTTTTTATAGATGTTGGCTAGTGAATTAAAGATTTTTGACTTTCATAGCAGTTGGCATTTCAGATGCTGTGGATTGGTACTTGTTTTACATATAAGGTGCTTTTCTTCCTAGGGTGGAGGGAGAGTCTTTGGAAAAAAAAATTCCAACCCACCCCTTGAGCTCTTTATTTTTCTGGGTAAATCTTCCAATAGTTGGCTCCATCCTTAAGTAAACACACGAAGGCTCTCCATGCCACTGCTGAGACTAGCTCAGGGAGGGGCTGAGGCAAGGTATTTTGTTAATCCTGTTAGCTTGAGAGAGCAGAAGGTGGGAGGAGACTCCGGAAATAAATCATATAAAAGTATGAGAACAATAGGAAAGAAAAACTTGCCTTACAGGTTGATTTCCTGCTCTGCCTAGCATTTGTGGAATGTGATCACTTCCCCCCCCCCTTCCAATGCTTAACATAACTAGAAAGCCCAAACTTGTGAGTCTTAGCCTGGATTCTCTTTGCCTGGAGGTATTGTTTGTCATGCCAACACAAGTGTTCTCTCAGAATTCTAAAGTTAATGACATAAGAGTCAGCTGCATGCAAACTCTACAGAGTAACATTTTAAGATGTAATACACTGGTTATATTTGCAGAACTTTGACCCAATGTATAAAATCTAGAAAGCCTTCTGTTTGCTTCTAGTGGTCACAACTTCCTAAGGAGGCTGCCTCTTGTGAAACGTAGTCAAGTTCAGAAAGAAATAGAAAGTCATGAAAACAAAAGCAAACAAACAAACAAACAGAACTGGAATGTAGTCTAATAAAACAAAGCCTGAAAATGTTTGCTTATTAGATTTTAGTTTCTAGGTTACAAATACTTTCATCATATTACGAGAATATCTGTGTTAAAGCATTCTTTATCACTTAAAAATAAAGAGGTTTGCTATAGTGGCTATTACAGAGGAGGGAAGAAATGACAGTCCTCTACTTTTTAGTAAAGCTTGACATAGTAAGTACATAGAAAATAATGCTCCAAAGTGGTCCTTTTGGACAATCTTTCAGTTTCCTTGCTTCTTCTAAATGAACACTGTATCTTGAGAACAGATAATTAAAAGAAAAAAGATTCTCCTTGGAAAGTAAGTTTAAATTCTCTCCCTTTACCCAAGGGAAACATTTGCTATAGCTACAATTCTCATTAGCTGAGGAAATGCCACTAATTTGTTAAATTTTCATAGTCAAGTCCGAAATAAGGGTGTATATTAAGACTCCTTGTAAACTTGCATATGGCCGTTTTCATGGTTATTTCTCAGGCCACTGTGGTTCTTGACACCCACCTAATTTTGTGGAGGGGATCCATTTAACTCTTCTCTCCACCATGAAAACGTACCTCCAAGTTCTAGAATTACAGATTACTAGCAGATCTGGTAGCCCTGAGCAAGATGTAGAGACCAGGATTAGGACTCATGGCATCTAAGTTTTCCCCTCTCTACGATCAAAACTCTCTTCCTATCATCAAATTGTATTTCTGCAACTGGAGTCCTTGACCTCCTAAGAAAGGGCTTTTTCATAGTCTAGGGTGGCAAAGGTTACGTTGACATCTACTTTAATTTGCCATAGTGCCTTCCATCCATGGCAAGTACAGTTGTCACTTTTGATACCCCAGGTGGCTGAGTTTAATAACTCCCATAGCTGACAAGTCGGGGAAACCTGAGTGATGGGGTAAAGTGTTTGAAAACCTCCTAAGGATGAGTGCTTGCCCCTAAAAGCACACTGTCTCCCAAGGGAAATTCTAAGTAAATCCCCTCGATTTCATTTCTTCCCGGAGGTAAATTAATAAATCACAGTTCTTTCAAGGACTGAAACTGGGCTGTGCAGTGGAAAAATCAGTGAGTGCTATCCTTCTATTTTTAGGAAGGTTTAATAGAAACAGCTCCTCAAATCCAGTCATGGGATGACCTTAGGGCAGCATCCAGTACGAGAGACACAAGTGTTGCAGGTAGCTGGTGTGCTGAAGGTATAGCGCCTTCTGGTTTGGAGTCAACTTGTTCTATTGCAAGGGTTTCAACTTGTTCCATTGCAAAGCAGGTGACATCAATGGTGCAGGATCTTGTGTGTCCCTCCCTCCCTCTCCCTCCCTCCACACTGGTGCCCAAAGTCACTATTACACATCTACCAGCATATCAATGGTTAGTCTAAAAATCCAGAACAAATTTTGGGGCCAAAGGGATCAGTGTTGAGAAAGTATGGGCAGGCGACTTACTCCGATGGGCGTTCATCTTTTCTAGCACTTTTACAAATCCCCATGAAAGAGTATTCTGTAAAGAAATTCCTGTTTTTTAGATGACATTACACGTTCCTAGCATCCAGTCTAAACCATGTGAGCAGCTCCCAGGACTGGCATGAGTGAGACATCTGGGAAGGCACTTATCTTAAAATACTTTTGTTGTTCTTGATACAGTGTCTTAGTTGTATCTCAAGCTGGTCTGGAACATACTGTGTAGCACAAGTAGGCCTGCAATTCCTGACAATCCCGCTGCCTTCGTCTTTCAAGTGCTGGGATTTCATGGTGAGCCACCATGTCCAGTTTGAAAATGTTCTTGTGTTTTACTTCCTGATCTTTATGTTTTGACCTCAAAGTGAGACGCGGGAGTTGCTGTGAACTTTGCCTGCGTGCATTGGTGTAGGTTCTCAGTTACCATAAAAAGGCCCAGCAGAAATCCTGGAAGCAGGATGTCCCACCCTTGTGAAGGAATCCTGGAGCACACTTCCTGCAGTTTGGTTGATGTATTTCCAGAGTAATATAATGGGACTGGAAGAATTTAAGGAAAACATGTGTAACTTGACCACCGGTTATTACAATTCCAGATGAGGTCAAGAAGTATATGTCAACCTTCGAATCAAGAAGTCTTGAACAGGTAAATGTGGATGTATTAAACAAAGCCTGAAAGAAGAGTAGAACTGTAGAGCGCTCCTTCCTCCCACAATGCTTGAACTAAGACTTTGTAGAAGGAAAAGAAACCCCCCCCCTCACTATTGTCTCCCTAAGAGAAGAAATAGTGATAGCAAGAAAACATTGTACCAGAGCTCACCGCTTATCATCTTAAAAAGCTTCTATTTTCAACTTTCAATGGACAGGATTTACTGTGTTTCCCCTGAACAATGACTTCCTTTATCAGTGAAGCTGTGCCAGTAGCACAATAGTACGATATCTCCCCTCTTAACTTCCACAAACATTTTGCCTGTTTGCTTCTTAAGACATTATAAAACCCAGACAGGGAAGAACCAGCAAAGCCATAGTTCACTTTCACTGCTGAGTTTCCAGATGGGATGTGTTCTCAAAACATGTGTGACTCCGTGAAAAGAGGCAGTGCTGATGTTACTGTCCTAATTAGATCTCGCATTTTGGTTAAGTCTTTCAGTTTCAGTTTTAAAATTGGGATTTCTTGAATTTCGGGCATACCTCAGTAAGCAGAGAGCCTGCCTAGCATGCAAACAGCCCCAGGGGTTGAATTCCCAACACCCCTAAAACAGTCATAGTTTCTTAACAGCTGATGAAGGAAAAGAACTCCCCCACCCAAAGGAGAGGGACCATTTACTTAACTATGATGTTAAGCAAGTGTCTTTCATAAAACCAATACCAGATCCCACTAAGCTAGATAATACACACATTAAGGAAATGTGATTTTTTATGATTAAAATATTAAAACAGATTATCTTATAAGGTCTACACTGAACAATTGGTTTTATACCTCAGAGTTGTTTAGGATAAACTATAGGATGAAAGATGACATAAGCAACATGAATATAATGTACTTTTTAGTGAAATGTATATATTCAGAAAGGTATGCACAAATCATAGTGGACAGCTAATAACAGAATATATTTGTGTAACCACCTTTCTGTTGGATGTACCACGCTTATATACACAAATACATTCATGCACACACACATATATACATATACATATACATATATATATATACATATATATATGCTAAATCTAGTCTACTCAGTTTGCTATTAGCTGTTAATAGCAAAGCTTTTGTCTGTATTCATAGTTTTTAGGAACTTGAAATTTAATAGAATATTATGTGGTGTTGATTCAACTTTGGGGGCATGATAGTTTGTCAAATAACTTAACTGTTGTTGCTGTGGTTATGTCTTCTGAGTGTTTCAAACACTTTACAGTGATTCTTTGGCGATAGAGGGGAAGTGAGCCAGCTAGAGTTGATTCAGGTAGGGGAGTCAAGTGTATACACGCTCAGTTGACTTCACAGATAGGTCACTGTGGGCATGTGCTGTCAAACCTAAAGCCATTAATTTTGTTTTGTTTTGCTTTGATGGCATTTGTGGAAGAGGGAGATAATTGTTAACGAGGAAAACACTACGCAATAGCCTATCTAATAGGTCTGCAATGCTGCAAACAATATAAGGAAGGAACTAACTTTAAAGAAACAAATTTTCCTAAATTAACTATCAGTGACTAAGTACTTTAATGGTTTTTTTCCCCCCCTCAGACCTACAGGATCTTTTGACATTGAACCCTGACAATTAAAGGGAGTATTTTGATAGCCCTCCTGCCCCAGGGGGTGCGGGCACCCAGCCCCAGGGTGCAGCTGAACCAACACCCCACCCCACCCCCGCATCCCTGGTGCTCTGCTCTCCCCTCTCCTCCACCCCGGTCGCCCTCGCCCCCCTCTTTTCTCCCGGTGACCCCTGACCCCAGCTAATCTGCATAGAGGAATGACAGGCATCCGCTGGGCTGGATCGGCCACCGCCAGGGCTGGGCGACCCGCGCGCGCGGGCGGGCAGAAGGTGCGGGAGAGGCGGGCGCGGGCCGCGATGAGCGCGCGGGAGGCCGGCGGCGAGCGGACGGGGGCGCGCAGGAGCGAAGCGGCCCGGTGAGGCGGAGGCGCAGCGGGGCGGTCACCCGCCATGGGCCAGACCTCGGTGTCCGCGCTGTCCCCGCAGCCCGGCAGCGGTGAGTCCCGGGCCAGGCCGGCGCCTTGCAGAGCCCGGACCCAGGCGCAGGCCCCAGCTCCGCGCGCGTGCCCCGGGCTTTGGTTTGTCTCCAGATGACTTGGGAGCCAGAAAGTTCCGAGAAGCGCCATTTGCGTGCGCACGAGTCTGTTTTTTGCAGAGGCTGAAACTTCGAGAGCAGGAGAAACATTCCCGCGGGCTTCTTCCCCCCTTTTCCTTAGGCTTGGCTCTCGAACAGGCTAGAACGGAATTCTTTTCAAGCTTGTCAACTGATTTATGGTTTGTTATTCGGAACAGAAGTGCGGCTTGCTTTTCCCATTCCTGGCAGGACGCGGAATATTTAATAACTACCCCCAAAATGTGTAATTGGTTCAGATGATACTTGTTTTGTTTATGTTGCACACATAAGCCATAGCGTTCAGGGAAGCCTCTGTCTTGAGGGGTAAAGTTAAGTTTTATGGAAATGTGTGTAACTTTCTGAGTTACAGTAACATGTTTCTTTTAGCCGTTTTCTTAAAGGAAAAAAAAAAAAAAAGGAAGGAAGGAAGGAAGGATGGTAGTAAGCAGGCCAGCATTGTCCCCATGTATAGGAATAAACAATTGTTTGGCGACACATCATGTGATTGGATAATGACATAAACCTACAAAGTATTTTTTTTTTTTTTTTTTTTTTTTTGCTACTTTTCCGTCGATGGTTTCTAAACCATGACCTCGCAGAGACCATTGAGCAATCTGGTGGACTCTTAGGTTTTACAGACATCAACAGGATCTCATTGAAAGGAAGTGACAGGGCACAGAGGAAGGTTATAAGGTATTCCAGGATGTGTGAGTAGACAAGAGTTCCACAGCCTCACCCCCTGTCCGTGGGTTTGTGCACGTGGTGCAGATTCGTTCCTTGGAAATCACAAGCGTTGCTGAGGCCTAGGTTAGTGCCCCCAAAAGATGACCCCTCTTCAAGGGAGAGAAAGACGGATGCAAGAAAGCTTGTGCTTCCCCTTATTAATAACGATAGGGTCACATTGCTATGGACATCAAATGGCTTCTGAATAATTGGGGTGGGAGGGTGATGGGGCGTGTTGATGAGAATCTTCATTATACGATTATTTGGTACGGCTAAAACTGGCTGTCTTTCATCTCTTTTCAAGTAGTGTGATAGTTTTCAATGAAAGAAACATTTTTTTTATGTTTGTTTGTTTGCTTGCTTCTTCGATGGCAGAGACAGAATTAAATCATCATTCCAGTGCAGCCAGTATTTGGGAAGTAAGGTCCTGAATTTCTTTCGCCACAAAATACTACTAGAGTGGACTATGGAGCAGGGAAATTTGCATCTTGGGATAGGACTTAAGTGAAGTCTAATCAAGCAAAGTCCTAGACGGTGGCCATTCTACCTTCTTTCTAGTTATAAGAAAAAAAAAGGGGGGGGGATTCCAAGTTCTGTAACACCTATGTTGCGAGCACTAGCAGAGAGGGAACAGGCAGTCTGTTTAAATAAAAAGTTGTGCTTGGTCATGATGAAAGGTATTTTAGGGAACTGTCTTGCAAAGCACATTGTATTGAAATGGCAGGGTCTTGGTTCAGATTCACACAACTTTGTGTAACTGAAGTGACTAAGCCATTCTTCGCGAATGAAGCTTTTTTTTTTTTTTGTGACTTGTCAGGTAGCAGCAGTGGTTGTGGTGTGAAAGCAAAGCTGCTTGCTTGTGGCATCCACCGAGGACCTCTGTTAGCAGCCCTCCATCTACCAATTGTTTCAGCAGTATGTGCTAAGTGAGAGCTACCCAAACAACAGTAACTAGACACAATCAGATTGTGTCTGCTTTATTCCCATGTCTGCTGGGACAGCCTGAGAACAGCAGGTCCTGGGCTATTTGCTCCTTCTCAGCTGTGTCTCTGGCTTTTCAGGTGAGGTTTGATCTCAACCCTCAATGGAGGAAGTTTTGTAGTGGCCACCAGCGATCACAGTGCTTTAAATGATTCTTACCATAAATGTATAGGAAGGCAAAATCTGGGGGGGGGGGAATCCCTAGCACCAGGTTTCAGAGTTCGTATTTACCACTTGGTTTGAGGTTTTGTAAGAATCTACATTGTCACCAGGAACTATTTTGCCCCTCCCTCTTTTTTGACTTCAGGCTCCCCTGAGACTTTTAGCTCTGGGCTACGTCTAGTTGGGGGAGATCTAGAGGATTATAAATAGCTATTTCTGAGGATAAGGAACTATAAAAATAGTTTTATGGACATATAATTCTCAAGCCATAGCATTTTCCCATTGAAAGTGTATATAGTTTATTGTTTTTAGTATATTTGATTTGTGTAACCGTCAATCCCCATTCACTCCCACCCAGCCTTCCCTGCTAATAAACATGAATCTATTTTCTATCTCTATAGATTTGTTTATCTGGGATGTCTCATGTGAATTGAGTCATAATGTGTGTAATTTTTATGACTGGCTTCTTCGAGTGGGCGTAATGTTTTTAAGAGTCAACGGAGTTGCGGATGTGTCAGTATTTCATTTCATTTTATTGCCAACTAGCCAGGTAATCCTTCCAGTGCGGTATTTCTGCTCAGCTGGCTACCATGAATAACATGCATGAACTTCCTGTAGAGGTTGGTGAAGGTATGTGTTAATTTCCCTTGAGTCTGTGAGTGGGCAGAATTGCTGGGTCATCTGATCTTTTAACCTTGTCAGGGGCTGTGGTTTATCAGAGCTGTTTGTTGCACACCTTCCTTTAGCAAAGGATGAAATTCCAACTCCTTCCCATCCTTGCCTGACTCTTGTTATTGTCCATTTTTGCATTAGCCATCATTGTGGATATCAATTTGCTTTGCTCTGCTTTCTAAAGGTGCGTATGGTTTGCAAATATTTTCTTCAGCCTTCTGGCCCTGCTTCTTCAAGTGAATGGTATAATTTGAATCTCACATTTTAAAAGTCGTGATGTGATGTCCTGTTAATTTTTCTTTTGTTCTAGGTTTGTGGTGTCATGTCTTAAAAAACATTGCCTAATGAAAATCGAACTTTTATAGCTTTGTTTTCTTCGAGGGGTTCTTTGGTTTTTACTCTTATCCTTAGGTCAGTAACATCCTGAGTTAATTTTTATGCACCGTGCAATGTGGGATTTCAGCTTCGTTCTCTGGCCTCTGGATATCCAGTTGTCCTATCATACTTGTGATAAAAGGTGATTCCTTCTCCACTGAACTGTCGTGGCTGTGGCTACAGCTCACTAATCAAATACTCACCCAGCATGCTCAGCATATTTGAGGCCCTGAGGTCTTTCCCAAATTCAGAAGGGGGGTGTGTGTGTGAAAGAGTCAGTTAATTATATATCTTGACACTATAGTGTCAAGGGTTTATTTCTGTACTATGTTCTATCCAAATGTCTGCCTTTATGTAAGTGTTACACTATATTGCTGTAATTTTGTAGTAAAGTTTTGAAGCTGAAAAGTATGAATCTTCTTATTTGATTCCTATTCAAGATTCTTTTGTCTGCCCCATTTTTTTTGCCTTACTTTGCATAGGAATCTTACAGCCAACCTGTCAGTGTTTATATACAAGCTGAAATTTTGGTAGACTTACTGTTGAACCTGTGACTCTGGTCCATGAGAAAAAGGCCTTTTCATTCCTCTAGATAGTTTAAATTTTCTTTCTACTGTTTTTGTACAGATGTGTGTGTGTGTGTGTGCGCGCGTGTGTGAGCACACATGTGTGCACACGTGCATACATGGAGGTTAAAGTACAACCTCACTTCTTTGGGAGGTCTGTCAACCTTTTTGTTTTTTTCTTTTGAGACATGATATCTAGCTAGCCTGGTGATTGCCACGTAGGCCAGGCTGGAGAGCTGTTGAGCTCTAGAAATTCACTTGTTTCTGCTTCCTTGGTGCTAGGGTCCTACCACCCCTGGCATTTCTTATGTGTCTTCCGAGGACTGAACTCCAATTTTTGTACTTATGGAACAAGTATTCCAATGGCCGAGAGTTGTTTCTCCTGTCCCTACCCCCCACAGTTCTGCAGCGTTTAGCCCACATTCTCATTTCTTCCTCTGTTAAGTTTATCATATATATTGGTTTCTGATACTATTATAATTCATTTAAAGAACTGCTAGTATTTAGAAATATAAAACGTTTTCTTCGTATGCATCTATGTATCCAGTCAAAAAGTACCTAAGTTTTCCTAGCTTATGACTGTCTTCATCATAAAAATGTTGGGTTTTGTCAGTGGTTTCCTTGTTTGTGTAGATTTTGTTCTTTATTTTATTAATATGATATGTGGCATTAAGTTGGTTTTGGGATATTAAACTAACCTTGCCTTCCTGGGATGTATTAGTTTGGGTGTGGTATACACTGTGTGTGTGTGTGTGTGTGTGTGTGTGTGTGTGTGTGTGTGTGTGTGTGGTGCTAGATTAGGTTTAACAGTGCTTTATTGAGGATTGGATTCCTTGTTTCTAAGCAGAGGCAAACCGGGCATACCTTCAATTAAAGGGGTTCCTGTATTCTGTGGCCTCATGCCCAGAACAGGGCATGGTACACTGAACATAGGAAGTATTTGTTGGGTATATAAATGAATCAACAAACACTATTCTCAATGAAAAGTTTGACGACCTTAAGCCAAGTGATGATATGAATGAAAGATATGCATTGTTTTTTATTCTTTGCTTTTTAGCTTCAAGAATTATGTTAGTCTGGCTCCATTATGGGAAGGGTGGTGTCTTAATCTAATAATAATCTCTTCTAATCTTTTTTTTTTTTCAACCTCACCCTATCCATATTGTGCCCTAGACCAGTTCTTAGTAATCCTGCCCCAGCCTATTAGGTAGAAAGGTCAGGGGATGCCTCATTCCACCTTTAGGAGACAGGAAAACAAGTGAATAAAATGTTCGCGGTCATGCGAAATGGTGGTAAAAAGCTCTGTCTACCCGTGTTTTTAAGTTTCCAGGTTTGGCTGAGGTTCTTATTTTATCCATTGTTCAGAAACCAGAAATTGGAAGGAAACACACACAAGGAAAGGAGTTTGTGTCTTTAATGAAAATAATGTGCCCATGGTCAAAAGTTAACATGGTCATGATGATTTATTTAGTGTAAGATTGAGTTGAAGTTCCTTCTAGGCCCCCCAGCATGAATACTGTTTTCATTCCATACTGGAGGTCTTTTTTTTTTAATGTATCTTTATCAAAACAAACAAGACCTATTGTACTTACTGCTATCTCCTTTCAATTTTTCATGCACTATGACTTGAAAATATGACCATACTAATTTCTTTAATCTTGCAAACAAATGATACTTACTATAAAATATATAAAATCCCCCTTTAAAAGAACCCTGTATTTTTATATTATGCTCATACTTCTGTGTATTTGGAGGAGTTCTTTTTTCAATTTATTTATTATATATATAGTGTTCTGCTTGCATGCATGCTTCAGATCTCACTACAGATGGTTGTGAGTCACCATGTGGTTGCTGGGAATTGAACTCAGGACTTCTGAAAGAGCAGCCTGTGCTCTTAACCTCTGAGCCATCTCTTCAGCCCATAGTTTTGGGAGGTCCTTTTACATACACATCCTTACCTGAGTGGTATGAATACAGGTACCAGTAAAGTCCCCACAGGAGGACCTCTTGGTCAACAATTTCATGTGTGTGTGTGTGTGTGTGTGTGTGTGTGTGTGTGTGTGTGTGTGTTGTTTTGACAGCCTTTATCAGACTTTTCCTGTAGCCACTCACTGTGAGAATCGCTTATCTGACCACTCTCACTGTAGTGCCTATCCAGTGGGTCTTTCCCCACATTCTTAGTAAGAAGTAGAAGCCATGCCCTCTGCGTGGGACAGCCTACAGGCTTAATACATGAAACAGCAATAGGAACTCAGTACCCACTTAGTCTTTGCGTAGTTGTTTGTGTGTAGTGGTGACACTACACAATTGGCAGTGTTCTGACAGTTTGTAAGTATCTCTGGGGGCAGGGGGTGCTTCTCATTTTGATAATGAAGTTGAGCATCTGAAATTCCTTGTTTCTGAATCACCTGTTTGTAGCCTTAGGATGCCTTTATGGTTTTCTACAGATACGAGTATGGGGCGATCGATTAGCATTGTGTGTTTATTTGATTTGTTTGTAAGTATCTGTCAATGGCTGTTTTGAACCTGAAATTTATTTATAGTATTTTTTCATAGAACTGCTTTATGTGTCATGGAGCCCGATTGATGAATTCCTTTGTTCCTTTATGAATTGGTGCCTCCTAACAGAGCTTTCTTTTACTGTTAGGTCTTTGTGGTTTACTCTGGCTTATGGTGCAAAGATGTGATCCTGTGAAAATTTTAAGTGTCTATAAGGCTGTTGCCCTCCCTGAACAACAATAAAAATGCAAATAAGTTTTATCATCAACAAATTGAAAGGGGAAAAAATCATAAAATTAAAATAAATATTTGCATCATGGATAGCAAATCATGACAGTAATCAAGTAAAGGACAGAGGGTTTTTGCTTTTTTTGTTTTGGTTAGTTTATTTATTTATTTATTTATTATTTATTTATTTATTGGACAGAAAGTTTTTGCTTTTTTTGTTTTGTTTTGTTTTGTTTTGGTTAGTTTTTTTATTTTTTATTTATTTATTTATTTATTTATTTATTTATTTATTTATTTATTTATTTGAGACAGGAATTCTCTGCATAGCCCTGATTATCCTGAAACACACTCTGTAGACCAGGCTGGCCTCGAACTCACAGAGATCCACCTGCCTTTGCCTCCCTAGTGCAAGAATTAAAAACATGTGCCACTAAGTCCTACTGAACAGGCATTTAAAAAAAATAGCCCAATATCTGAAATTACAATCTCTGTGTGGGCTAAGACCTGTTCTTGACACTGGAAGTGGCTGGTAGCTCACAACATCTACATGGGACAACTAACTAGTACTGTGTCTCATTCTTTTCAGTGAGGAAACCACAAGCACAAAAGTTAAGTAACGAATCTGTGATACTTACAAGAGGACACATAAGAGATCCATTTCCATACGAAAGTTTAAGGAATAAGTGAAAGAACAAAGAGGGGGAGGGGGGCTATTGATCAGGAAAAATAAATAATTACCACGGGAGGATTTTCTTGTGGTAATTTCAACTAGTCCGTGCTATCCAGAGTATGTATTTAAAACCCTACAAGGTGCCCTACGCTCATACCTAGCAGTCAAACTTGCAGAAGAACTTTGCAAAGAAATCAATTGCTCGTTAGAACCGTCTATCAAAGCTCCACATTGGAAGTAGGAGCCAAATGCTAAGAGACCGTGGAACTGAGGTACAGTCATGTTGCAGAAAAAGCCAATTACAGCCTGGAGAGAAGGCTCAGTGGGCAAAAGGGCATGCTACCCAAGTATGAGAGCCTGAGTTTGAGCCTCAGAACCAATGATGTGAATATTGTGAATATGTGTAGGTGGATGCTTCTTTCCCGCCCGCCAGTCCCTGAATAAGTGACACAGACTTTTAATATGAGTTATAAATGCACAGTCAATAGCTCAGGCTTGTTAATAGCTAACTCTTGAAAACTTAAATTAACCCATATTTCTTGTCTATGCTTTGCCTGTGGCTTTGTACCTCTTCTCAGTACAGCATGCTCATCGAGTTTCTCTTTGCAACTCCTGACTCCACCCTCTTTCTCCCCATCATTCTCAGTTTGGCCTCCTAACTTTATCATGTTCAGTCACTGGCCAGTCAGCTTCTTCACTAAACCAATCACAGCGATGATATATTGATGGGAGATGGCATTCTGTAAATATGCTTCTCTTATTGGTTAATGAATAAAGCACTGTTGGCCAATAGGAAAGCAAGATAGGCGGGACTAGGAGACAAGGAGGAGAGAGGAAGTGGTAAGGAGGAGATTCAAAATGGAGGACAGAGAGAGAATGCCAGCCCCTCTCTCCTGTAAGATGAGACCACGTGGAAATACTTAGATTAATAGAAATGAGTTAATATTTAAGACAGAGCAAGCCAATAAGTAACACTAGTAACAGGCCAACAGAATTATATCTAATATAACGTCTCTGTGTGTTTTTTGGGGCTGGCATGGCTCTGGGACCAGGGCCAGCGGGAAAACGGCTCATAACAATACATAGTCACATGGTATAAAGGGATACTTCACAAACGTGGCTGTCCTCTGGCCTTTACATTTGTGCTGTGGCACACGACACCCACGCCTGTACCATGAGTGTGCAGTGTACATGCAAAGCTGTGTGAAAGAGCACACAGAGACATTTTTAAAGGAGCCTAAAAGTACTCTCTAAGTGATGAGTATTAAAATATGAAAAGTAATTTTCCAAGTAATCCAATAGTTTCTGGATGTGTGGGGACCACCGTGGCCTTTTCTCATTTAGACATGGCCAAAGCCAAGGTTTCCATGTCTGCAGGTCACAAGGAAAGTCACAGGAAACAGGCATACATTGGCCCAGAGACTGTGTCAACTTTTCTCCAAATGCATGGACTCCCAGCTTGAAGCCTGTAGGCACATTTTTCTTTTGTCTGCCAGCTCACAAATAAGAACATGGTGACTCATGGATTATAAAAACTCAGCCTGTAGCTTCGGCTTGTTCATAACTAGCACTTATAACTTAACCTATTTATGTTAATCTACGTTCTATCACATGTCATTACCTTTCTTCTGCCTTGCACCTCCTGTTTCCTCTCCTGTCTCTTCCCTTCTTCCCTGACTCCTCTCTGTCCCCAGAAATTCCACCTAACTTCCTCCTATCTATTGGCCGTTAAGCTCTTTGTGATGCCAGTGACAACAATACATCTATAAATATTACACAGCGGAAGCTCAGTGCTGGTTGGCTATCCCTTTTTTTCCTTGCAAATTTAATGAGCAAACCCTCATATCTTCCCTTAGGTCTAACCTTCTTCTTTCTTACTTTTCTTGTTTGTTTCTCAGTGTCTTTCAAGACAGGACATCACTATGTAACTGTGGCTGTCCTGGAACTCGCTATGTAGACTAAGCTGGCCTCCAACTCACAGACATCTGTCTGCCTCTACCTCTTGAGTACTGGGATTACAGGCGTTTGCTACCAAGCCTGGCATTCCGTTGTCATTTTGAAGATCAAAAATAGCCAGAAAATTGCTCATCACTTCCTCCACATTGATCCATAGTTCATCCAATCTGGTCTTGGGTGTCATCATAAATATTTATAGTTAATTTATGTTCTCTTCAGAAGTTTGACACCATAATAACCAACTGATAAGTCCAGCTTCAACTTATTTTTGCCTACTGCAGTAAGAAGGGAGATAAACTTGCACTGTCGGTTCTGTGATTAAGCCTCTTCAATTCTAATAGAGGAGGAAAAAAAATGCAATACAACATGCTTTCTTTCTTTGGAGTCCTTCAATGTGAACAAGCTAATGGCTGGCCTCCGTTCTTAAGGGGAAAAGATTAGTATTTACTAAAGACTCAGCTGCGGTAAAAAGTGATACTGAGGTAAAAAATAGTCTTAAGAAAATAAATGCATCCATTCCTCTTCCATCCCCATCGGAAGCAAAAGAACAAAAACAAGTAAGACTGTAATCCAGAAGGGAACATGCAAACAGCATTACTTACCAAAGCTTGCTGTGCCCATTACCATTTATACTTATAAACTACTTAAACTACCTTTCCATTTATTTCCATTTCAAGAGGTGGATTTTGTTTGCCTGTAATGCTCCTGGCAAGGCTAACACTTCAGTCCTTAATCCTAAGGAAATTGGGCTGCCAGAGAAAGAACTAAAGAGTGTCCTGGAAAGCTGTGCTGGTATGTGCTTGGTGGTGGAACCCTGCAAACTAGCTTGCTTTAGGAAGGGGGGGGGATATTAGAAGGGAGAAAAAGGCAGCCCTTTATCTAGCCAGCCCTTCCTGAACCAGCTGTTTGTAAAGTGTTATGCTGAGCTGTGGGGAAGGGCCAGAAACCTTCATAGACCTCCCTACCAGCTACTTACTGGGGCTATTCAGGATTGAAAGTGGAAGAGAGGGGACAGCTTAGTGGATTGGGTACAAAAATCAGACCCAGGGCCAGAGCAGTGTCTACACAGGCAATGGGAACCACTGAAGATACCTTTTTGTCCAATCAGAGGAAGTGTTACAGTGCTGCTTGGCTTGGGGCAGGGTGACTGTGACTGCTGCCTGTTGCATAGGTTGCACAGGGGCAAACTAACGGCAGGACCAACAGCAGGCTACAATGATCTAGCCAGGTGGATGAGAGGCTTCGATGCCTGGTCCTGGGGGGTAGTTGAAGAAGATGTCACCAACCTCAAAGTGTGGCCTCTCCTGCTCCAGATGTAGTAAGCATTGCCTACTTGGCAAACTTGCTTCACTACTTCATGGCCATCTCAGAGGTCACATACCCAAGCAGGAGACGATTATACTCAGCACTTCCCCAGACTTTCTGCCTTTCATTAAAGCATGCGCCCAAACAGTCATAGATAGGGTCGAGTCTAGGGAAACACGACTCTTTCATCCCATCTCTACTGCCGCCTGCCAAGCCCTAGCCAACCACTGCCCAGATACCTGCAGTAGATGCTTCTCCTGCCACTCATTTGCTATGCAACAGCTGTAAGTCTATTTCAAAAGGACTACTTCATGCCACTGCCCATCTCCAAAGCGTCCTGTTTCCACTGCTGTACTTAGAAAGAAATCCAGACTCCTCCATCTGGCCCGCAAGGCTCCACACAATCCTACATGGTCTCTGTTCCTCTCTGACCTCCTCTCCCTTGGCCTTGCCCCTTGCCTCCCTTATGGTGCTACTGTCTCTGACCTTTTCTACAACCAGAGTCTGGTTGGGTCATCCCTGTGGACGTGCGCAGCCATAGCCGCCACTGGAGACTCATCTCCTGGCTCCACAGTTCAGCATCTGGATTCCAGAATCTTCTCAGAGATCATCCCTGCCTGCCCTTTTCCAGTCACCGTGGTAGGCTCCCTCACTGAGTTTAACACTCTGCTGGTCTTGCTGTTGTCTATTTGCTCAGCATCTCGGTTGCCCAGGGTGTGAGCTCCACGTGCTGCCGGACATTGTCTCTCTTACGCAGCCGTACTTGGCTGCGTGCCTGGTGGAGCAGGAGGGACCGGGAAGGTACTTCAGATACAGCTGAGAAATGCAGAGTGGCTTCCACACATTCTGCAGTAGGCACCTTCAGCATCTGAACAGCACCCTTACATTGCCACTTAACTGGCTGGCTCAGTCCCACCCATCTCCTGACCTCCCAGAGTGGAAACTGAAGATGTGGCCCCCTTCCCTTCTTTACCTTCACCTCAAGCTGCTTTCTATTCCGTCCTGCCATTTCTCATCTCCCCAGAAAGCTTATTCACACCTCTGATTAGCCTAGAGGTCCACATGGCTCAAAACAAAACCAAACCTAGCTGCCGTGTTGCTTTCCTGCTCCTGTGAAGTTTTTGTTTCCCTCCTGGAGTTTTCATTTGCTATCTCCATGCCCAGGCCCCATTTATGTAACTCTCTTATCACTATATTCAAACAGAGAGGGACTTCCTCGAGTTTTCTCAGGAGAGATTTCTTAGTAGGTCTTCGCCTCCTGCCTTTCGAGTGGATTTCATGTCATCTTGATGCCCAGCTTTTGCTTTGGGACCTCTTGGCCCCAAGCCCTCTAGTTCCTTCCCCTTTCTTCCTGGGCTGACTCTCTCTGATTGCTGGATCGCACGTTACCTCCCGAACATCCTTTTCCTGGACCCATCCCTCTTTTTTGGCAGAGCACACATGCAGCATCTTCAGGAAGGGCTCATGGGACCCATATTTTTGGGGGTTCTTGTATTAGAAAATGCCTTTCCTTTTTCTACATGCTCCATTGATGACTTGGCTGGGACTTGAGGTAGCAAGACAAAACCTCGCTGAGGTCAGTCCAAACACCCTTATGTGGGAAGACTCGTTCTCCTTAGCAGATACCGCTTGAACTTATTTCAAGAGAACTTTTTTGGACGATGGTCACATGAAATCTCCACTCTGACCCAGCGTATTGCAATGACCTTAAAAACGGTTCATGGAAGCTTAGAAATCTTGTGGATAAGTAGACTAATTTAAAAAATATGTTTAATGTGCTGACATTTTAAGAAACATTTTCTTTTAAGCTCTATGTAGGTTTATTGCCATTTCCCTGCACTCTGGGTTGTATTTATCTATCTATCTATCTATCTATCTATCTATCTATCTATCTATTATTTTTAGGGTACCATTGGCTTTTCGGAGGCCAGGTCCTGACACAGGGTTAATGCATTACACCCTGAGGGATGACATTTCCTAAACTCGCCCCAACATGAGATCCCCTACCGTGCTCTGTAGAAACACAGGTTTCTGGACTTCATGCTTTAGATCAGCAGAATCAGAAATTTCAATAAGCCTTTGGAGTCTTAAAATGAGACACGGCCTCTGGGAAATAAAATTTTGATAGGAACACCTGAAAGGTGACTTCAAATAAAACTTCACTTCCCTGGCTGTGTCAGGCAAAAGGGACAATGTCAAGTTTTAGAGATTGCTATCCTTTATCCAGTGTCCTGTTGAAACTGGTCATGAATCTGAACTATTTGGGAACACATTCCCACTTGCAGAGACAGTTTGGGGATGCTGGCAGTAATCTTATCGCCGAAACCCTTTTTGTTGCTGTATACATTTTGTTAAGATTACAAGTAGCCAAATTTCCTACAGCAACCGAGTTGAACTAACCATGCTACTTTTAAAGCTGAAGGCACAAGTTGTTACCTGCTCAGGAAGAGTCCTGGGAGCTCCACCTGAGCTGTTAACAGCGCGCCAACTTCTTACCAAGGGCTCCACAGCAGAAAGCAGGGTGCAGGATGAAAACATGTGTTTAGTAACGAGTGGGAAGGACTCTAAGGAAGACATTTAGTAAAATCCATTTCTAAGAGGCTGAGCCCTTTGCCCTGTTAGAAGTGTGGGCGTTTTCTGAAAACTCCAAGAGGAAGCAATCATCCATTTAAAAACGCTTTTCATCCGTCCCTTTTCAGACAATGTTTGGCAATTTTATTTTCACCCCTTTCTGGACTTCAGGGGTCCTTTTCTTTGAGTGTCGTGCCTATTTATAGTGTACCGCCCAGCATGAAGTAAATTCCATTCGGTCTTAATCAGGCCTCTTGAAAGCTTTTTTTTTTTTCTAAAGGATTTTCCAGCTTCCCAGGAGAAGGCAGCTCCCGGAGTTTAAATTGTTCTGGGGTAGGGGAGTGGAACACTGCTCAGGACCTCCTTTTTGGTGTGGCATGTTCTGATAACTGCAGATAGCCCACAGGGTAGACAGAGCAGCCATATTGCCTGGGTTACAATCCCTGTGACTGTTTCCATCCAGTCAGGGATTTTGTGCTTTTCAAAATGTCTGCTGCCCCTGAGAAGCTGACTTGTGCTGACCCGCCAGAGTGTTTATGGAAGAGCTGGGTGAGGATGGAAAGTTGGAATAAACCAGAACGAGTTAACTGAGCCCAGGCCCTATGTTCCTGTTGGCCTGATGGAGCTGTTCTTCGTTTTCCTAAGGCTTCTAAGGAAGGATTGTATATATACGTACAGGGCTAGTGTTCTGTTCCTTGGAAAATATTTGACTGCCAGTTTTTTAAAAGCAAACATTAAAAAAAAATGAAAAGTAAAATTAAACATGAGAATTTTTGAAAGAATTTAGGACTGTATACTTTTAAAAACTGGATCCCCTTCAGACATCCAACCACAAATGTCAGAATCCATGTATACCTCATTATACAAACAAAGATGTTTTAGTTTATGAAGCCATTTACAGTATTCATAGAAGAACCCTTTTAAAAGCCCTCTTGTCCTGTCTCTTAAATGAACTGAGGAAGAGGTAGGGTTGGAAGCTATGTGACATTTTTGCTCTACCATCAACACGTTAATAAATAACCTTACAGATGGTAAGTGTCTGTATGTCTAGTATGATTACCTTGGAAAGACTACTGCAGCCTCAGTGGCTTCAATAACGGAAAATTATTTTCTCATAATTCTTGATGTCCAACGCCCAAAGTATTAATAGAATCGGTTTGCGCTGAGGGTCTCCCACCTTGGGCTTGTAAACGATAGCCCTGCCTCTGTGGTCCCCCATCCAGGCACACCTGGCCCCCACCCCCTGGGGACCAGAGAGAGTGCCCACTCTTGAGTGCATGTCAGGAAGTATCCTGGCTCTGTATGTAGTTGCAAAGGTTCATTTAAGAGACAAGCTCTGCCAATTCATGCTCTCTCTTTCCGACATTTCTCTGAAGAAGCAGACAGATCTCTTTCTCTGTCTCTTCTCTCTCTCTCTCTCTCTCTCTCTCTCTCTCTCTCTCTCTCTCTCTCTCTCTCTCCTCTCTTTCTCTCTCTCTCTTTCTCACTCTCCTCTTCTCTTTCTCTCTCTCTCTTTCTCACTCTCCTCTTCTCTTTCTCTCTCTCTCTTTCTCTACTCCCTTCCCAATAAAACTTCTCTCCCATGTAAGTTCTGCCTCATGACGTGTTTGTCCCTCACCTACCACGGGACCCTTCCAAGGTCCCCCTCATAACACATTCATAACCCCATAGTCAGCCCTGTGCTCGCAATTCTGTCTAAACTTGCTCTTAGGATGTTAGTCATATTTGATGAATTCTTTTAGCTCAGTTATCCTTTTACAGGCCCCGTATTGAAAACCATCACAGTCTTAGGTACTAGGAGGTAGGCTTAAGTGTAGGGATTTGAAGGAAAATACAATGCAGCCCACAACAATTCCCAGAAAATATGAGTGTAACTATGATCATTGGCAATGTCCGTCCAAGACATTAGGCCCATTGACTTATTTCTAGTTTCCTTAATTTTCAAAAAAGAAGTATTATACTTGTGTGTGTGTGTGAGAGAGAGAGAGCATATGTATGTGTACCACAGAACAGGAGTAGAAGTAAGAAGACAACATGTAGGAGTCAGTTTTCCTCCACTGTGTGGGTCCTCAGGATCATCTTGGGAACCGAACACAGGTTGTCAGGCTTGGTAGCTGATGCCTTTACCCACTGAGCCAATCTCAGCAGCCTGGTTTCCTTACTATCACTCCTTAACACATATAACCTCTTCCTTCCTAACCCCTCAATATTTCAGGTGTTGTGGAATATTTGTTCACTGTGTGAGGATGTGTTGCTGTGATTGGTGTAATAAAAAGCGGAATGGCCAATAGCTGGGCAGGAGAGATAGGCGGGACTTCTGGGCAGAAAGAAAGGAAGGGGAAGAGAGGGCAAGGAGCTACCAGCTGGACACAGAAGAAATGGAATATTCAGGAGGAGAGGTAAAAGCCACGAGCCACATGGCAGCACGGAAATCAATACAAATGGAGATTAACTTCAGTTATAAGAGTTAGTTGGAAACAAGGGTAAGCTAAGGCCAAGCTTTCATCATTAATAAGAACTCTCCCTGTCATGATTTGGGAGCTGGCAGTACAGAGAAGGACTTGCTACAGCCAGGCACTCTGTAGATATGGATTAGGATAAGAAGGTGCATTGAAGGTGATTCTCAACAGTGGGAATCAGCTCGTGTTGTCCAGGAAATCAAGCTTAAGACGTAGGGGGTAAAATGGGATGTTGACGCATGTGGTCATCGCATGTCAGCTGTAATCAGGTTAAGAAACAATGGCTAATATAGTTGATTGGAAATTAAATTGATTGAGTAGTGCCTTAAAGAAAACCAAAACTACTTAACAGTTTCCCAGCTTCCAATCCCAGTGTGGTCCAGTAACCATATATGTGCCACCTGATGGGTTTTCCCGTCTTATTCAAGGTCCCGGAACATGAAGCACTTTATTTAGAGAAAGTACGACCCCAGATGTCAATATGTATCCATTTTTTCATTTTCTGTAAGTTCCCCCCCCTCTATGTCCTCATTGTCTTTACTGTTGGCAATACCCAGCAGAGTGTCTTCTCAAAGGCCCCCTAAAATTAAAAGAAAGAAAAGATAAGAGGGATGCCAGAGAAAGACAGTGTTCAAACACCTGTCCGAATGAAGACAGACCAAGAATGCTCTTTCCATAAACTGTAGCAGACTCCCTGGAACAGGTGGGTAATTCAAAGAAGCGTCATGTATCACTGACTGCTCAGGAACTCTATCCACACACACTACACTTTTTGGGTGTGTTTACTTGCATGGGGGCGGGGCTAGGGATCAAACTCAGGACCTTGCATGTGCAAAACCAACATTCTGTCACCGAGCCACATCTGTGGTCTCTGGCCCTCCACAATGTAAATCACCTTGTAGGTGTTTCACGATGATCTCTCACCTCTACTTAACTGAATAGTGCGGGGATATTGCTCCCGCTGTCACAGAAACGGGGATGCTCTTTTGAAAGAACAAACAAACCCAACTCTCATAGATTGGAAATTCATTTAAAATAGAACCTGTCTTCCAAGCCTGTTTGAGTACAGCGGTAAGGTGGACACAACAGTGCTCTTCCTTTCTCTTGTAAGAGCTTTCAAAAATCTCCAGGAACTTCAGTTTTATGGTGTGTGTGTGTGTGTGTGTGTGTGTGTGTGTGTGTGTGTGTGTAGGTCAGAGGGCCACCTTGGGTGTTGGCTCTTTTCTGTTGCTTACTGCTATATATATGTACACTGGCCTAGCAGACCTGTGAGATACCAGGAGTTTCCAGTCTCCACCTCTCATCTTTCACTGGAGCACTGGGACTACATGTGCTGGTTACCATGTCCAGATCTCCATGGGAGCTGTGCGTTCAAGCTCAGGTCCTTATGTTTGAAAGACAAGGGCTTTTTTCATTGAGCCATCTTCCCAGCCCACATGATTTCATTTTTACAGGCATCTCTTAGACCAGGGATTTCCTAGAAGTAAATTAGACTTTAGGATGGCTGAGATGCAACGCGTTCCCTAGAACTCCACGCAGGGTCCAGTTATCTCCGGCCCTGACTTGGGTCTGTGCACTGGTGAGCACGGGCATCAGAGCGAAGATGCACAGAAAGCCTTCCCCAAGCGTCCCAGCTTGCTAATTGGGTCTCTGTTGGTTTGGACCTTTTAAGGCTCTTTGCAGATTAGAATGTGCTGAGCACTCAATCTGAGGAAGGTTAGAAGTCACAGAACATTGGCGTTCTTTCAAGTAAGAACACTTGGCTCGGAGACTCCTGTTCAGATTCAAATCTTAGCATCCCAAAGCTTTGCAGACCAAGTCCTACTATATACGGTAGAAAGAACTGAAATCTTCATAATTGCTTGTGGGTTTACAGTGCTGACACAAACTTATTTTTATTGCTGGGTACTCCAGGCCTAGGAACAGAGGGAAGGGAGTGTTCTAGAATTGTGTTGGATCTCAGGAAGCAAAGGGAACAGAATTAACCAAGGACGCATTAATGGTGGTTTCTTAGCCAGACTGGTCCGTAAGTGTTCCTGGACTGAAGAGTTCTTCTAGACTTAGTCCTGTGTATTGGCCTTACAGGTGGTCATAAGTGTCTAAAGTTAATGGAATCATGAAATGAAATGGAACTTTTTTCTCCTTAGATTTTGACATTAATAAGCATAGTTGGAAACAGAGTAAAAGGCAACCTCCTATGTTTGGCACCTGTGGCATCGTGGTAATTAAAATACTAGCTTTGCAGAAAACCCAAAGTTTGTCCCACACTAGACTAGACAGTTCCTGACTGGGCTTTCAGCCGGGTCCATGAAATGCTCTGCTAAAGTGAGCGAGTGCCCAGCTTTTTTTTTTTTTTTTTTTTTTTTTTGGAACAGAATAACGTTTATTGTCCTCTTTTTTTTTTTTTCTTTCTTAAATAAAAATTTTACCCCCATCCATGAGCATAACAATAAATTTAACAACTTCCCAGCTGGTGGGAAAGAGAGCCAACTCTCCCACTTTTGTAGGTGATGTCAACCGTCTCGTGTGGTCCCTCCTTTTAATTGAGGGCATTTATTTCCTGTGTCTCACGGCAGTTGTCCTAAGGACACTGGGGAATGCAGGGATCTCTTTGGATGGCTGTATGGGAATCTGTTTTATAGTGTGTTTTTGGTTTCCTGGAGACTTCTACAAGAGAACAAAAAACAAATATCTTTCAAAGAAATTTCCCTACCCTGAATATTCTGGGCCATAACCCACACTCTACTTCTATTTCCTCAAACTTTTCATTGGCCCCGTTTCCACTTGTTCACATTTATTATTTCTGTGAACTGTAGGAAGACTCCAAGAGGTTGAATTACTTGCCCAGAGTTAGCAGCTAGGAAATGAAAGGTCAGATTATTCCATTTCAATCTTCCTGGGCCTGGAATCCTACCTTTTCCCTCTGAGGTCCTCACAGGTCGGTGTCTGTACTAGGAATGAGCATCTCTTGGTTTTTATGCACACAGAATTGTCCTGGGGTGCCAAATAGCTAAAGGATTAAAGAAGGCAGGCCATTTTCTGGCTTCCTTTGGAAACTCTACTGCAGAGCGACGTGGCAGCCGGCTGACTTTGACCATAGGAGAGACGGGGAGCTCTGTTGAGATTGTGTCCAAAACGCTGTGCTGTTGTCAAGTCTGAATGAGTGATTTTGAACACATTACAGTATATCACCAGCTTTTCACCACAGCCCTGAAACAGCTTTGCCATAGAAATCTACCAGTTTCTCAGGTCCTCAGTGCCTTGAAAATCAAGTATTGACTTGAACCATCCATCATCATCGGAAAATGAAATTTTAAGTCTGTGTTAAGATATGGTTTACAATTTTGCGTTTGGTTTCTTGGTTGTCTAGGAGATTTAGATTCTCATGCGTGGTGTCTAGTAGAGAGACAAAAGCAAATTAGATTCCATTCCAACTTACATTGATACTTTGCCTTTGTGTTGATCTTTTTAAGTTAGGAAACTTGGATTTTTTTTTTTTAATTTCACACTTGAGTACTGTACTTACATAATTTCCACCCCTCTTTCCCCCACTCCAAATCTTTCTAGCTTCTTTATCACGGAGAGACTTTCCCCAGTTAGAAGAGAGGAGGTGAGATGGGAGAATCTGGGCTGTATCACAGTGGAATTTAGAAAGGCTTGGAACTGTCCGTGGAGCGACTGTGAAATTGCTCTTGAAGAAACTAATGTTTGCCACTCATCATGATGGGGAAGTAGAGATTTCTTAACACAAGTTCTTCTGGATGCTTCTCAGTTATTTGCTTTTGATGAAGTGTCTCCTTCCTAAGTAGCAATTAAGCATTTGTTCACCTGAAGAAATGTGTCAGTCAAGCCGGACCCATTCTCAAGAGCGTTTATCATCTTTCCTGCTGTCTTTGATAGTTTTCCAATTTCAGACACTAGTGTTTGGTATATTATCTTTCAAAATATTTTCAATTCTACAAGAACACACTGTTGGAAATAATTTTCTCTGAGTGAAAAAAAGAAAAAAAAAGATCTGCTAAAATAAATCATGAGCTAGTTAGGGCATGCTCTGGCAATTATTTGCCATATTTTCCCCTGGCTTAGGTATTCATTTGTTTAAACATTAACCATAACTTGCTGTAGCATAGATATAGTATGGAGGACCAGGAAGGTCCTATTGGGTTGCTGACCTGATAGGATTTTAATTTAGTTGGTAAGGAGACATATTTCTCCTTCATGAGGAGATGGCTCAGATAGTAAAGTCCTCACTCGGCAAGCATGAAGATCTGAGTTCAAACCCCAGAACCAATGTAACAAAAAGCCAGGAGTGGTGGCATCTGCTTGCAATCCAGTGGTGGACAAGTGGAGATGAGCAGATGCCAGGGTACCTTAACTAATTGCTGATCCCCAAGAGGACCTTGTCTTCAAAGATAAAGTGGGCAGGTTAGAAACTAGCTCCACCTGACAATTGCTCTCAAGGGGAAACAAATAAGTTTCCTCCATGGCGTCTCACCAGTGTGTAGACTACATCACAGGGCAGGCTGTATGGCCAGCAGTTGGTGGTCAATACAACATTAACTTGATGGTATTTTTTGGAGATGTTTTGCCTCGTAATACTTTGTTTGGGTGTGTGTTTTGTTTGTTTGTTTACATCCTAGGTCTTTTGATTAAATATTATGGTTTCTCCTGTTATGTTTTATGGGTTGTATGTAGTGTGTATGTGTGTGTGTTTCATGCTTTTTCTTTTTCTGTTTTATTTTATGCTAGTTTGACTTTTCTATTTACCAGTTTTGTTTTCTCAAGGGAGAGAGAAAGGGTAGAGCTGGATGGATGTAGAGGTAGGGCAAATGGGGGGGGGGATGAGGAATCAAAATATTTCATATAGAAAAGTTATTTTCAATAAAAAATAATGAAATAAAGTGGATGTCAGCCGAATAATGACATTTGAGGTTGATCCTCTGGCTTGCACATGTTCACGTATGGCTCTTGACATGAACACACACATACATTGTTAAGGAAGGGGATGACTTCCCTTCTCCTTACTCATTTGGTAACAACAGCTCAAATCATTTGTGTGTCTTTTGAATACATTAAGTGAATCGAATCCTGCCACCTGTAAGCTTCAGTCACAGATGGGGTCCGCATTGTTCTCACACACACTCAGAGTGATTTCAGTATTGAAATTCTTAGTAAACACGCTATGACAAAGGAACTTTGGAATGAGCCAATTGCCTGGATGGTGCCCAGATCAGATTCAGAGGCTTTAAGTTTACGGTTGTACCCAAGTGCAGCTGGTATAATTTGTTCCCAGGATGCTCTTGGAACACACACATCATTTTAAAGAAAGAAACCAAAATGGGACATTTTGCAAGTAGAATACCCTCAATGGTTAGTTACATGGGGGAGAAAAATAAACATCATCTGTGAAGGCATCATTGTTGTAAGATGATCTTTAATTGGGGGGATTGTTTCTCCCCCTGTCAAGAGAACTAGCTGTCCAAACTATGGAATGTTAATCCCTTTCTGCTACTTTTCAATCGCTTCCTGTTTAATTTGAACGGGGCATTTCCCCACCTGTTAGGCAACGAGATGAAATTACGCCAAAACCCCTGAGTAATTTCATTCCCAATTTTGACTCTTGTGTGTGAAGACCACTTGTGTTTTGCCTGTCATGGGAATTCTCCGTGGCATCACTGCGGGCCTGGCAACACTGTCACACTCCTGCCCTCCTCACACACTATAACCCTATATTGAATGAACGCTTGACTATCAGCATCCTTGCTCACTCGCTGGCTCTCGGCTTCCCAAAGACAGAGATCCTGTCCTTGTTTCCTGAGCAGCAGCATCCCCTCTCCATCACTGTTGCTTGATAAGTCATGACTAAATGCTCCCATTCTGCGCCAGTGAGCTCTTCCACACCCTTATCTTTTCGTAGACTTCCCCCTTCTCTGATCAGCCTGAACTGGCTTTCCCTGGTAACTGCTTTCTAGCAATAACCCTCCCACAATATTTTGTTGTTATTATTACCCACAATATTTTGTTGTTGTTGTTATTATTATTATTATTATTATTATTATTATTATTATTATGTTTGTCTTCTTCTAGGCAGCCTGATGTCATCAGTGTTAGCCTTGAACTCACTATGTAGCCAAGGGAAATCTTGAACACTGAGATTCTGCCTCACCATTGTAGCCCTTGTTCTCCAAGGGAATTAAGTCTTCATTTGGTCCACATGTGGCTGGGCTGCCATTCTACTTGGCACAATTCTGCACGGAGCCCTCTCCTCTGGACTTCCACCTCTTCACCCCTGTGGGATTCTCCCCAGACCACGAGTGTGCTTTCGTGTCCTTGGCGCTGTGTGCATTCCAACAAACAGCAAACAAACGTTTCCCTGGACGCCATCATTCCCAATGCCAAAAGCAGTTCAAGGGTTCCTATTGCACACAGCTTACTCCTCCCAGTGTAACTGTTCCTCTGAGTTTATCTTCATCCCTGCACAGCTGCTTTTGTTTGGAAGACCCCACCAAATTCAACTCCAACTTCTTGCCTAGTGTGTCAGCAATGCAGTTCTGACTGCCTTTGGACATCTTCCCCCACATGTCCTGCCAACACCTGAAGTTCGTGGGGTTTAAACATGTCCTAACAGTATTTCCCCTAAGTCCACTCTCCTCCTGACATCTCCCACACTCTGTAGAGGCTGGAGCCATGGAGATCTCTAGGCAGCTTCTCTTCTTTCTCTGCTGTGTCCCTCAGATGCATTCATTCATCATCTCCAGCCTGTTTCCATTTTCCTCTCCAAGTTCAAATGCCTGGCTCATTGCAGTCATCTCTCAGGCTGAACTACAAGGATATAAATCTGGTGCCTTGGGATTCTGCATGACTAATCGACATAAATTCTCTTCTGTGGGATCCATCTCCCAGCATCCTGTTTTCTCTCTATAAGCCTGCAAAGTTCATGTCTGTCTCTGGGAAATAATCTAGAGTGTATTGTGTAGCCACCTGCTTCTTAGCAGATACCAACTTTGGAGACTTGGTGAGGCTACGAAGTAACAGTAGTAGATGACAGATAGTAGATAGATAGATAGATAGATAGATAGATAGAATAGATAGATAGATAGATAGTTGTTTTGGCTGGTCCATTGATATTTCCATCTTATTCATCCTCTGTGGGGAGTTTTTACACTTTTATGTGAAGCAAAATTTGGCCATGAACTTTTAAACCATGCTATTTCACCAGCTTTTATCTATTCATTTATTTACCTATTTGTTTATTAAAGTATTGGTGATTGAACCTGGGGCCTTTTACGTAGTAGGCAGGCATTCTCCCACTGAGCTCTTTCCCAAGCCTGTACATACACACACACACACTCACACACTCACACACACACACACACTCACACACACACACACACACACACACTCACACACACACACACACTCACACACACACACACACTCACACACACACACACTCACACACACACACACACACATGCGCACACACACACTCACACACTCACACACACACACTCACACACACACGCGCGCACACACACACACTCACACTCACACACACTCACACACACTCTCACACACACACTCACACACACTCACACACACACTCACACACACACACTCACACACACACTCACACATACACATACACACACTCACACACACACACACGCACACACACACACACACTCACACACACTCTCACACACACATACACACTCACACACACACACACTCACACACACACACTCACACACACACACTCACACACACACACTCACACACACACTCACACACACACACACTCACACACACACACTCACACACACACACATCACACACACACACACTCACACACACACACACTCACACACACACACACACACACTCACACACACACACACACACACACACACTCGTGCCCATGCACATGCCTGCAGATATCATTGCTAGGAATCTCCATCGCTATGTGTGTACCATATTTTCTGAGACAGAGTCTCTTACTGAATCTGGAGATTACCAATTCTGCTAAGCTTGCGATCAATCAGGTCCTAGAGATCCACTGTCTTCACCTCCCCAGTGTTGACAATCACACATGCTGTGCCAGCTTTTTAGGTGAGTACTGGGAGTCCAAACTCAGGCTTAACTTGTATGACAAGCACTTTACTAACTAGCCCCCTGCCCCACCGCCAGCTCCTTCCCTAACCCTATCTCAGAATAAAAACCCTAACTTTTTAATCTGAGATAGGGTCTCACTAAGTTATCCAGACTGGCATTGAACTCGATCTGTAGCCCAGAGAGAATTTGAACTTGCAATCCGCTGGCAGCTTCCTGTATATATCTGTGACTATATACCCACACCACCAGGGCTCCATTTTGTGGGTTTTTTTTTTTTAACTTTGTAATTTATATATAAAACCTTTCATTTTCTCCCCTAATTTTTCATCCATCTGTGTGTGCTCAGCCTAAACAGAGTGATAATTATCCCCAAACCTATGAGGTGAAATTCTGTCTTGCTTGGCAGATTGTCCGCAAAGAATATGCAGAATTTGTCTCCCTTTTTCCAAGTACAGCAACCCTCCATTCATCCCAGACTCTGGGAGTTGCTGTGGGAGCTGGTGAGGACCTGAGTGGGGGTGGAAAGATCCGGTGGAGACTAGTTGCTTCCTGTCTTGGTTTTTGTCCCCTTTTCTTAACTTCTTGTTCCTGTTGGTGGAGAGAACCGTTCACTGATAGTGGTGGCGATGCTTTTCAAAAAGTAACATGCCTTTTGTTTTCATAAAATTGATTTTCCATTTGCAAAGCGATGCTTTGCCCACTCAATCGGAATGTCTTTAATCCCCAAACTTGAATGGCTTTATTTTATCTGTGAAATATCCTGTAGCAAGTCTAGGGGACGTTGTGCATGTCAGTGAACCAGGATGTCACACAGCTGCACAAACATACTATCTTACAGGCCTTTGGCCACAAGTTTAAACTCTGGAATTCTCTGTCAGTGCTTACAGGCAGATGGAAGTCTTTAGCAGCGTTTCCCTTTGGGGATTTAAAAGGAATGGCTGCTTCTGTTAGGAAAACAAGTTTAAAACTTGATAGCATTGCGTTTTTAGAATTAAGGTTATGGTAAATAAGAATTCTATACAATGAAATGAGTACACTCTGTAGAAAATGTGTATTAAATTAAAACCACTGTGCCTGCAACAAACATAAATGAACTATGGTGGCACAGGACGTTGTTCCAGAGAATGACATAGTGCCTTCCCGCAACTCTTTGAACAAGTAAGAAGCACATAGCTGAGGGTAGAAACGAGTTCTGATTCACGCACAGAGTTTCCTTTATATCATATGTTCTTTTAAACAGAGATCTACCCTCACCTACAACCATGCTCCCATTTTATATAAAGAGCATTCTGGAGGGAAACCACAGCTCTTATCAGTTATGCCACCTTGGACAAATTACTTGCTTTCTCTGGACCTCACCTTCCTCTTGCACTAACTGGGACAACACGAATAGCGTCACTTCCCTGCTCTGTAGTGATGAGTGATGACAATATCCATTCAACACTCTTAGCTGGTCTTCCATGTGACTCAGCACAAAGCCATGTGGAGAATCGAGAGAATGGCTAATAGTTGGAGAGGCGCCTAGAGATCACTTAACCCAGTCTCCTAATTTTCAGTGTTGAAAAATTGGGGTCCTTGCTCAGGGTCACAGGGCTGCTGAAGTAGCAGAGTTGGTGTGGGATTCGGATCTTCCTTTTCTGGCTTACGGTTCACCATCCTGATTGTGTGACAGAAATCCAGAACAGTAACTGAGATTTATTGACTGTCCCGATTGTGCAATGCCCGCTTTGCTTTCTGTTTTACAGGCTTCCAGCTGCTTTGGAGATACTAGGAGATGGTTCTGGTTCACTGGGTATGCTTTGATACTCCAGCACAGACAGCCCGGTGGATGGAAAGTCTCCTGACTAGAAACCACATGACCGAGACTTTACATCTGCCTTTTATGTAGAGAAAGTTCAAAACACTCTTGTTTCTCTTTGAACATTTTGTATTTGATCATTTCACTTGGCTGAAGACATGGCCTTATATGTTGTTCATATTTTTCCACAAATATGTTCCACGGGTCTATTATGAGCCCAGCCCAGCAGGAACCAGAAGATTCTAATTTGCATCGTGTTAAAAAGCTCCGCCATCCTTGACTCATCCCCTGCAGGATATTTGTTCCCTTTTTAATTCCCTCATCTTAAGGACCCCAGGCCACGGTCCTTACTTCCTGAAACATATTCTTGGGACACTCAGCTGGAGTTAGTTGCTCTCTGCTGTGGGTTTGCTTTCGGTTTTTGTCTGCATGGCCCACTGGCCATTTCTGCTTACCTGAGCAGAGTGCGAGCTCCTTCAGGGCAGGAAGCTGGTCCCACTGCCCCTGTGGTCTCTAGATTTGCAGGAGTTGAAGCGGCCTTTTAAGAAAGTCATTGAGAAGACTAGTTTTGGAGTCAGGAGGTTTCGACTTATTATCCAAACTCTGTCACTTAAGTCTTATGCTACTGGAGGAGGGTACACCATTTTTTATTATCTACTGAAGAAATAGTTAATCTCTATCTTTGTAAATAAAAATGCGTACACACTGAATGCCTGACCTACTAAATTAGGGCCTTAATCTCGGTCTGTGGCTCTTTCATTACTTAACTGCAGAAATGTCTCCCAAACTGTTGTGAAAATTTACAAATATTAGTGCAGACAAAGCACTTTGCTAAGTCAAGAATTGTGAGCCATTATGACTTCTGCTATTAATAAAGCACTCATATTGGCTGTCAGGAGACCAAAAGGACCCAAGGTGGTTCATGTTCCCAACCTCTCATAAGGTTGCCCCAGAATCCTAAGCCATGGGCTTCCATCTCCTTAATTGTCCAACTCTTCTGTCATCTCCAGAAGTTTGGGTACAAGGAAGGGGCTAGGTATTACAGAACAAATTTTAGCTCATTCAATTGACTTTTGAGTCTCAAAAATTTATCACTAACACAATAGACTTAAGTTGGCTTAAAAATGAAGGGCAGAGAACCTTTGTAGACCAAATGTGTCTTCTGTACATCAGCTATGCAGAACAACTACTCCTGCATGGATAAATATGTGGTGTGCGTGCATGCGCGCGTAACTGTGTGTGTGTGTGTGAGTGTGTGAGTGTATGTGCATGTGTGTGCATGCGAGTGTGTGCATGTGTGTGTGTGAGTGTGTGCAGGCATGCATGTGTGAATGTGTGTGTGCGTGCACATGTGTGTGTGCGTATGAGTGTAAATGTGTGTATGCATGTATGCATTGTGAATGTGTGAGTGTGTGTGTGTGTGAGTATGTGTGTGTGAGGGTGTGTAAATGTGTGCATGCATGCTTGCATGCATGTGTTAATGTGCATGTGTGTGTGTGCGTGTGTGTGCATGTGAATGTGTGCATATGTGTGTGTGTGCATGCACGTGTGAATGTGTGTGTGCGTGCACGTGTGTGTACGTGTGTGTGCGTGCGAGTGTAAATGTGTGTATGCATGTATACATGTGTGAATGTGTGTGTGTGTATGTGTGTGAGTGTGTGTGAGTATGCATGTGTGTGAGGGTGTGTAAGTGTGTGCATGTGTGTGCGTGTGTGCAAGTGTATGACAAGTTTGGAATCTCCCTGTGCCTGGTCTCCCCATCACTGTGAGTAAGTTCCTCCTGTTGTTGTGACAACAGAAAGCCCAGTCTCCACTCTTTTACAAGATGATGACTACCGCTTAATTTGAGTAAGTCATATATATGTTAAAACTTGCTGAAATAGCAAGATGATGCTCTTTAAATACCCTCTAAGTCCTAAAATACTGGGAAATGAAAGCGTTTGTGAAGGGAGAGAAGGATGGACAACTGAACACTTTTATTTTCTTCAAAGTCCCTGGAGCAGAGCTCTTCTGTGCACCCCTCCATGCCTCAAAGGACAGAAACAACCCCCAAAATCCAAATCTGTAGCTCATTTACCTCATTGGTGACTTTGCTTCAATTAAAACATGAACTGTCTTCTAGAATAGTTCTGATTTGGCGTCCAGTGGGTAAGAGTGCTTGCTGTATGAGTTGGGGACCTGAGTTCAAACCTTTAGGTGTGGTGGTTTGTGCCTGTGCCCCCAGCGCTGTGACAAGCAGAGACAGGAGGGTTCCCGAGGCTTGCTGCTTGTCAGCCTGGACCCTGGCTCAGGAGAATAATTCAAGAGTGATAGAGAGGAGCGCCCAGTGTGCGCCTTTGATCTAAGAGTGGATGTATGGGTGTGCAGACCCACACACATTTAAACATACAGGCACAGATTGATTTTTTTAAAATAAAAGAATATTTTCCAGATTTTCATAACGCTCGGAGAGATAGCATTATTCTCATATATTGCTATATTTATTTTTCTCCTGTTATTGGCTTCTTGCGTATGTGATAAATTTGTTACCACCAAAGGGCAGACAGTGGCACCTTCTTGTAAGCTGCTTCCACAGTTTATTAGAATCTTGCCAGTTTTTCCTTGATGTCCTTTTTGTTTGATCCAGGATCCCATTAAGGGCCATGTCATGCCCCCTCACTTCGTCTTGTCACTGTCAGACTCCAATTGTTTTTAATTACCTTGATGGTTGGGAGGAGGTATAGCTGTCAGGTACTTCAGCCATGTCCTTCAGCTTGGACTGGTCCGATGTTTTCTCATGTTTTCACCTGGCTGCGGGTTTTGAAGGTCCAGTTTGACGGCATCACTGAAGGATGCTGCTGTCAATACAGCTTGTGGCAGATGACACTGACGTTGGTCACCTTGGGTGAGGCGGTTGTCAGCCTCCTTTATTATAAAGTTACTCATTCTCCACACTTGTACTCTTGACAAGGAATTGTCCTGCTGTCACATTTAAGCCATGTGAGGAACTCATCTGTACAGATTTCTTTTGCCACACATATATTTATTTAATACTAATTTATATAAGTATGGACCCATAGATACTTACTTTATACTTTGGGTTATAAGTTAGTACTGTTTTATTTCATTTGCCCAGATTGTTCCAACATTGCCTTTGAGGGTTCTTTGAGCTACCTCCCGTGTTACAATGGCATTCATTGTTCAGCTTGTTTAGAGGACTCCCTTACTTCCTAGTGCTATAAGATGCAGAAGGCTCATCTATTATTTCTGTGTCCCAACCCTAGAAGTAACCATTTCTGTGAGGAACGGACTGTCTGATGTTCCCTTTCTTGAAGAACACCATTAGCAATCAAGAAAGAATCATACAAGAAAGAATGCTTGGGAGCTTGTGTGTCCATGCCAATAGTCTTCTTCCTGTCTTTCTGTTTTGCCAAACCCGAGTTTATGCAGTTATGTCCAGCTGTCGTTGATGTCCTGTAGAACATTCTAGATTCCCACTTCTTTCTAACTTCCACCATCAACCATCACTTGCTTACTGTGTATCATTTCACTGAACACATACGGGGATTTCTAACCTGTATCCAAATGGGGTATCCTATAGTTGACTCTTTTTTTCCTTTTCCACTGGTCATTTGGCTCACTTCCAAAGAAGGGAGGAGATTTGGTTCAACCTAATGTGAACTGTGATTAATGGTCAAGGATGCCCATTGGATACCCTATACTTTGTCATCAGCGGTGGCTTAGAGCACCACTTGTCTGTGACCATTTGTATACTCCATCCTAAATGTTTGTCCCCATGCATAGTAGGAAATATACAAAGTCATTGCTTCAGCTGAATGGAGGTGCTATAGTTAAATCTTCCCAATACACTTTGTCCATATTTCTTACCAAAAACACTATGACCTTAAATGTTAGTGCTACAACTTTATGGAAACGCAGAAAACATGGTAGAAATCTACAGTGAAATTTTTAATATAACCATAATGGCTAAACAATCATGGGTATGTATAAAAAGGGAAAGGTGTCTCAGAAACAATATTTTAAGCAAGCACAGATTGGTTTGCTTATTTTTGTTTGGGATATTTTGCTTTCTCAAAGCACAAGCTTAGAGAAATGCATTTACTGCACATGATCTCTGTCCGGATTTGTTCTTACTGGACTTTAGAAATGCATTCAATTTCACCTGCAAGTGTTTCAGGGTATTTAGAGAAAGTTGAGGCCATCATTTAAAACTACTTTTTCAAAGGGTGGCTGCCAACTTGCCCGGAGGTCTTTCATAGGGCTCTTTTCCAGGTGACCTTTCAACGACCAGATTTATGAATGGAAGACTGTGCCTCATATCCTCAGTGACTGAAGTGATTGTGTGCAGGAAAATAGGTGTCTGACATATCATAAAACACGAAATATTGATCTTAACAACCTATAAACTCTCCTATTAAATAGTTGACCTTTTCTAAGAAGCCCTGTCTTCTCTTAGATTTCAGAGGAAAGAAACCAAAGTTCGTAATTTTAATGTAATAACAATCTAGCTTCATTTATTTTTTTGACCCATGTGGTCACTTTGTACTGAGATTGCTTGTTTAAATTAAAATCTACGTGTGCTCTTTCAAGTCTTACCAGTTGACGACATGAGGAAGTGTTATGGTGTGGACTTATTTCACTAGGAAAATGTTAGAGCAATATCGTGCAAAATTTCCATATTTCTGAGAACTGCATCTCAGAATGTGCTATGTTTAAAAATGTAGGTCTCTAGTATGAGCCAGAAGGTAATGATGAACAGGAAAGTAGTTTCATAACAAAAGAAAAAGGAAAGTAACAGAAATGTAGATGAAAATTAAAATTGAAAATAGCTAGATATGGCCTAGCTTTCCTTTTTTTTTTCCTTCTCTGTGTGTAAATGCACACTCTGTTGGGCTGAAATGAAAGAATTTACAGAATTCCAAAGGGGCTTTTGATGGTAAGTTTATTCAAAAGAAAAATATAATCATAGAAATATCAGTGCTGCTACTAATTTCCAGGTGTCTGGGGAAGATATTCTGCCCATATTTCTCCAAAGGCAGTGACAGTTCTCTTCCCCCGACATGTTTTAAGGGAAGTACGATGTCATTTGTCCAGCTGTGCCATCATATGGTCTGTAACAGCAAGGATGGTTTTCAGTAGACTCCTCTACCAGTAAAAAAATCCACAAGGAGATTCATTCAGCCTGGGTGATGTACAGACTTGTGCACACATCCCAATTCTGCTGGCATTGGCCTCTGCCTTTGGCACTTTAGATAAGGATAGTACTGAAGTCACAATAATAATAATAATAAAAAGACAGTGTCATTCATCCTGTATGCAGTCAGTCATGAATTTAACTCTGAGTCATTTTGCACTCAACAACCCTCGCGGCCCTGTGTCGTCAAGGAAATTGCTGTGTTTTTGTTTGTTTGTTTGTTTGACTTTATTTTTATTTACAAGTGAAAAATAGATCAAGATTGATTGGTTCAGGTGGAAATCCCAGTTTTATGTTGTGTCAAAGACCCAAGTGTGTAGTCTGGGCCACTTGCTTCCTCTGTGGGGTTGTCCTGTAGCTAACAGGAAGCAACTGAATGGGAGTAGAAGATGCCATTCCTTTACTGGGGTTTTCCTCTAACTCAGTGTGCTACCCCACATTTCTTTCTATTGTGATGGCTGAAAGTGGGGTGAGGACCACTTGCAGACACACACAGCCTGTGCTACCTCTGCCTAGGTGGCACCTGGGATTACAAGGAAGAAATTGCGTACCATATGAATTTGGAAGGAAAATTCATCCGGTACCCAAATGTTAGTAACTATTGATTGATGTTTTTCATTCAGTTTGAAATTTTCTTGGCTCTTGATGTATCGGGGGATTTTTTTTTTAATCAAAACTTGAACTCTTTGTGCATTATGTCATGAGACTCTATGTCTTATTTAAACCTTCTGCTTCCACTGACTTCATCTAACACTTCTCCAGCAAGTGAGCAATGGCTGCCAGCTTGCCACTCTTGCATGGAAGTGAAAATCCAGCTTCTCTGCTTACGTTCTTGTTGACACCCTATATATGAAGGTCCTCATTCATCCCTAAGGCAGGGCTAGAATTCCCACAGGACAGGGGGTTCACAGAGACCCAGTGCTTGGTGGGGTAAAAGTCTAGGCTTCACGCAAAGTCCCCACTGACACTGTGGGGGATGATTCCTTACATACACAGGAAGGGCTTCCTGGTTTGTCTTCCGTCAGCAGGACTCTGGCAGAGGTACCCAGATCTTTTCTGGAGGCTCATGAGAGTCAAAGTCTCATTCCTGCCTGGCGCTGTTGCTGGCGTCAGGATCACGGTTTCCTCTGTGGTGTGTTTGCCCAGAGCAGAATAGTTGTGGCCTACACTTTTCTGTCTTCTTAGGTTTCGGGGTTTTTTCCCCCCTTTCTGATGTCTGGAAAGAGCAGGCGTTTGGCCAGTGCCCACTGGTATCCCTGGTGTATTATAGCTATAAGAGTGAGATATGGGGGGGGAAAAATAGAACCTATGGGTCCTGACATCAGGTTTTTGTTGTTTAATGGAGTCTTGGATGTTGATGTGGACTGCTTTCTCTGTACTTCACAACCATTTAAAAAATCTGTAGCACTGGGTGCTGGTGGTGCACAACTTTAATCCCAGCACTCAGGAGGCAGAGGCAGGCGGATCTCTGTGAGTTCAAGGCCAGCCTGGTCTACAGCGCTAGTTCCAGGACAGGCTCCAGAGCCACAGAGAAACCCTGTCTAGAAAAACCAAACAAACAAACAAACAAAAAATCTGTAGCATGCAGGGTCATTGCTACAGGTTGTACTTACCAAGAGGAACAGGAGTAAGAGTGTCTTCCTTGAAGAGAGGCATTGCCTGCTATTTGAGTTTTGTTATTCCTTGTCTCCTTCCCCCAGATGTTTCTATGATGAAAGTTTTCAAAGATACACAAAGGATAAAAGCATTTCACCATATATCCACATATTTACCATATAGCATCAACAACTGAGCGTCTTGCTAGTTGGGTGTTTATCCATCTGCTCATTCTGTCTGTTCATTGGTTTTTGATGGATATCAGCGCAACTCAGCAATGTATCAGTTAGACTTTACCCTACAAGTTTCCTAAGATTGATCTTACATAGAGTAAAATGCACAGAAGTCATAGAGATGTGTGATAATACAGCCAATGCTGGGATAAATTCTGTCTCCTCCCAGTTCATTCTCCATCCCCTCAGTTAATTCCCAATGATTTTCTTTCTTTTCTTCTTTTTTTTTAATTTTGATATTGGTTCATTTTTCCTATTTTTAAATTTTATAAAAATAGAACAACACACTACATTTTTTTTTTCTGTGCAGCCTTTTCAGCTTGATGGTTTTGAAATGTACTCATATTGTTTGTATGAATGCATTTATGCGATGGTTTTAGAGAGAGTAAGGAACAGTGTAGGTCTGCCTTATCTTTCACTAAGGGGAAATGTTTTCTATACAAATCCTATTTGTACTTATTTTCCCCTTAATATTTTTATAAAAGTTTCCAGAACTTCAGAGGAAATGAAAGACTCGACCCCCCATGTATCTACTACCTAGATTCAACACTTAATTTTCGTTGCATCTAATTGATTATGTATTTGTCCATACACCTATTTTATTAAAAGAATGAGTGCTATTTTAGCGGATTTAGTAATACCATAGTTTGTCATTGTGGGCGTCCTTTAGGATTTGGAGTTGGGGTGATGTAAGCCATGATTATCGCTTCTGTTTAGAACATAGCGTGAGGCAACCTTAGAGTGTACCTTTCTTAATGATCAAACATTGAAGGCACATGAAGATAATGTACTGTCACATGCCATAGCCACGTTTTCTAGACATTTCTTCTCATTGATGATAGCCATCAGTTTATTTGAGGCTGAAGACCTTGCTGTAACAGAAGAACACCATAGTGTTAGCATTATAAAAATAGAGTTTAGTTTCCTGGCACCAAACTTCCTGTTGTGGAGAAGAAGAACATGGTTTTCACAGTGTGATGACAGTGAAGTCATTGTTGGGAATGCCAAACTAGTCTTGGAGGAGCATCTTATTTCAGGGATACTGAGAGTACTGGATTCCTTCACAAAATATTGATGTATTGTTGCAGATGGGCTCAGCTGTGATTCACGGGTCTTAATTTGTCCGGCCCTAACTATTATGGAAGTCATGCACTCTTTTTCTGTTTCCCCAAAATGATTACCTAGGGGGACTATAACTTATGATTGATTGAGTCCCTGATTGATATCAAGGGAGTCCTACCAGCTGCAGAACTGGACAAAGCAGACCTTATGTGACATTCCAGAAAGAACAGGCAGGGTTGCTGTTAACAGTCCAAGAAAAGACAGATAATGTTGTTTCAAACTTTTATTGCAACTTTCCTCTAACTTAATTTTGTTTTTTTACACAGTTGATGGACTAGACAAAGCCTCCACGGCAAACTCAGATGAGTCCCCAGCGGGTTCCCAGACGCCTCCCTTCAAGAGGAAGGGGAAGCTCTCCACCATTGGTAAAATTTTCAAGCCTTGGAAATGGAGGAAGAGGAAGACCAGTGACAGATTTAGAGAGACCTCAGCAGGTAAGATTGCTCTCCTGATTGCCGGACAGATAAACTGTTAATGTCTCAACCAGCTGACCATTATGTTTCATGGAATTGTTTCTCTGAAGGGATATGCATTCGTACTTAAAATCATTTTGCTTAAAGGTTAAAAAAAAAAAAAGGACAGTTCCAGCTGTGCCCAATTTATTCTAGTGTAGCCTGATATTAAATACATTTCTGGAAATTCGTATAGATACCAGTAAGTGACGTAGCAGGGGAAAGGTGAGGTTAGAGGTGTCATGTCTTCAAGCACCCATTTCAGTGTTTTATCCACACATACATAGTAATATACTATCTCCCTACTGCTCCTAGGAGAGAAATATTTGTTGATTAGCCCTCTATTTTTCTTTGAGTGGGATCTTATTATGGGCTGGCCTTGAACTTAATGCATGCCCATGGCTGGCCTTGAACTCCTGATCCTCCTGACCTCGCCCCCTAAGTGAGGTTCATAGGTGTGCATCACCACACCTGGCTCAGAACTTGTTTTGTTGTTGTTGTTTAATGTCCTCTTTGTTGTGGTTTTTTTCAGAGGTGGGTTTAAGTGACTAGATAAAAGGAAGTGTTGATGTATTTGTTATTTAATCTTAAATTCCCATTCTGTCCTTAGAACTAAACAATAGTCTCTGTCTTAGAAAGGATGATGGGAAATTATTTTATTGTCACTGACTTTATGGATTTATTGAACATCTAGAATTACATTGGGTTGGGCATGATGGCCCATCAAAGCATAACGTGAGAGAATTGTGAGCCTGGGTTGTATAACAAGACCCTACACCAAAGTAAAAGAATGAATGAAAAACAGACCCTGTATGAGAAAAAAAAAATCAAAAGAATGCCATTGCTTGGTACCTTTCCCGTGGACTTTGGGGTGGGGGTAGGGGATTAGTTTTGATTCTAAGTTCAATTTTAAAAAATACTAGGTTTCCATGGAATTTTGTGTAAGGACAAAAGGCATTTATCTCTTGATAAAATTTCAGCTTTCTCCATGCTTACTAGCCAAAATGATCCCTTTATCAAAACTCTCACGTGTGCAGGATCACAGGGCAGATCTTATTGGCTAGGTAAGACTATCTGTGAAACAGAATAGAAAATACTAGACACAGCACAATTGTGTGCAATGGGAACCCAAAGATCCCTAGAGACAAGTGTCTCTGCTTCACGCTAAGGCAGGAAATTTGAATATTTGCTGTCTAATGAACAATAATGATACCTGAGAATTGTTTCAAAATCCGCTTGGAGAAGGGAAGTTGTTAAAGTATTGTGGTGGAGGGTTCCATGGGCATCTGTAGACAGTATGTTTGAAAGTTTATTATTTTGTTGTTGTTGTTGTTTCTACTGGTTGATATTTGGAAATATCCATAGTGAAGGCAAGTGGGAAAATGATAGAGACCTGGATTGGCAGAAGATGGTTACTGAACCTGCTCCATGTGTAGGGACTTCCTGGATTAGAAAGAAGAAGCAGATATAGGACTGTGTTCTGAGGCAGGATCACTAAGTGATTTTTCTTTCTACCAAACACTAGATGACCCTGATCAAGCCCGTCAGCCTCCAGGCCTCATTTGCTTTGTTAAAGTCAAAGAATTAGATGAGCTGAGTTTTAAGGTGTATTTCTTCCAGACTCTGTTGTTGGACTTCAGGGAGACTCTTGGCTTTCTAGTTCCTCACTAGGCATCTTGTTATCCCTGCTTCTTGGGCATAGATTGAACCACATTGCCCTCCTGAAGTGTTTCCTCTCATGCTTTCCCAAGCATTGTTAGAATCCAGCTCTACAAGTTACCATGGTTACTCAAGATGGGAGTAATTCTCTGGACTGCAACATTAAGATGCTGAGAGGAGAAGATAGGCTTTCAGTATTCTCTGTTGCCCTTTATGTAAATCTGAAGCTACTAATGTCTCTCCTGAGAGAGGACATCTCTAGAGAATGGCCTCTTCCTCTTTTCTCATTGTTTATTTTAATTATACAATAGTTTTCACCATGTTCGTATGTTTAGTTTAAGGCTCTGATTTCTTTTGAAACCTAAAAAAGGTATCTATGAGGCTTAAACAAAGACACCAAAAAGGGCTAAGAATATAGCTCAGTGGTAGAGTCCTTGACTGATGCCATACATGAAGCTTTTTCTGTTCTTAGCACCAAAAGTGAGAGGGCCTTTTTTGTTTTCATGTTGAAGAAAGATGTGACGGGGGGAAAAAAATGGAAATAACCAAGAAAATGGTATCTTCTTTTAAAAAATTATTTCAAATAATGAAGCCAGACTGTTTGAACATGATATAGGCCATGTGAAGTCTTGGTAAGATCTTCCACAGTGTCTGGGTCTGGGAAAGAAGGTAAATTTCTTCAGCGCAAATTAACTCTTCAGTGTCAGCCCTGTATGGTCGTAGCCTGATATTTGCTGTGTTCGAAGTGCGTTGATAATTTATCACCCTTCCCATGCCAGGGGACTATGTAGTTAGCAGTAGATAGACCGTTACATGAATTTGTTAATGCGGTGTCAGGCAGTCCCTACCTGGGTCTGTTTCAGTAGTGCTGAGTCAACTGTGCTTCAGGATGCTCCTTGAAAGCTCAAAGAAACATCCTATCTACAAGGCCAGTTGAGTTTGTACACAGAACTCCAGTTCCTTGCCATTGTTCCTAAGCAGAAATTTACCTGTAGCTCCGACTCATTCTCCAGGCCAGAACACCCCTCTGCATTATCTGTTGCCATCGAAACCAAATGTTTTGACTACAACCTGCAGCAGCTGCTTCTATGATCTCCCCACACTCAGCACCCATCTCTAGAGATGGTGCTGCTCAATGCCACCAGGAGACCCGGGAAATGGGGGGAAAGGAATGTGCCAAAGCCCTGTGCCCATATGCATTGCAGCCTGGGCTCCATTTCAAACGCCACACACAGCAAACAAGCAAAATCTTTAGAGGGACATTTCCTTTCCCTAACTTTGGCCGTTATTTAGAAGTAGACTGTGCGTCTAGATAAAGAAAATCAAGGCTCGCCCTCCATGAGCTCTGCGGTCCCTGTGTGCTGTTAGTAATGGCAAAGGCATGCCTGTTGAGATTGTTAGATAGTGTCATTGTAAGTTGCAGCACTCTAGGAATCAGACGAACTTCGAGGGAGCCATCTGGCAAAAACTTGAAGTTACTGAAAGTGCTCCACAGTACCTAACAATAAGAATCGCTTTGATTGAATGTTCTGTACCACATTCTGCTCCAAGAACTCCATTCAGATTGGCTACGGAGTCATGAGAGGAACCTTAGGAAGTTCAAGTGGTATGTTAGCCACTTGTACCAGCAAGGAGCGTTGGCCTGGGACAGTCAGCCCATTATAGGAGTCTGGAAGCAAAAGGGCACTGCAGCCACCCTTTCAACAGTTTCATCACATTGCATCCCGTAAAGTAACTTCCTGCACAGTTCAGTGAGGACCAAGCCTCAATGGGTGTCACTAACACATGGGCTTGCCTCATTGGTTAGCTTCTCCCGTAAGACGGATTTGGTCCAAGTAAATTACTTTGGTTCTGCTTGGCTGGCCTGATTTCAAGCAGTGCATGTTCAGAAACATGGTTGGCAAGGCTCAAAATGATGTTTGGTCCTCGAAAAGCATAACACTCTCTGTAACCATGGAAGCATAATATTGCTGCCTGGGATTATTTTCCATATCTGCAGAAGAGGATGGAAGTGAACGGATTTCTCAGAGATGGTGCTTGTTAAGGCCTGCTCTGTTTGTATAAATACCTGGAAGCCTTTTGATTCTTACCTCTCTTATCCCACTAAGAAAGTTGATAGGCTGTCATGTAGCACTCATCTCCACACCATATTAGAAGAGCGAGACAGAATCTGCCCTGTTTCCCAATTGACTATAGCAGAACAGAGTTACATAAACGAGCAATGGGCATGCAGCCACTGGGTTCACAGATAATTCATTAGGCGGTGTACTTTCAAGGAAGGGTCACTGAACACTTGCATCCATGCTATGCCTGCCACCAGGGACAGACAATGGTGGCATCATCGCAGACTCTAGTTCATTGAGGCTCAACTTCCTTCCCTTTCAATTACTATCTAGTTGGAGGCAGAAAGTACACTCAAATAAGTATATAGACTATCAGAAAGTTAGTAGAGAAAAATATAGCAAAGAATTGGAAGAGAAATAGGAGAGGGAGATTATTAAAATGGAATGGTTAAGGAGATATCACTGCAAAGAAAAGCCCCTTGAGAAATCCTGTTGAAGGATCCCATGAGTTAGATTCCATATACACACCCTTCCATCACCAATGGTGCTAACACATGACTTCCATTCTTTATATATCACCATCTCGAACAATTTAACAATCACAATGCTTGACACACATGCAGCTCCTGGCTAATGTCTGCTGCCAGCACTGTGTCTAGGAGATGGATATGGGTTATATAGAACTGAGCCTAATGACTCTGGGATGACTACCTCCTTTCCACCTGTGTCCATCACCTGTTGCAAGTGTCACAGGAACCGCATCTGTGAGCTCTCTTCCTCAGTGTGGCCTATTTCCCTTGTCAACTTCTGTAATCTGACTTTCCTTCCATCTCTGAGCATTTCTCTTCATCATTCTTTATATACATAGTTTTTCTACTCCTAGATGTCATTACTTTTTTTCTAGTCTAGAGCAAAAGTGGGCATTTTCCAACTTCCCTCGCTTTCTTTTATGGTGAGAAGACTATATATGATAGACTGAATTGGGGTGGGGGCAGTAAGGGAAATGTAGCAGTCATAGCCAAAAGAAGGCTTCAGTAATCTCCAAACAGTGGTTCTTGATGGGAGATGTCATTCTGTGAATATGTTTCTTGTATCGGTTAATGAATAAAGCACTGTTGGCCAATAGGAAAGGAAGATAGCAGGGACTAGGAGACAAGGAGGAAAGAGGAAGAAGTAAGGAGGAGTCAGCATGGAGACACTGGAGAGAACAGAGGTCTGGGCCCGCTGTCCAGTAAGATGAGACCACGTGGAAATACTTAGATTAATAGAAATGGGTTTAATCATTAAGACAGAGCTAGCCGAAAAGAAACTAGTAACTTGCCAACAGCACTGTATCAAATACAGGGTCTCTGTGTGTTATTTGGGGCTGACATGGCTGGGGGTCCAGGTGGCAGGGAAAACATACTCGTTACAGATTCTCACAGTTACCATCAATGGTTTGGGCAGCCCCTCTTGGAAGCATTCCCTGTGAATTGCCCCTGGAAATGAAGCTCTTCCTTGAGCACTGCTCTGTGCCAGCCATATCAAATCCTTACCCTTCTAGGAAACACATGGTATTTTGCCTTGTCCAGAAATTATTTTTCCTCTTCTGTCTCTTTGCTGCTACTATGGGTCAATGAACCTTGAATCCAGGGGAAAATATATTTATTCCCAGCAGCCACAACATTGTGCACCTCTGAATTCTTAGAACCAACTGTAGCATGGCTTTGGTAGCACAAAATAAAAGGTTTCCTGACAATATTCATTATCAATCACCGCATATGTAACCATGACTCTTCCTAAGAGGTCATTCATTGGTTTCTGATGGGAGACGTTATTCTGTAAATATGTTTCTCATACTGGTTAATGAATAAAGCACTGTTGGCCAATAGGAAAGGAAGATAGGCGGGGCTAGGAGACTAGGAGAAAAGAGGAGTAGTTAGGAGGAGTCACCATGGAGAGCCTAAAGAGAATAGCATGCCGGGCCCGCTCTCTGGTAAGATGAGCCACGTGAAAATACTTAGATTAATGGAAATGGGTTAATCATTAAAACAGAGCTAGCTGATAAGGAATTAGTAACTGGCTAACAGCATTATATCAAATACAGAGTCTCAGCGTGTTATTGGGGGCTGGCACGGCAGCGGGACCAGGTGGCTGGCGGGAAAACATACTCGTTACAGATTTCCTTTTCTTTTGGTGTGTGTGTGTTACAATTTTAAGCATTTTAATAGATGAATAGTTTTACTCAACCACTTCCAAAGTTATGATAAATCGCTGCCAACTCACTGCTCTACAACCTAAATGTTTCTCATGCTGCCTTTTGTAAGTGTGAATCAACTTCTCCCACTACATTTTGGCTACTGTAGGTCATTTCTTTATTCATTGTAATTTTAAAAAATATAACGCTAATTCAATCTTCACAAAACTTGAAAAAAAAATTCTAAAATTCACAGAGAAGCACAAAAGGCCCCAAATAACTAAAGCAATCCTTAGCAGAAAGAACAATGCTAGAAGTGTCACAATACCTGATCTCAAATGATAATGGTGGGGGCTGAGGTGACTCAGAAGTAAGGGCAGGTACTGCTCCCGCAGCTTGCAGAGGGTTGGTACCCAGAACCCCGTCAAGTGGCTGACAACCACCTGTAATTCCTGCATCAAAGGAATTGGAGTGTGGCTTTGGCAGTGCCCACACTCACATGCACATACCTAAGCACGCACACACACATGCACACATGCATGCACACACACACACACACACACACACACACACACACACACATGGGCATGCATGCACACACCCCTGCACATGATTTTTAAAAATCTTTCAATTATATTACAAAGCAGTAATAACAAAACAAAACAAACAACAACAACAAAAAAGAAAACCTCAAAAGCCAAGAAGACAATAAATAAACCCATACAGTTGCAGCCAGCTGATATTGAACATGGCTGTTAAAAACATATATTCCAGAAAAGAACGCTGCTTTAACCTGCGGTTCTAGGGAACCTGGGTTTTCATATGTGGAACAAACAAAAATTAGATGAATATCTCAAACCCTGCACAAAACTCAATTCAGAATGGATTGAAGATCTTAATATAAGATCTGAAAATTTGAAACTGCTTAAGGAAAACCTTGCAGGCAAAACACTTCAAGATACACAGGCATAGGCAGAAGTTTTCTGAACATACTCTAATAGCACAGGAAATAATCTCCAGAATTGACAAATGGGACTACAGGAAATTAAGGGAGCAATCACTGGGGTGAAGAAGCAGCTTACAGAAATGGGAGGTTGGGTTGGGAGGGGGGCAATCCTTGCCAGCCATACATCAGCTAGGGACTAATAGCTAGGATATATAAAGAGCAACAAAAATCAAAAATCCAAACCACAAATGTTCTAGTAGAAAGGTGGGCCAATGAACTATGTAAACAGTTCTCCAAAGCCAGAATTCAAGTGGCCAGTAAATTCTTGGCCATCCTTAGCCATCAGAGAAGTGCAAATGATAAGTGCTTTGAGATTCCACCTTACCCAATCAGAATGGCTGTCAAGAAAACTAATATGGGAAAAGAAGAGCTCTTATTCAGTGATGATGAGAATGTAGACTTACATAGTCATTACAGAAATAAGTATGGAGGCGACTCAAAAACAAACAAACAAGCAAACCTGAAAAATAGGACTACTGTGGAATGGTGCCATACCAGTCATGGGTAAGCGCTCTAAGGAAACATGTCACAAAAAGCCTGCATATCCATATCCACTTACTGGCCATAGTCAGTAAATGGAACCAGCCTACACATTCATGAGTAGATCATTGGATGAAGAAATATGCAATTCTGGAGAATTCCAGACTTAGGAAGACAAACTCTTCATGTCTTCTTCCATATGGGGGACCTACATTTTAAATTTTGTATGTGTGAGTGTGTGCTTGTTATTCAAAAACTAGAAAGTGGTTTGTGGGGGAAATCCTAATGGATATATGTAAAAGGAGTTCTTAATTGGTCTAGATAATAAAAAGCTGGAGTCAGATATAGAGGGAAATGCTGAGAGATTGGAGAGAAGGAGCAAGGCATGGCACACCTTACCTTCTAAACAACTCAGCAGACCAGAGAGCGATTTCCTGTTTCTCCCTGCTTATATCCTGTTTCTGCCCAGCTACATCACTTCCTGTCTGTCTGTACAGACCTCCAGACCTCTATGGTTAGCTAGTGGCAGGCTCCATTCTCTGACCCCCAGACAGGCTTTATTTGTGCAAGACAGATATTACCACAGATGTCTGAAATGCAGAGCATAATAGAATTCGTGTAGCAGAAAATGGAAAGTGGGAGGATGGCTGGAGAAGAAATGCGCTAGCTGGACTCGGGGAAGGGACAAGAGAACCGGCGGTGAAGGAGAAGGACATAGGAACAGAGTGCGTTGAATATGTGTATGAGCACGCCATGAACGAGCGTACTGCCCTGTAAGCTAACCTAAGATGTTTAAAAGAAAGCAAAACAAAGTGAAGGACACTGCCATTCAGTATTTAGTTAGGAGCTTTCATTCGGCACTGCCCCTTTGGAGGTCGATGGGTACATCGTACAGAGTTGCCTGCCTTCCCTTTTTGTTGTGAGTGGTATTTCACGATATGATTTGATTCTGTGATTTGCCTAGCCACTCACCTGAGGAAGGATGTAGTCGGTTCCAGTTGGGAATAAATATGGCTGAACTAGAGGGCTCCAAGTACCCTCTGGGCTTCACTTTAGGTCACAAAAACATCCTTGTCACACGTTCCTCTGTAAAGCTTTTTGAAATTTATGTTGTACACATTTAGGTCAGTTTGGGGTAGTATTCATGCCAGGTGTGAGATCCGATATGCTTTTCTAGTTATTTCAGTCCTATTTGCTGAATAAAACATTCCCCCCCCCCATTGAATTGCCTTTCTACAACTTCAAGAATCCCCTTTGGGAAAGGTCAGTTCTAGTCTTCCGGCCATTTTTATAGTTCAGTTTGTTTTCTCTCCGCTGGGTTTAAAGACTATTTTATATTTCCCAGAAACGTTGCCCTGGTTGGGTGTTGTTTGGAGATAATTCCCTCCCAGTGTGCAACTTGCCTTTCCGTGTTTTTAATGGGGTCTTTTTTACAGCAAGAGTTCTTCATCTTGCTGGTGCTCAGTTTCTCCCTCCTTCTCTCCAGGGTTGTGTTTCCCACGTCATGGACAGGCTCTCAGCAGCGCTTGCTGGAAAAGCTCTTCCCCATGCTGACTTGCGTTTGCACCTTTGCAAAGTTAATTGGCCACATATGTGGGATCTATTTCTGGACTGGCTGTTCTGTTCTCCCAATCTATGCATCTCCTTCCTTCACAAATACCAGACTTTCTTCGTTACCAGAGCTCTTAAGTCTGAAAATTAGTCAGTGTGGTTTCTCTTAACTTTATTCTTCATTTTACAATTATTTTAACTACTCTACTCTCTTTGCCTTCTCTTTTCAGTTTTTGCATCAGCTTCCTTATACTCTGCAAGTGCCTCAGATGGGATTTTTGTTGTTGTTGTTGTTGTTGTTGTTGTTGTTGTTGCTGTTGCATTAGTGAAGTTTGAGTGTATTTGATTGACATCTTTTCTGTATTGAGTCATCTCTGCGAACTGATGCGCCTTCCATTTAATCAACTCTTTTATTTCATCAACATTTTGAAGTTTTGAGAAGACGACGTTAAGTTTATAATTATGTGTTTTCTTTTTTCTAGCTATTGCAAATGATATGTATTTTAAATGTTTCTAAATGTTGATTTCCGTTGTTCATTCAAGTCCATGGATATATGATTGCAGCATATTCCCATTTTGGGAGTACTGTGTGGATAAGCCGTCTGTGGATAGAAATGGTTGTGTTTCCTTCTTCCTTTTCTGTGTGCCTTTTCCTGCCTCCCCCACCAAAGCTAACATTTCTGCTCTAATAGGAAGTGAGGGATGGGAAAGGGCATCCTTGCCTGGTTCCCAACTGTAAGGGGAAAATACTCATTAAGTGTGTTTGCTGAAGGCTTATTTTATGTGAACTTTTATCAAGCTGAGGAGTTCTTCATATTTCCCGGTTTGCTGAGATATTTATTACATGCAAATAGATATTGGATTTCTTCTTTTATAATCTAAGAAAAAGATTGTTTGCATGTATGTCTGTCTGTGCAGTGTGTGTGCAGTGTGTGTGTGTGTGTGTGTGTGTGTGTGTGTGTGTGTGTGTGTGTGTGTTTGCCTACAGAGACCAGAAGAGAGCATCAGATGCCCTGGTACTGGAGTACAGATAGTTGTGAGCCATAATGTGGGTTCTGGGAATCAAACCCAGGCCTTCTAGCTAGAAGAACAACAGCTGCTCTTAACTACTGAACCATCTCTCAACCCCAATATTGCATTTCTTGAATGTTCTTTTGTATTAATTAATGTGATCACACATGGGCTTTCTTCTTTAAAATATTATTGTATTTTGATACATTGATATATTTTTAGATATTGAACTGGTTTATTTTCATTCCTGGAATATGACTCCACAGGGTTATGCGCTCTCACATTCTCTCTCTCTTCTCCCCCTCCCCCATCTCTCTTTCTCACTCATTTTGGCTAAGTTTTTATTGGGAAACGTTTAAACTACTGGTGATATTGATCTATACTTTCCTTGTGCATGCAACTCTCTGGTCTTAGTATTGGAATGGCACTGATTGCTTAAAGTGAAGTGGGAAGTGTCCCTCTCTTCTGCTCCTGGAAGGAAGTTTATGACACTGGTGCTGTTTCTTCTTCCAGCGTTAGGTCAAATTCTCCAGTGAAACAGTCAGAAACCAAAGTGTGTAAGTCTGTCTATTCGCTGTCTTTGGTGTGTGTGTGTGTTTGGGTGTTCTCTTTCATCTTAAGTGGGTACTCGTAGGCACTCTGGTGCTTTCAAATGGGAGGCAAAGCAAGACTCTCTCTCTCTCTCTCTCTCTCTCTCTCTCTCTCTCTCTCTCTCTTTCTCCCTCCTTCCCTCCCTCCCTCCCTTTACTTTTAACTGACTACCTCTCCTCCTTCAGTAAACTCAGTAGCGAATGCTACCTTCTCAGTGCTCAGTGGGATATGTCTTGATCATTTCTCTTTTTCTCTAACCCCTGAGTTGGGTTTTTGTTGTTGTTGTTTTGTTGTGTGTGTGTGTGTTTTTTTTCTTTTCTTTTTGATGGTCTTGATGAGGGGTGATTCACATACCATGTAGTTCACTCATCTAACATTTGCACCAATTTTTTAGTAGTTTTCAAAAGCTGTGTAATCAGCATCACAATCATTCTTAACATTCTGTCACCTTGGAAAGGAATCATATTCCCACTAACACTCCTCCCTCCCTCCCACCCTCCCTCCCTCCATCCATCCCTCTTGTCTCCCCAGCTCTGCTCTCTGCCTGTCTTTGACATTTCATTTAATACTTAACAGTAAATGTGTGCTATCTTGTGACTGACATTGCCCACTTAGCATGATGCTTTCAAGGCCATTCTTCTAAAAACAGGTACTGGCACTTGGTCTTTTTGCACTGTTGAATGGTTCTCAGTTGTACAAATATAGTGCATTTCATTCATTGGGTGACAGACTTGAGTTGTTTCTGCCTCAGGCTATAACAGATAATACTTAGATGAGCTGAGATGAGATTAGCTACTTTTGTCTGTAGTTCCTTGTGTAGATGCATGGTTTTGCCTCTTTTGGTTGTATGTCCATGAATGGAATAGCTGGGTCTTATGACAATTTGCTGTTTAAGATGTTGAAGACTGATTTCCAACACAGCCTGGCCGTTTACTGTTCCCCGTATATAGTGCAGTCCAGCTCTTCTACATCTGGCCCACATTTGTCATCAGTCTCATTTTAGCCTTGACTTCGTGCAGACTGAAGTTCTTTCCCGAGCTCTTAGTTCTTTTCCTTCCTTACCCTTTAAATCAAAAATTGCTTCCTAGCAGAGTCTTTTCTTTTAAGTTTTCTTCCAGTCTGGGTCTCACTGTGCATATCTAGCTTGGGTTGGTTTTGAACACAATCCGCTTGCTCACCTGACAAGTGCTGGGATTACAGGCATACACATCATGCCTGGCTAAGGGCAGGGATTTTCAAGTTTTCTGGCAAAGATCCTAAGGCTACTAGAATAGTCCTTGGCTCCTGTTAGACATTCAGTAAATGTTTGTGGAATGAATGAATGAAAGCCCGGAGCCCATTCCACACACAGAGCATTTTCAAATGAAACTTTTTGGTTTGAAACGTTTTGAGGACAGGAATTACACTTAATTTCAAAGCTTCTTTTAGATCACATCACAGAGTTGCTCAAGAAAGACTGAAGGAAACTTCAAAGGCCATAAGAAATAAAGTGAATATTTCACCAGCTTAATGGTTACTGTTCCTTCATTAATGAATAAAGTACTTAAGCATATATGTGGTACTAGATATGGCAATACAAAAGTCATTGCAGAGACTGATTGTCAAAAGGGAGGCAAGCTGGGATTTTATTTTAGTTCGATCCTTGTTTACCTACCTTTGTATATTATAACTGAACCTATCTGACCAAGTGTGCATAAGAAATGCTGTGGGTCAAAGAGCTAATGCATGATAATTTTATCACACGTACTTCAAAAAATTTATATTGTTTTCCTAAAGTAGATTCTTTTATATCTAGTAGATATGAAATATATTATACTTAATCTTAGTTGTTAACTTGATGGGATGTGGGATCATCGTGGAAACAAGCCTCTCTCTGGCCGTATCTATGAGAGGCTTTTTACACTGGATTAAATGAGGTGGGAAGACATAGCCTCAATAGGCAGCACCATTCTGTAGACTAGGCTTCTGGTCAGGATAAAAAGCAGAAAACAACTAAGTATCAGCATGTGTTGCTCTTTGCTTCGTGACTGAGAACTACCAGGACTTGCCTGCTATGATGGACTGACCCTCATACTGAACAATTCCCTCTTTACATTACCCCTGTCAGTCTGGGTATTTTGTCATACTAATAAGACGAATAACTGATATAACATATAAGGGAGTGTAATTATTTATTACTCTTTGCCCCCCTTGATTCAGCTTTTCTATACATAGGTAAGTTGGAGGTATTGGGAGAGCCTTGCTTTTCATTTGCTATGAATGCTCTTTTCTAATGGGAAAACCCACTTATGAGGAAGAATACTGTATGAGAGATGTTGCTATGCATTCATCATTGTTGAAATCAGTGTCTTCATAAATGCAGGAACCTTCCTTCCATCACAGGTTTAAAATAGCCAACTGCACATTGGGCTGGCCAAGTCATCAGAGTTTACCTTCTACAGATTAATATAAACTACGACCTCTGATTTCAAACAGAGTGAAGGGGCCTCCCTTGCTTCCTGTACATTCTGGAGAAGGGGATGTTATTTGTCTAATCCAAACCAAGATTTGGGTTTACTCTTGTGGCTGTGTGAAGCTTACAAGTATTTCAAAGACTCAGTCTATTCTGGATTGGGGTAAGGGACAGTTATTTTTCGGAGAGTAAGAGAATTCAGAGAAGCAAAAGTTCTCTCCTGAGCATCCTAGGAAAACAGCCACAAATAAGCCATTGGTACTAGTACCTTTTCTAAATTCTGGTTATAAGTGACCTGTTTTTAAAAAAGTCCTCTAGATTGAAATTTATTATCATTAACTGTCTTTAGTTTCTTCTCCATCACATTTGTTTCTTGGGCGGTAGGCTGGAAGGGGGTAATGTTCCCATCAGTCTCTTCATTAAAAGGAGGCTGCTTTTGGCGTTTGCACTACTTTGAGAGAGTGCTGAACTCTGCCCCTTATTTTGGTAGGTAATTTCCCAATTTTGTTGTCCTGTGGAGCCTCTTTGAGTAGTTTTAAAAGTCCAATAGAGCTCCTTCGAGCCAGGTCTCAGGACTCATATCAGGCAAGCCCATTATTCTGTTTCCTCTGTGTATTATTCCCCATCGCGGTTTTGTTTTGTTTTTTTCATCCTGTGATAAAAATCTGGCCCTTATCACTAGGACGAAGTCCTGGAAAGTGACAGGTTTTTGGCTTACATGTTTTCCTGATTTGTTTCCCATTTGGAATTTGTTCCCATCTTAATTCTCATTTCTTTTGTGGCAAGTGAAATCTTTTACCCATCTGGGCTTCAAATGCTTCCTATCCCAAATTTTCTTCAACTACTTCCTCAGTTTAGGCTGTCTAGGTTTTGAACCTGGTTCTCATATGGATTTTCCCTGTTCTAAAATGTAAGGGCTTAGTACTGTCTTTATTGGAGGGAGCATTGAAAGGCTACGTAAGAAATAGAAGGTGTTAGTAGTGTTCAGGCATCTGTACGGGCCTGCCCTTGGAGATCTGACAGGACAAGCCCTCAGCTGCAGCCACTGAGAGCACCACCTCTTTTTCTGTCTGTCTGTTCCTCCCTCCCTCTCTGTCTCTCTCTCTCTCTCTGTCTCTCTCTGCCTCTTTTTCCTCTCTCCCACTGCTCCTGTCCCCAGAGGCCAGTCTCCCCTCCCCCCTTCATGATCCCATATTCCTCTAATAAAAACCCCGCCACTTGAGCTCTCTAGGGCTGCTCTTTGGAAATTACAACATAAGGGGATAGGAGACATAATTAGAAAGAAGAGTGAACACAACAAGATAGTTATGCAAAAATGTACTATGCATCCCTGTGTTTGAAAAAAAAATGTTTTAAAATTGTTTCATCTCAGTGTTTATGTACATAAATAGTCCAAAATGTTTTAATGTTTAATATTTTAAAATCATAATGGAAGTGTGTGTGTGTGTGTGTGTGTGTGTGTGTGTGCGCGCGTGCGTGTCAGCCACTTTTATGTAGGCATCTGTAGGGTTAAGTGCGTTTACATGGTTGTGCAACAGATGTCATAAGATTTTTCAGGAAACTCAGACTTGCACCTCTTGGACAACTACTCTCCGTTTTCCCTCCCCTTCCTCCTAGAATTTGTTTTTAATGAAAACTTTAAGTGCAGAACCTCAATGATAACAACTGAAGTCATAGACCCGGCATCTTGAATAGGGCTCTTTCTCTCAGCTGAGTTTTACAGCTCAGCTTGGTACTAAGAAGTTTAAATAAACGGTACCTCATAAGGCTGGAAAATGTTCCCATGGGGCATTTTGCTGTATATGTTGCATTATATTTTGTTTTGGAGGCATAAGCTTTATTCCCACGATTCTTTTGCGGTTTTTTTCATGAATTGTCTTAGAGCAGGAGACTTGCATGGATATCAATAACAGTGATTGCTAATCTTCATTTTGACTGTATCGATGCTGTTTATTTCTTGTTTTGTGCTCTGTGGCATGAATGTAGAGGTCAGAGGACAACTTGCAGGAGTCAAATCCCTCTTCTGCTGCTGTGTGGGTCCCAGTGACTGAATTCAGCTTGTCAGGATTAATGGCAAGGCACCTACCTGCCTTTACATGCAGAGCCAGCCCCCAGTCCAACACGGCTGCTTTAAATGTTTGTAGTCTTCCCTATTGGTCCAGGAGATGTGTTACGCTCATAATCCTAATTTTATCAATGAATGAGCAATGAGGTGCAGAAAATTTAAGGAAGTTTCAGGGCTTGTTATCAAATATGTGTGTTTGAACATTGTCAGTCTGGCTTGAGTCTTCATTCTTCATTCCTGGACTGTGATGCCACCTTCCTACCCACATCAAACTGATCATCTCAGTGGGATAAGATAAAAGGGATAAGCAAATGTGTTTGGGAGGGACTGGGAGGTGATCTGTGGTTTGTGCCAGTCACTGTATGTTGCAATTATTTAGTGTTATGAGTTATTTTTCCCCCGCCGGTCTGGTCCCACAGCCACACCAACCCCAAATAACACACAGAGACTCTGTATCAGATATAAAACTGTTGGCCAGTTACTATCATTTCTTATCAGCTAAATCTGTCTTAAATATTAACCCATTTTTATTAATCTAAGTATTTCCAGATGCTCTTATCTTACCGGAGAGAAGCCCTGGCTTTTTTCTCTCTCAGTCCTTCATCTTGAATCTCCTCCCTTCTACTTCCTCATTCCTCTTAGTCTCCTAGTCCCGCCTATCTTGCTTTCTTATTGGCCAACAGTGTTTATTCATTAACCAATAAGAGAAACATATTTACATAATGACATCTCCCATCAATTTAGGGTTCTAATCATTCTTTCCATGCTTAGGGACAAAGGCTCAGAAGAGCATGGAAGCTTGCCTCACCTGCTAATAAGCCATAAGGTCTAGATATAGAAACAGACTTTTTCATAAGAGGTTAGACTCTGTGTTACACAGAAATGTTTTGCCATGCAGAAGTCTATTAAACACAAAAGAAGCCATAAACTATTATATGCAAATAATATTCATTCTATAGTACTATGTAAATATGCTATAGAAATCTATACTATATACAACAGATTTCTACAAATAGAATGCTCAAACACAACACTGTAGTCCTTTAAGAATTGTACGCATGTGAACGTAATATGTGTCAGGTCTGTTCTGTTGTATGTATGTAGGATGATATCACCCTATGTTATGTAATAAGAGAAATATACTACTCTGGTTTATGTCTTGCATTACATCTATCCTCAAGAGGAATAAGGAGATTCAGATATCACTGTAAAAGTCAAGGATTTTGAAGCAATGGGAAGGGAAGTTAGCAAAAGCATGATGTCAACATTATAGGATGGCTTTGTTGTCAAACTTTCATTATTATTATTTTAGCCATGGCAAAGGCCTACTTGTATTTACTTACAAAAATAAAATTTATCTGAAGGGTCCTTTGTCCTGTTCCTTCAGGGGGCAGGTAGGACGGTGCATTTCATTTTCCCACTTAGTCTAGGTTTGGGCAGCTTTTGATAAAGGCATCCTGTTATCAACAAATACTGTCACTCTGTTGTATAGAGAGAGCTGTGCAGCATGCTCAAGAAACTAAGCATCTTCCTCATCTTAGAGTCTCATCTGGTTGGATATGTATAGAAAAGGGGTAAACATTGATTAAGAAATCCCTTCTCCAGTTTTCTTCTTCTTCTTCTTCTCCTTCTTCTTCTTCTTCTCCTTCTTCTTCTTCTTCTTCTTCTTCTTCTTCTTCTTCTTCTTCTTCTTCTTCCTCCTCCTCCTCCTCCTCCTCCTCCTTCTCCTTCTCCTTCTCTTCCTCCTCCTTCTCCTTCTCCTTCTCCTTCTTCTCCTCCTCCTCCTTTTCCTTCTCCTCCTCCTCCTCTTCCTCCTTCTTTTGTTTTTTTAGGGGGGTATTGGTTTTTCAAGACAGGGTTTCTCTGTGTCGCTTTGGAGCCTGTCCTGGAACTCACTCTGTAGACCAAGCTGTGAGACCAGCTCACATAGATCCACCTTTCTCTGCCTCCCAAGTGCTGGAATTAAAGGAGTGCACCACCACCTCCTGGCTCTACTCCAGTCTTCTAACTTAGCCTGGTTACTCTTTGTACTATTTGAGTTGCATTTTAGTACATTTTGTTTGTAACCAAATAAAACAGGCTCGAGGACATGTATACCCCCCTGTGTAAAAGAATAAGTATAGATTAGATGCTTACTGAATGTGAGTGTCTTAATCTGGATAGCCTAGTGTGACTGAAATCCCTTTCCTATCTAATCTTGCTTACTATGGACATTTGATTCTAAAGGAAACAAGACAGCTCACATTGATGAGAGCTCAAAAGTCTCTGAAACATGCAGACACTGCCTGTGCCCCCATCAGTGGCATCAGCAGTTCAGGGCTGTGTTCTCAGCCAGTGGATGGCACTGTCAACTGGTGTGAGGAGGCTTGTCACCATGAAGAGATGACACCCGCTTTGCAGCCGTTTGTCTAGACCGTTCTTCTTACTGGAGCTCAATACACAACTATTCTAGGGATGTCACCATCTTTAAGACAGACATTCAGTTGTGAAGGAACAAGAAAACATTAAGCTCTTCATTAAGCAGAACGAAGCCTAAAGCACCTATACCAGCATTTGTATTTCCCTTGGGCTTAGAGTCAGAGTAGAAGAGGAAAAGACAGCAGCACATGAGTAACACATGAGTCTTGGCCTCTAATCACCTTCCTGAGATTGCCAATACTTCCAGACCCGTTTGGAACAGAAGGCTTACGCATTGTTTGAGTCCCGAGCCTCTGTCCCTTGAGAATAGAAAGCGTAAGTGTTGCGTTGGTCTACCATAGTGGTTCCCAAACTTGCGTCCTTTAGGATCAGCAGTGAATTTTGACTTCTTGTGTTGGGCAGGCCTCTCCTCCCACCCTAGTCTTTTCTGTCAGCTTTGGCTCCAGGGTTTTGAAAACACTTACACACACTTGTTCAATGAAAAAGTACCATATGCAAAGCTGTAAGAAAGGATGGATTAGTTTGTGATTCTATCATCTTACGCTTCGTGGAGTTCAAGTGTGTTGTTGGATGCTGTAAACTATTAAGTGGTACAGCTTAGACTGGGGTGGGTAGGGAAGAAGGAAGGACAAGTGTCACAGTCAAACAGTGTAGCAAAGACCGTTTTAGTTCCTTGTCCATGTCAAAAAATCTTTACACAAACAGACTGGACTCTGACTCCCATTACTGGGCAGTAGATTTCTTCTTTGTGCCTGAGGTGGTATTTAAAAAAAAAAAAATCACATTTGTAATATTGTTGGAAGTACTTTTTTTTATGCCATTAGAACTATAGGTAGCCAGACTTTTGCCAGTTAAATTTCTGAAATTTTAGGATTTAAATATCAAATCTTAAATCTCATTCTAAAGCCATTTCGTTCCACTGATATAATACCGACCACTTTGGGCCTCTTTCCAGATGTAATCCTAACTTGGTCATCTCAAATAATTCTGTGTTGGTAGTAATATTTGTTTTTGAAGGAGTCCCTTTAGAGTTGCTTTTTCTGACTTTGAAACTCCTCTTCAATACGGACATTTCATTAAGCAGTACTTGAGTTTGGATGTGCCTTGAGGGCTGAGTAGCGTCTGCAGAACAGAAAAAGGAATGCCAAATCCGGGACAAGCGGAGATCAGAGGATTCCTGGGGCTCACTAGCCAGCCTAGCCTAATTGGCCTAGCTCCAGGCCAATGGGAGACTGTCTGAATGATGCTGTTACTGAGAACAACGCATGAGGTTGCCCTCCAGCCTCCCCAAACATATGCCCAAAGACATACACGCACACTTTCAAGTGAAAGTTAATTGCTTGTAGAGTTACAATGGGCTTCCAGTGGAATAGGCAGGGGACAGGAAGAGATTAAACACTCTTAAATAGAAATTGAATACATTTATTTATTTATTTACTCACTTACTTAGGGAGGAGGCATTCATGCTATGACAAGCATGTGGAGGACAACTTGTCAATACCCTCCTTCCACCATGTGGGCCTGTGGGATCAAGCAACCAAATGTGGTGCATTAATAAGTACCTTTTCCAACTGGGCCATCTCACCAGCCCAGTGGCATTTTCACTTTAGCATTTTGTAATTTGAATTATGATACTGTCATGCTGCCTAATAATGGTCCACTTCCAGCTGATGTGTAAGAGCTATTCTGTCTGATGTCTTGGAGGAGAATGAGAAGGCACCACCCGCCCTCAGGGGAGCTGAATTCTGTGTAGCCATCGCTTGCAGATTGGGGAGTGCAATGATGAACCTTTTGATTGATGCAATTGAGTTCAACCAGATCCTAGCAACGCGACTGGGAAGAGTGTTTATCCTCTCCAAGTCTCAAACCCTCATTTGTATGAGGGAAATGACAGTAGTTGCTTTGCCCAGCCTTCTGGGACACCGGGCAGAGGTTAAAAATGTTCTCTAAGCAACAAATAAGATAGATAATTGCAATCAGATTTCTTCAGGGGGAAGTTGGGACACTAATTTCCCAAGAGAAGAAAGGGACATAGATCTCTCCATCTTCTTCTTTTTAAGGCCTTTTTGAGTTGCAAACTAAGGCAGGAAGAGGAGCCCGCTTAGTTCTTCTTTCGTAGCTCTGCATTGCAAGCATCATGCCTTTCGTCTCTGCTGGAAGGAAATTCAATGTAAAAATCTTCTGGTTGGGCAAAGCTCTTTTCTGTTTCTGAATCATAACAGCTGAAGGAAACAGGGAATTCATTCATTCATATGACTGAAAAATCCCAGCGGAATACAGCCTACAGGCCCAATGGGATACGGGAACTTAAAATCTATGGTTGAGAATCTCTTTCTCCCTCTTTGAGTCTATATTTCTGTTTTGTTTTCTTTTTAAACTTGACATGTGGAGGCAAAGCAGTCACCGGCAACGCTAGCATCATTGCAGGCTAGTGGTTTCAGCTCCAGCAGAAAGATAAAGTTTGTATCTCTTATTGTGCCAACCAATTTCCTGGGCTTGGATCTTACTGGTACATCTTGAGCAGGTGCCCTCCTCTGAACCAATCGCCAGAGTGCCATAGAACCTAGAGCCTAAGGATGTTAGCCTCACAAATGATGGGTACCAGAAAACAGGAGCCGGGGGAATCATTTCCCACATGGGAGAAAATAGGCAAGTATTTCTAAAAGAAGTAGAAAATATGCTAGACACTTCTTCCCTCTCTGAGCAGTCCTTTGGGTATTACAGGGATAAAGTATCAGGACTTCCAGTAGAGTTGTGCAAATATGAACAACACACACACACACACACACACACACACACACACACACACACACACACACACACTCGAGATTAGCAGCGAACCAGGTACATGTGGTTCATTCTAGAGTGTGGATCCCATTAGTAGTTTTGATTGTTGAAAACTCTATATTCTAGACATCAGCTGATGCTCTTTACTTGGTATAAGTCATTACCTCCAAAGAAACCTAAAGGGGAGCAACTATCACCCCAACTTGAAGGTAAGAAGGTCTTTCTTGAAAATATCTGGGGCCGTGAGCAAGCTCTGAACAGGGTACTGTTTGGAGATGGCTTTAAAACTTGAGGGATGATTTCACTACAGAGCCATTAGGGAAGCCATATATATAGTACAGAAGGAAGAAACAGTAACTACAGGAATTGAGCTGAAGAGAAGAAAGAGATGCTTAGAAAATGATAAGCCAACCTTGACCTTAGCATTGCTGGGGGAGGTGGGGGGGAGGGAGGGAGGGAAGAGGAGAATGAGTATGGTCAGTATGGCCAGTGGTAGAAGATAAGCTGCTGTCCCAAGGACATCAGCCCCTTCTAAGGTCTGAGGAGTTTGGAGCACGGGAGTGACATAATTCCACAGTCAAGAAAATAGCCAGACCCCTGTGAGTTTTTAGGCAGGGATGCTGGAGTTGTTATTCTCCATTCTTAAAATGTTTTGGAAGCTTTTCGCATGGGTGCTTATTTCTTTAAACTGGCTAGCCACCTTTGTCTTCTGAAGGGTCTGTCAGAAAGGAGGCCATTTTCCACCATCCTGTTTTCCCTCGCTGTTACTGAAGAGGAGCCAAGCCAAGCCAGCTTTCATAGAACAGTTCCAATGCAGGACAAGTGTTTTCTGTTTTTCGGCCACGGGTTTACAGCGAGCCCATTCATGACTGAGGATCTAGAAGATAACAAGGCACGCTTATTGGAGTCTCCTGTTTGCGCTTCTATTTCGTTCAGTCGTTAAACAGTGTTAGAATTGAGAAGTAGGAGTCCCTTTCCTTGCCAAGTGAAAACACAAGTGTGTTGTCGACCATACGATTTACTCTCCCAAATACTTCCAAAGTAACAGGAAATCCTGGCCAACTCTCCACTGAAAGGAGCTGGTGGCATATGCTCTGGCCTCACTTGAATGCCGGCTCCATGGCTGTCACTTTGTGCCCAAAAGAACACCATAAATCATTTATAATTTATGAGGGACTCAGCCAGCCCTGCGCTACACCCTGCTAGCTGCCTGTGTCTGTCCACACACTGTGGGCTCCCTTCTCTGCTGTATACAGAGCCCTTTTCACACGATCCATAGGACTAAAGTGGAAACTCCCCCCCCCTCCCTTAGCCTGGCCCAGCCAAAGCGTAAAGGCGAGAGGAGACAGAACACCCTTGTTCCTTGAGTCTGTGTTATGAACCTCACTTGCTTTCCCCTCGACTGGAAAATAAGAACGGACAGAAAACAAGACTAGTACCAGGACAAGGCTATTTTCTCTTTAAATCGTATTTTCAACCGTGTGTGTGTGTGTGTGTGTGTGTTGGGAACACAACATTGAGCACAACAGTTTCGTTTTTCAAGAGATGACTGGGGAGAGGGGATGAGAAGGGGCAAGCTCTTCCCAAGGGACTTCTGGTGAAATGACCCTTGATCAGAGCACGAAGGCCATGATGGAGTACACCAGGCTAGGGAATGGTACCCTGATGAAGACAAGCTGCTCTGTGGAGTATTCTCTGGGGTGTGGTGGTCTGTGTCAGAGAGTCAGCAGACGGGAGTTGGATGAGAGAGAGGGTGCTCACAGCGTTGCTGTAGAGACCCCTTGCTAGGGGACTGAGATATGATCCAGAGAGAGGTGAGCAGCCATTTGGTGTTTCGAAAAACTGAGCCTTTGAAAATAAGAGTAGAAATAAGAAATCAGGAAAATCACTTCCTAGAGAGAATCAGAATATGTGCTGCTGTCATCAGGACTGAAATGTCAAAATATTAATTCGCCCAGTGCAGAAAGTTACACAGAAATCGTGTATTTATTTGATCTTGGCATATGAATCATTTGTGCTTTTGCAGCCAGGATGAAAGAGAACATTCATGGCCCATCAGTTAACTGGCAATAGTGCTTTTCACGGACAGACTTGGGAACTGTGTCCAATGTACTGTGCCCCTTATCTCCTGGCAATATTGTGGTTATGGTATAGCTGTGGAGCATAACAACCAACACACACATTATATTTAATGTTTTATACAGATCAGTGTGATCGTCAGTCACAGAGTCACTGATGCACTGGGAACCAGACCCCAGGTGACTTCAATAGTCTCTCCTGCTCCAGCTGAGCACAGGCGAACAGAATCTGACAGCTTTCTCCTGGCACATGGCTTCCTACAGTCCACTGACAGCTAGAGCTTGGCTGTGATTCATGTGCAGAAGTCATGGGAGACAGATCAGGGGGCTACCTGGGAAATTTCCCCCACTCACAAGGCTCATGGGTAGTTGAGGTAGGCCTCAGAGGCATTTATTTTTGCCTCGGATGGTCGAAAAGCAGATGAGCCAGCGTCAAGAACATTCCCATGATGCTCCTGCCCTATGTGGCACGTTGAACTAAAATGACCTCTCAAGTCTGTTCCAATGCAAAACCCCTCAGAGCCCATGAAAAGCGTCCAGTGAGTCTGCTCCGCAAACACACAGACACTGTATAAACACAAGGCAAATATTTGAAGAATAAGGGGAAGAATAAGATTCTTGTACTTCAGGGAGAGCAGGGGTTGGAATTTTGTGCCCAACAACATACCTTCCATACCCAGCAGCCTGAAGTTTGTCCACGTTGGCCCTCACACAGTTATCTACATTATGTGTTAAAAAGGCCCTCAGCCAAAGGCCGAGCAAACAGCTAATGGTATTTTCCCATCAGGACCCGTTTATGAGGTAGAGGAAACTGTTGGTCTGATTGCTGGTGGGAGCCGGCACAGAGCTTCATAGAATTCACAGGAAGAATTTCTGGTCCACAAGGAGGAAAAAAGAGAGACTTGTTTAAGCCAAGGTTTAAGTTAGAATTAAACCAACAAAAACTCAAAACTTGGACCAAAGAGTGGACTGGGACCCACAGTTGAAAAGCAGAAATGTGAGTATCCAGTCTCTCAGATGGAGAAAGAAAAAAATGGAATGAAGAATGAAAGTTTTTAAAGGCATCCCAAGCGGGGATTTTGGAGTGGGCTTCACCGTCGACACAGAATCCCACAGTATTTGATTTAGTGACCGCCGGGTCTTATCCCTCATTCTATAGATCGTAGATTAGACGCACAAAACTCGACGTAGGCCACTCAACACCACTTGACTTGTTGCCAGTGTTCTGGGACCAGCACCCAGGACACCTGAAAGTCGTGTGAGACTTCAGGTAGCAGTGGTGGATATTGAAAAGGTCTGTTTTGATATTAACAAGGGGTAGGTGAGGATAAGAGAGTGTATGTAAGTGACTGTATTCTGCATTCGCATCAAGTCGGGGTGGCTTGAGTGTGAAAAACCTGGGATCTGGTAGATGCAGTGGCCTTGGGAGTGCTAGTCGTTGATTGTTTCCTCCCTCGACGGGAGTCTAAACCCACTGGCACCACACTTAAGCAACAGCACTCTTTAATGAACTCCCAGAGAAGAACTCAACCTGTGCCACACTCAGTTAATTTTGTTCACTGACATTACCACATCTTTCTGTGAGCTGTGGATACTAGTTTCTAGAAGAGATAGTGGGAAAACAGGGCTGGAGGAGGGAAGCTAGGTAGGTGTGTCTCCACTAAAACCGATAAGGAGTTCGTTGACATCTTTTTCTTTTTAACCATCTACTCATTCATTCAGTTTTCTTCTTCGTTTATATACTGATTCCCAAAGCATATTCTACAACTTACCACGAAGAACACATATGATGTGCACGAAATGAAACTGAGTTCAGGTTGTACAAAAGGAGAAAATGTGTAATGTCACTTAAGGTTTGTGTTAAGTAACAAGTTTCACTCTGACTTTCTAGTAAGCAGGACATTGTATGTATGTATGTATGTATGTATGTATGTATGTATGTATGTATGTTATGTATGTATGTATGCATGCATGCATGCATGCATAGCAACACGCATTTCTTAGTTACCAGAAAAGGAGGGAAAACCAGATTCTTCAAAAGAGGCTAAACACTGCTGTCCTGGGAGTCTGGCCTTCAGTAGACACTCATAGAAGACTTCTGTGCACTTCACCAAGCTCACTGCCAACTGTTCCTCCTCCTATACCTGCTGGACCCTCAAGTGGGAAGTGAAGCTGGTGACAGACTAGGATTCAGATATGCAGGCTTAGTGCCACTGAGGTTGTGCCTTGGGCTCTGAAGGTCCATCCTAAATTATATCAGGAGAAGGAATTCATGGAGAGATTCTCTTCGCTTGACTTGCCTCAAAAAGCTGCCACTCTTAATTTCCTTCTTCACCCTCCCTAAGGTTTGTCAAGGGATATACCAGAACCTCTAGAGGTTATGACTGGGGAAACAGAACGTAACAGAGATCTATAGTGTTGAACGTTTGAGTTGATGGTGTGAAAGAGAAAACAAAACAAAACCCACAGAAACAAGAGAAACAAACAAAAAAGCCACTAAACATTATCCCTTCTTACCGGGATTCAGATAAAATGTTTATAGGCACTTTGTGGGTAGTTTCTGATTTGGAGGCTTTTTGTTTTATGTTGTGTTTGTTTGTTTAGAATTTTTGACATTAAGAACTAATTCAGGGGTGCTAGAGAGATGTCCTCAGGGGTCTAGAGTGTTACTGCTCTTCCAGAGGACCCAGGTTCAATTCCCCAGACTCACGTGGTGACTTACAACTGTCTATAACTCCAGTCCCAGGGGAGCCAACACCTTCTTCTGGCTCCTAAGGGCCATGTATGCAGACAGTGCACAGACACATATGTGCAAACAAGACATCTGTACACATACAATAAACGTACTTTAAAAAATCAAACTTGAATTAATGGAAAAGAACTAATTTAGGGATGATAAGATGGCTTAGCTGGTAAAGATACCTGCAGCCACATATGGTAATCTGAGTTGAATTCCTTGTACCATTTGTCCCTGGTCTTCTGCACATAGATCCATGTGCACATGTGGTGGTATATACACATACGCATTCTCAAATTAGTGACTTCATTGATGTAAGGTTAAGGCCTTTGGAAAGAACTGACTTTAGACCTTCTGAGAGTTCATGCAGGATTTTCGGCATTTATACTTTTATTCTCTTCTTTTTCTTGTGTGTATTCATCATACATGGCATGCTATGTTATACATGGTATGCTATTGTCAATAAGTCTATATTGTACTTGAGGCGTATTCTTCTCATGCTCTCTACCGTCTCCTTTCACACCCGTTCCTCTTCCCATTAGTCCCCTTTCCCCTTGCTCAGCCTCCCCTCAACCTCCCTGTCATATACACGTGCATGGTCCATGCATACGTATGAAGTCAGGAATGGGAACTGTATATGCAGAAAACACAGGGTTGAAATCACTTCATAGGACTATCTCCAGCTGCACACTCCAAATGCGTTTCAGAAGGCAGCATTATCAAAGAAAAGACATTAAGTGAGCTCTGTGCTCCATAGCTGGTATGCAGTAAAATGTCTGGATTCCTTTTCAGACATGACCAGTACAGTGGTTGGGCCTCAGTCATGCATGGCTTCTTGTGTTGTCTGGACTCCAGACAAGTCTCCTCGCTGGGCATAAAAACAAATGGGGCTTTGAGCCTTCATATAGACAGAATAAATGTGCTTAAGTAGTTTGAATAGTGTTCATAATTGTGCTAATCAGCGACTCGATTCTTACCTGTGCTTATTCTGTTTTAAGTTCTAGAGAGGAAGATATCCACCAGGCAGAGCAGAGAGGAGCTCATAAGAAGGGGCCTGCTTAAAGAATTGCCTGATCAAGGTGAGGAAATTTATCTTACGTTTAAACAAATTGGACTCTTCATTCTTTGCTCTTTCGTTTTCTTCTGGAATTTAAAGTGGCCATGGTCATTGTCAGATAAAACAGCCAGTAGTGCACGCCAGGAATCTTGCTTCGACCTGGAATGTCTCTCTGGGTGGCCAAGAGGTTGAGGTGTTATGGAAAAGAAGTCCGGCCAGTAACTTTTCTAGTCAATCCTTCTCGATAGGCTGCTTTAAACCCTGCTCTTCAGGCTGCTGCACTGGTAGCTAGAGATACAGGGCAGGATGCTTGCCTGGCTCCTTCCCTCCTGGACCTCAAGCTTTACTCTTCTAAGCAAGTGAAACTCAGTTGTTTGAGTGAGTTCAGCTTTAGTTTGTCCGCGTCTTACTTCTTCCTAAACACTACCAATGAGAGAGATAACGGCGGCCTTGTGCCATGTCCCTCACGCTGGCTGAAATACTCACTCATGTTCGCAAATCAGCAAAGCATGAGTGGGCAGCTTAATCTGCCTTATGCTTTCTCCCAAGTACTCTGTCCATCTTTCATTTCTCTGAATCCTATTGCCTTTCACCTTGTTGATTTGGAATTTAAATAATGATACCTCCCTCCCCCCCCCCTTCCAGTGTGTGTGTGTGATGTTCCTTATAAAGAATGTATAATTTGGAGGCATATATTGTATATTAGTTGAAATGTCATGTTTTTTCCAATAACAGAACAATCCCAAATGTGTAGCTAGGAAATGCATGGCTGCTTCGGGAGTGAGGAAACCCTGAATGGAATAATACTATTTTGATTGAGCAAGCCATCACAATTTTAGAAACTTTCCTTCAATTTCTGACTTGTCAAATGTTTCCCACTCATCTTTGTTAATCACCTTTTTTGTATTTTTCAATATGCTATTTCCTTGAAGTTATAGAGCATTAAACACGAAAAATGCTCACGCTTCCCCAAGGAAGATCTCGGGGATTGGAGATCTCCCAGTTTTCAGCCAAGTGCTAGAGAAAGTAGTATTCTATCTCCTTGTTTTAGCGGCCATCTTCCCCAAGACGATGATCTTAAAGATCCCTGTCTGAGAGACTGGATACTGCTGTTGTTTGGTGAGAGTCTCTTTCCATCAGTGAAGATGCACTCGTGGCCTCTGTCTTCTTGACATCCCTGAAACTCCTGACAGGACATGTCAGTGATGAGCGTGGACCACATAGACCTCTCAGGTCCCTCCAGCAGCCATGGCCGTGACCTCACCCTGCCCTGTCCTGTAATCTTGGCTATGATTATTGTTCCTTCCAGACTGTGTTTTCACACCAAGCTTAACTTCAGTCTAAAAGTTTACCAAATGACCTTTCCCTGGAGAAGCCCTCACAAGGCTTTCAGTCCGTGTTCAATCCTCACTTACGTCTTTGCCTACATCTTCACAAGTCTGTAACATGAGATCACGCAAGTGTCTTACCTGCTCCTGATCGCCTTATCTTGTAATTTGCTTCTCCCTCCTGAAGAATCACTTTTTTTTTTTTTCCTTGTCACCTGTGTTCTTCTCGGTGTAATGGTTCTCCTGCTTTTCCTTTGACCAGAACGTGATTTTGTGGGTCACGGACTCTTCCAGGGTTTGTCACCTGACCCAATAGCCTAGGCCTGATTCAGCACCATCTTCTCTCACTGGGCTCATGTTTCGCTTGCATAGCTACCTCTATCAGGGATTGAGTTTGTTTTAATTCCGAGAAAACTTTTTTTTTTTTTAACAGATTTCTAGGAAAGCTTTCAAGATATAGATGCCACTCACCTTAGTATCTTCCGTTGGTTTCATGAACTTCCTATTTCCTACAAATGCTGGTTTTTTTTTTCTGCCATTGCTCTTATATGCAGTATTTTTATTTCATTACTGAGTGTAAGTACCTTTCCCCATGACTTTTTTGTTTTTTTGTCATGCATACTATTGTGATAATATCAAAGTTCTCTATAGTTGTTTTCTAGTGTGTTAAAAAAAAAAATAACCTATTTAACCTGACAAAAATATGATCACAAAATAGCATTAAATTATCATTGATGTGACTTTAGGATTTTACTAACTATATAGTCACAAATCACAAAGCAAACCTTTATTTGAATTCCTTTAAAAGTAAGGATTTATGTGTAAAGAAATGGGATTTTATTTATTTGTTTATTTATTTTTGGTTTTGTTTGGAACTGTCCATTTTATATTACTTTTATTTTACCAGTGTATTTGATGTTCCTCCCCCCCCCCACCTTTTTAAAACTAATCGATCAAGTCCAATAAGTTTTACCTAATATTACTGAAACTGTGAAGCTTCATTTGCAATGGCCTTGGCATGCATTATTCTCTGTTTACTTTTCCACAAGGATCAGAATGCAGGTCCTTAGGAGCTACATGACTCCATGTCAAAGCCATCTCCATTCCCAACATGGCATAATTCCATATTTTAGCTATGGAAATGTCATGGTATTTTTGACAAGAAGGCCTATGAATTTTAAGAAGGAAATCAGTTAAAATTTGGTAATTTTTTTTTTTCAAGACAGGGTTTTTCTGTGTTGCTCTGGCTGTCCTGGAATTCATTCTGTAGTTCAGGCTGGCTTCAAATTTAGAAATTAACCTGTCTCTGCCTCCCAGTTTCTGGGATTAAAGGCTTGGGCGAGCTGCCACTGCCCTGCTGTGGTGTCTATTTTATAATGATTACCAAGAAATTAATTTTAAAAAGTGATAGAAACAACTCTGTTAATACATTTCTTCAAATGGGTTTAAGTCAAAACTTTGGTTCCTTAACTTTTCTCTTATGGTGTTAGCAGAGCCTTTTATATGTTTCTATGTGTGGGAATAATTACTAGGATAATCCTCCCAAGCACGATGGAATTCTGAAAATCCCTTGACTTTTAAACACCTTCAGGACTTACAACAGTCCAGGAGTTAAAATTAGTCCTTATGGTTTAGAATATGTGAGGAATTTTACTTTAAGCAGTAAATTTTTAAAATTCTTCTTTAACTGACTTTTTCCATGTATTTTTTTTTTTTTTTTTAGTTATAGATAGCTTTCATCCTTTCCATAATGGAGAAACATGAGATTAGCCTTAAAACTATATTTTCCCTGAACAAACATCAGTTAATAGCGTATAGAATATGGACATAGTCTAACATGCTAACAGTTACACAGCTGTGTGGAGTGTGCACATTGTCTAACATGCTAACAGTTACACAGTTGTGTGGAGTGTGCACATTGTCTAACATGCTAACAGTTACACTGCTGTGTGGAGTGTGCACATAGTCTAACATGCTAACCGTTACACAGCTGTGTGGAGTGTGCACATTGTCTAACATGCTAACAGTTACACTGCTGTGTGAAGTGTGCACATTGTCTAACATGCTAACAATTACACAGCTGTGTGGAGTATGCACATTGTCTAACATGGTAACCGTTACACAGCTGTGTGGAGTGTGGACATAGTCTAACATGCTAACAGTTACACAGCTGTGTGGAGTGTGGACATAGTCTAACATGCTAACAGTTACACAGCTGTGTGGAGTGTGCACATTGTCTAACATGCTAACAGTTATACTGCTGTGTGGAGTGTGGACATTGTCTAACATGCTAACAATTACACAGCTGTGTGGAGTGTGGACATTGTCTAACATGTTAACAGTTACACAGCTGTGTGGAGTGTGCACATTGTCTAACATGCTAACAGTTACACAGCTGTGTGGAGTGTGCACATTGTCTAACATGCTAACTGTTACACAGCTGTGTGAAGTGTGGACATAGTCTAACATGCTAACCGTTACACTGCTGTGTGGAGTGTGGACATTGTCTAACATGCTAACAGTTACACAGCTGTGTGGAGTGTAGACATTGTCTAACATGCTAACCGTTACACAGCTGTGTGGAGTGTGGACATAGTCTAACATGCTAACCGTTACACAGCTGTGTGGAGTGTGGACATAGTCTAACATGCTAACAGTTACACTGCTGTGTGGAGTGTGAACATAGTCTAACATGCTAACAGTTACACAGCTGTGTGGAGTGTGCACATTGTCTAACATGCTAACAGTTACACAGCTGTGTGGAGTGTGGACATTGTCTAACATGTTAACAGTTACACTGCTGTGTGGAGTGTGCACATAGTCTAACATGCTAACAGTTACACTGCTGTGTGGAGTGTGCACATAGTCTAACATGCTAACAGTTACATTGCTGTGTGGAGTGTGCACATTGTCTAACATGCTAACCGTTACACAGCTGTGTGGAGTGTGGACATAGTCTAACATGCTAACAGTTACATTGCTGTGTGGAGTGTGCACATTGTCTAACATGCTAACCGTTACACAGCTGTGTGGAGTGTGGACATAGTCTAACATGCTAACAGTTACACTGCTGTGTGAAGTGTGCACATTGTCTAACATGCTAACAGTTACACTGCTGTGTGAAGTGTGCACATTGTCTAACATGCTAACAGTTACACAGCTGTGTGGAGTGTGCACATAGTCTAACATGCTAACAGTTACACTGCTGTGTGGAGTGTAAGCATAGCCTAACATGCTAACAGTTACACAGCTGTGTGGAGTGTGGACATAGTCTAACATGCTAACCATTACACAGCTGTGTGGAGTGTGGACATAGTCTAACATGCTAACAGTTACACAGCTGTGTGGAGTGTGCACATTGTCTAACATGCTAACAGTTACACAGCTGTGTGGAGTGTGGACATTTTCTAACATGCTAACAGTTACACTGCTGTGTGGAGTGTGGACATAGTCTATCATGCTAACAGTTACACTGCTGTGTGGAGTGTGGACATAGTCTAACATGCTAACAGTTACACTGCTGTGAGGAATGTGAACATTGTCTAACATGCTAACAGTTACACTGCTGTGTGGAGTGTGGACATTGTCTAACATGCTAACAGTTACACTGCTGTGTGGAGTGTGGACATTGTCTAACATGCTAACAGTTACACAGCTGTGTGGAGTGTGCACATAGTCTAACATGCTAACAGTTACACAGCTGTGTGGAGTGTGCACATAGTCTAACATGCTGTTACACTGCTGTGTGGGGTGTGCACATTGTCTAACATGCTAACAGTTACACAGCTGTGTAGAGTGTGCACATTGTCTAACATGCTAACAGTTACACTGCTGTGTGGAGTGTGGACATTGTCTAACATGTTAACCGTTACACAGCTGTGTGGGGTGTGCACATTGTCTAACATGCTAACAGTTACACAGCTGTGTAGAGTGTGCACATTGTCTAACATGCTAACAGTTACACTGCTGTGTGGAGTGTGGACATTGTCTAACATGTTAACCGTTACACAGCTGTGTGGAGTGTGCACATTGTCTAACATGCTAACCGTTACACTGCTGTGTGGAGTGTGCACATTGTCTAACATGCTCAGCAGGTGCTTGTGCCTGGAAATCCCCCATCACCACCCGGGCTTACTGTCTGTATGTGTAAGTACATTTCATGTTTTTTGTATATTTGCATTCACCTTGTGGTTTGACGTGTTACAATGTTTGTTCCATTTTCCAGATCATTACTTCATTCAGTTTCTGGATGCAAAAGAAACACCTAAGCGTTTGCTTCAACCAAACCTAGACACAAGGACAGAGGAGCTCTGCTGACCTAGGGCACTGGGTGACTAGGGTGGCCATGCCCGATGTCTTCATAGCATAGGACTCTCCCTCCACTGTTGCTTTCCCTTGAAACCGAGGGTTTTCTACCTCTTTCCTCTCAGAGAAATTTGTTAGGAAAACATGATGATTTGGTTCCCAGGGACAGAAACATGAACCCAGATCCTGCAGTCCTAGTGAATGGGAAAATGATTCTTAAAGAAAGCCATCAAGTTAGACATCGAGGTGTTTCTTTCCGGTTTTAGATGGAGATGTAACAGTTAACTTTGAAAACTCAAACGGGCACATGGTACACATCGGAGAGGAGTCTACCCAAGAGGAGAATGTAGGGAACCCCGAAGAAGGGAATGGCTCTGTGTGTGACAAAAGGCCACCTCGGGAGGAAAAGGCAGAAGATAAGAAAGGTAAAAAAATAAAAGAGAATCCCGTATTATAACCTGTAGAGCAGCCGGGCATTAAGAGCCAAAGAGTGACCCTCAAACCAGGAGCCTTCAGACAGGAAGCTTGCAAATTGGGAGGAGAGAAAAAAGGAAGCTAGGAAAGAGAGACAGCATGACCTCCTCAGGTGGACATATCTGCTTACAACTATGATGTCTGCTTTTGTGTTGAAGAGGAGAGCTAATTAATGACCCTGACCACAAGGGTTGACATCTTCAAGCATTACATTAACCTCGAAATGATCTCCTTTTCATAACAGCTTTCTGTCGAGGTAAGAAATGCAAGCAGAATGCTGGTTCTCCTGTAGCTGGTCTGTGTGAAACAAGAGGTCATGCGTCTCTCAGCCTAGACTCCATCTCTGGCAGCAGGAAGTAGCCGATGCCTACATACACCCCAGTAATTTATGTTCTAGACACTTCCAAGACATACCAATGAGGAGTTCCATAAGGAGCCATGGTTTCAGAGCCACTGTCGTTGCTCTGTGATCTACCTGTGTGTTTGGAAGTTTCAGAATATGCAAAAGGCAACTCTACTGTCCCCACAAAGAGTTCTCTTAAACCTTCAGGTTCCTCCAGAATGTTCGTGAATATCTAACAGTGGATCCATCACAACTCCACACAAACCTTATACGTGTGTAAAACTTGAGCTGATATCCTAGAGGGAAAAGTTTAATCAAAAACATTCCAAATACATTTGCCATGAGCATAGCAAGGGATCTTCAAGAAATACTACGTCACCCATTTTCCATAAGATTTGTTTCTGAGTTGGTTGGTAACATTGGTCAACCTCCCTTGAGTTATGTAGGTATTTGAGAATTCTTAGAAATTCCTTTAAGTGGACTTCTCTTGATCCAAATCCTCCTGCAGACAAGAGGGAGAGGAGGAAGGGCTTTATTATGTTAACCTGTTAATGTGAAGATATCTTTGGAAGACTGGGACCCTGTGATCATTGTATTTATGGGATTTTCCTTGATTTCTCCCAATAAAAACCTCTAGTTAAGTTTATTAACCCTTATTATTAAAAAAAAATAGCTTGTCCTTTTAATGATAGTATTTCTGAAACTTAATGAGAAAACAGATTTTTAAAAGAGATTTACTTGCAAGACATGTGTTTGGTTGGAAAGGGGACAGGTACCTGGTTTTTTGTTTTGTTTTGTTTTGTTTTTTTACTTTCTTTCAAACTCTCCTGTGTCAACAAACTGTTAGACTTCATATCCATCTGTGGTTTGTCCATAATCCCTGTGGGTGTCATTTCCACTCTGTGACTGGCCAGACCTAAAAGGAAGAGTTTCCCTTGTCAGCATGCTAAAGTATTGCTGACAGGTTTGTTAGTTAAACCGGTAGGCCTTGGTTCTATGGAAAAGATGGCAGATCTTATAGGTCAATGAATGGCTGCAAGAGGGTGTGTTTCCTTGTCCCTCAAATTAGCATGTGTAGTCCTCTCTAGGCAAGTAAGTTCCCTGATAGCATCAGTACACAAGGAAACTGAGATGCCAGGAGTGCTGATATATCATGATGTGGCTGCTGTTACTCCCTCTCATGTGGACTGAGCTCAGGTGGAGCTGTGTCACTAACCAGGAGATTAAAAGCCATTTCCTGAAGCTACAAAGATTGCCACTCATCAGTAATATCACAGAGAATTAAGTTAAGGAGAAATCACTTATGAATAAATTTATGAGTTACTTCTTTAGTCCTACACCTTTTAATTACAAAAACAACAACAACAACAACAACAACAAAAATAGTCTGATTCACTTTTACCTCTGTCTAAAAAACTATTGAAAAGCAGAGCACATGTCAGGTGCTACCCACCACCCTGGCTCTGTGGTGGGTTTGGTTCAGGCTATGTGGTTATTTCTGAGTTCTGAAGGATCCTCATTCTGCCGTTGGTATACAGTGACCTTGGGCCTCTTCTGGCAACACTAAACTTTTTTCTCAAGGTCTTCTAGGCTCCTGATCTATGATTTTTTTTCTCAGTATATGTCCTTAGATATATAAGACACAAAATGTGATCTACAGTCTGTTCGAGTATAACATGAAATCTGAAACTTGTTAGACATTGTTTCTGTGGCATGATTACAAAATGCCTTTAATGAAAAAACGGTGATCAACATTTGGCTGTTTCATGAGCAGCGCTGAAAGACTAGCATGAGTAAAACTCTAGCAGAGGCCACAAAGAGAATAAAGAATGGCCTCTGTCCAAAAGCAGATCCCTTAAGAGAGCAGGTGGCTCGCAGGCAATAGTCATGAGATGCAAAGCTCCGAGCAGGCCACGGTACCAAAGCCAAGGAACTCTCAGTGGAGACAGAGTTATTTTTCTGTGCAGCATCTTCCCAGACAAATCCCTAGGGGAGATGGGAAGGAGACAGGCACGTAAAAGACAGGAATTGGATCAGAAATGCATCCCAGACCAGGTGCAGGACACATGTAGTCCTGGATTGCTCTAACTGTTGACCTCAGCCCTTCATGTAGATGAGAGAGCCAAGCCTGGAAGTGGAGTGGACAGCTTGTTTCCCAGACTGCTATTGTGAAGCCTCATGTCCTCCCGAAGCTAGAATTAACAGACAGCCCTCTCATGACATCCCCTCAAAATGACAACGTTCCGTTACCCCACCATCAATTTGTGCAAAGTCTTTGAATCAGATGTTCACAGTCAAAAATGTGACCCGACTCATTACCACCCACATCCAAGTAAAAGCTGTCTCCCACCGATTGTCAATACTGTCGGCCAGGCACATTCATTGAACAGACCTGACTGTTAAGGCATTTTATTTGATTAGATACAAATTTTCAGACAGAAGCCAATTTTAATCTAGGTAGAAAAACATATTGTATAGTCACATGAACACACACACACACACCAACTTAGGGATCACCAGTATGGCAGGCACTTACACACCACTGTCATGGTGGAGTTGGGGGGCTAAAGAAGAACGTTCCATGGTTTCCAAAGAACTGCTGGAGTTTGTGTGTGGTGTATCCACCACATGGGATAGGATAGGAAAAGTCAATCCACCTTTTCCCGCCCAAGCCCAAAGTTGCACCGTTTTTGGAGTATTTACCGTATGCATGCTACGAATAGAACTCAGGGGTCTCACATAGGCTAACTACATGCTCTGCAACTTAAACATTAAGCAGAAAGACCCAAAATATCCCACTCAACTTACAATATTTAAAAAAGCTAAGCCCCCGAGTGTACCAATGAACACTCTCCAGTGGACATCACTGGACTGTGTAATAGAAAGTAAAGCCACATGGATGTGTTTAAAGAATAGACATCAGGGGGTGTGGCTCAGCAGGAAAGGTACTTGTTACACAAAGCAAAGGACCTGAATTAGGACCCCAACCCCCAAGTAAAACCCAGTATGCTATTTCACATCTGTGACAGTAGCATGGGGTAGGGGATGTGCAAAGACAGGAGGAGTCCCTGGACCTCACCAGTCAGCTATATGTGAGGTCTAGGTTAAAGGAGAGACTGTATCCTAAAAGAGTAAGACTGAGAGCAATTGAGCAGACACCTGACATCGGCCTCTGACCTCTATACATATGCGCACTCACTTATATATGAGATACACACACACACACACACACACACACACACACACACTAGTAACAAAGAGAAATCACTTCTCCCCTATGTCAAAAGACTATGCTTAATATCATCCAATAAGTTTGTGTGTTTAGCCCTGTGTCTCCCTGCATCTGTCTCAGTTCTAATGGAGTTCTGTGGCCACCTGGACCAGTGGGTTGGAGGAAGCTCCACGTGTTGAAGAATGAGACTCTGAGTTAAGAGGAGATACATGACCAGAAAGGCAGAGTTGCCCCCCGAGAGATGTGAAATGGCTGGCGCAGTAAGGCTGAACAGAAGCAGAAGTAGAAGAGGCCAGTTTGGACATCCACACTTGGTGAAGGTCATGGCTAGGGCAAGGACAATGAGGCAGGGGCCACTTTAAAACATAAAGGTTTGGGCTGGAGAGATGGCTCAGCTGTTAAAGGCTAGGCTCACAACAGCATACATTTTTTTATTGATTAGCTTCTCTAACTGAAATCTCTATTTCAGCTAGATGCATGATTTGATTGACAGAGGATGGGGTTTAAAGGAGGGGGCACTCAATTCATGGTTGCTAGGATAAGAAACAAAACAGAAGAAATGGTAATGGAATATGGCATGTGCCATGACCTCCTTGGTCACTCGAACATGGAAAGATCTATTTAATAAGGGCTGAGTTGACACTGCCTTTAGTTTTCATTGTGTTCCATTTTAAAAAGAGAGACCACTTAGCTGTTTGGGCTGGAGCTGTATTTTAATTTATTTCAGTCACAATTGCAAATAATACAGACGTGGGGACATAATCAACTCTCGGCATCCCCAGAGCAGCGCTGTTTCTCCTCCAGCTCTCATGGGGCCTTCTCTTCTTGTGTACAATTTCTTTCTGTGAAATGCGTGCTTTGTCTTCTCGAAACTATTCTGGAAGCATGCATTGTAAGACAAAGTGAACTTTTTATCCTGCACTTTGTGTACCTATCGCTGTGGCTCTGGCGGAAGGGTGGAAGGAGTTGAAGCTGTCCTGCCCTGCTGGGAGAATGAGAAAACACTCTGGTGACAGAAAGTAACTGTCAAATGTATCGTGGCAAAAGCCCCCAGAGTCTCCCAAAGTATAGACCATACATGATTGTTTTGGCCACACTAAGACTTCCGGTTAATAGGGGGTGGGTTTTAAAGACAGCCATGGCAGTGTGTGGACTACATTTATCTGTCACTCTTGAGGGTCCTTCACTTTTGCTAAATTGGTAACCATGCTGCATTTAGCGCCCATTGCCCATGTCATCATCCAGCAACAACGGAGTGAAGGCTGGAATGAGGACGATGGCTAGCGCACATTGACATTGACGCTTGGTGTGACTTCATCATAGTAGCTCGTGTCACCCTTTCATCAAAAGAGTGATTGATGGACCCAGAGAACCCTTCCCCAGTCCGTCTTTTAGTTTTTGTTTTGCCTCGAAACTTTGCTTCCTCTGGTGCAAACGCTGTCTGCTTCCCAAATGTCATAAAGCCATCCATCTACATGAATCACTGTCGCTGTGTCTTGTCCCTTGCTTTTCTGCAGTGTGTGTCTGCATTCGTCTGCTCTTTCTCATTTGTAGGGACCCCTGAAATCCACTCTGAAACACCAGCTGCTCCTGCTCTACCTCCTACAGCTCCTCCTAAGCCTAAACCCAAACCTAAACCCAAAAAATCTCCTGTGCCTCCCAAAGGGGCCACCGCTGGGGCCAGCCACAAAGGGGATGAAGTGCTTCCTAATAGAAAAAATGCCAAGGCTCCCAGTAAGCAGGGCCCCACCCCTCCACCCAAGCCAACGAGCCGAAACACAACCCGGGAGGCTGGTGAGTATGCCCTAGTACATAACGGGGTAGAGTGCAGGATGCCGGGCTCTGGGATGGGGTCTGTAGCTCTTTCTAGGACTGTGGTCTTTTGCGGCCTCAAGGTCCAATACCAGCAAGTCACAAGAATGCCTCAGATACCCCCTGGTAATGGTAGCTATCTACCAAGAAAAGTTAACTTTGTAGTCTTTGGAGTAACCATGAATGTTAACCTTAGTTCCCACAATCAGCATGTAAGACTCATTCCTTTAGTGTACCTGGAGTGAGGCTGGCCCGATGAAACAGTGTCTGGGCTTTCCGCCCATGAGTCTATGGGTGGCTTGTTGGTCTTCCTCTTTTCAAATGCCCTAGACTTGTGTGTTAAAATATGACACGGGTCTTTGACATATTTGCTGGAACATAACGTCTTCAGTTTTCAACATGCATAGCTGTGTGTCCTCTGATAAACGACAAAAGGCTCACATACATAGTCAGCAACATCCCCGTTTCCTACTCCACTTCACGGTTGTTCTGATGGGTTGAGTTGCTTGCTCAGTGCTGCCCCCTCACGTCCACCCCAGCAGACCATCAGATCCTCGTGTGTTGCAATTCCACGTTGCCATTACAAATCATGAATGGGCATTTGCAAATTCATATATTTCTCAACCTTACATGCTTAAAGCAAAGTGCATGTTCCATTCTTCTCATGAAATAAAGATGCTGGCTACATCATCTAACTTTTAAAAGGACACAAATCAAAATCCCCATGATCGATGGCTTTTCCCCATTAATGTGTGCATAAGAATTCTTTTGTACTGTACCAAATCTTTTTTCCCTTAAAATCAGTAGCAACTTTCCAGAAATTAACTACAAGGATTTGCCTTGGTGTTGCTCTTTTTTTTTTTCCCTCTCTCTCTCTTGTAATTTATACTAGTCATTCTGAATTTCAAAGAACAGTTTAGCTGGCAATGTAAAAAAATGCAAGTAGACCTCTTCCTGGACTCCTCTCTTCCGAGCTTTGATCTTTGGTGCACAGGCCTCTTCTAATCGCTCTAAAGTGAAATTGCTCAGAATGATAAGCCACAATGCCTAAGGACCATTTCCTTGGGGACTCGGTGTCTTTTCTCATTGGCGTCTGTATGACCCCACGGCCCTGCAAAGCTTAGCAGTGGTGTGTGAAGTTAGACAGGCACCAAGCTACTGAGTAAGGAAAATTCCCAAGCCATCACTTTGCCCTTGGGAATTAAGATCCTGTCTTGCATATACTTCCTCCCTTGCTCCTCCTTGAGGTGGTAAGACCTCAGACCCTGGGAAGAAAGTTGGTGATGAACACGAAGGCTGGACATAGCGTTTGGGACAGATCTTGAGTTAGTTACATATATTTTCCTAAAGATTTAGTATATACTCACAATGTTCTATGTTATACTCTATGAACTGGAGGAATTGTCATCTGTTGTATTAGTGTAAGAGACGCTGGGCCTCGTCTATAAGTGAATGTGACTGCTTCTAGGACTGTCACCTAGAAATGGGGGCTGCCCTGAGGCTCTTCATGTTTCCATTACATTTCTCACATCCTGTGGACACCCATCGCCTATTTTTTTTCCTCTGCATGTAGAGGCCCCATTGAACCACCTGTAAGTCTAGAATGTCATTTGTTTTGCCACGATTTTGTCTTTCTCATCATTGCTATTAATAAACATTTTTAACTCAGAGGAGGAATTTCTTTTTTTAATCAAGATTATTCTCAACGAAGCCCCTTCATGTTAGGTGAGATTTTTAAAACAAAGATTACACACTGCCCCTTATCTATTTATTGTCAACAAAAGGCTGGGATGTTAGGTCTCAAACCTAAAAAATCACGTGGCTTGAATTTTCACTACAGATATTAAAAAAAATTTATCTTTCTTTAAAATGGGATGACATTAAAGATTTTCTGTCAAAAAATGAAAATTTTCAAAAGTGTTAAAATTGACATTAGAATAGATATGAAAGATCTGTTTAACTTAACTAAAAAAAATAGTTGAACATGTTTAAGCACAAAACCTTTCATGTCTTTGTTATTTAAATGATCAATTAAGAGTTGGGTTAGATTTTTTTTTTTTAGTATGGTTAATAAGTTTAAGTTGTAGTCAGAGAAAGATTATCAGATTCATTAAAGTCTACAGACAAGCCCAGATTTGGCAAAGGGGAAACTGAGCTATGTGTGTATCTAAAATAGTAATTACACTAACCAGAGATAATAAGACTGGCTTCTTTACATGTCAGAATTAATGAAGTTGTATGTCTCATTGTCTGTTCCTCTGTTCTTCATTTCAATTCTCACATTGATGTCCATAAAGTTGCCTCCAGAGGTAAGTCACTGTGATACCTGTGTGCAGTATGGGTTGGCCCTGGAGTATTAACAGGACATGTTTTGATAGACGTGTGAAAGAAACTTTACCTCCGCACAAGAAAGTAAGACTGTGTAGCATTGTAATAGAAGAGATATTAGGAGAAAATACAGATCAGAAAGGCCATGAATCAAATGAGTATTCACGTTGGATTTTTAAATGGATTTCCTAGGGTGACATAAGGAAAAATTAAAATAAATGCATGTAATTAAAAGAAAAAAGGAAGGCTACCTAACTTGTTTTCCTGGAGATTACTTAGTTGATGACAGCTCTATCTAGAAATAAGCTAAGGTATTGCTCTGGCAGTTCTTTGAAGACCTGCCTAGAACATTAAAAATGAAAACAATGACGAGATGGTCAGAGTGGTTGGGATTGGAAATTCTGGAAAAAACTGAAGTGATGTGCATTGATAGTCCCCACCCCTCAGAAGGAACACAGGAACCTCACAGACATAGACACACACATGCATACACACATGTGTGTACATGGTAGGAGTGAGGTTCTTCTTCAGATTATTCAGACTCTGCCCATGTAATTATTTTTTAAACCACAGAAAACATTTCCCCTTGCATTCTGGTGTTTGGGGGGACTTCCACTGTGACTGCACCCCTGTCCCCCTCACCACAGCAGGTGGAAGTATGGAGTTTTGGGAACGGTTGCCTTGGAGTTGACCACTCGGAAAGTAGTGGGATAAAATAATTTGCTTGTGGCCCAGAAAAGAGTCTGGCGATATATGCCCAGATTCTTCGGAATATGGGCCACCTCTCCATCCCCAGAAAGAAACAAGGAAGGGCCCATTTGTGTCCTGCCAGTAGTGTCCCTTCATAGGAACAAATTTCTTCTTCAGAGTCTAAGAGTGACTGGGGACGAAGAGCAGCTGTCCTGTGTAGCTGTTAGTGGTAAAGACAGAGGAGAGAAAAGATAGGGACTTCCTGCCCTTTGGTTTTACCTGAACGTTACTTCTTCTGCTAGGAGGGGACAGAGAACAAGACCATTATCATAACCGATCGATTTTCTTAACATTTGTTGAAGATGTATTTTAAAGGGAGCATTTCAAATGTCATTGGCAATTGAATCTTGGCCACTTAAAGAGTATTGTATTCCTTGATTTCTAATGTAAACATTTCTCTGTTTTAGCTGGCTCTTCTCATCTGAAGAAAGCAGCTGGTTCCAAAGCATCTGCCTCAGCATCTGCTCCCTCTACCTCCTCTCGTCCCAAAGGGTCCAAGGAGCCAACCACTAGCAAAGCAGGCATAGCGGGAAGCACAAAGGGCAAGAAAAAAGTTGGCAAGCAGCCAGCGGCATCCTCAGACGCTGCCACTGCTGACACGTCTACCCTTGAAGGAGAGCTGTCAGACCCTGGGATAGAGAGTCTCAAAGGAGAGGAGACTGCCACTGGAGTTGAGGAGCAGGCCACAGGCAAATCCAAGGCTGCTGTCTCTCCACCTCCCGTGGCACCACCGTCCTCACCACCTGCCCTTCCTCAGTCTCTTGAGGACCAGGGCGCTGTCGCCTCGGAGAGTCCCGTGGTCCCTGTCAGTGAGGGACCTAACCTGCCTGTCTCTGCCTCAGACCCTGAAGAGCAGATGAACAAAAGCGCCGACTTAAGTGGTAGCAAAGAACATGCGCAAGGGTGAGTGAAACACAGACTCTATATGCTAAGCTACTAGAATATTCTCTTGGAATAAAAGGATGTACTCCGCTCCTGCCTGTGTTAAACCTGCTGGATGTTACATGAACACATCTCTAGTCTCACCAGTGAGTTTCCTAAGCCCTACTTGTGGGGTTCCTTAGGCTGTGTAGAAAAATCACAGTGATGATGCTAACAAATATACTTTGGCCCCCAAGGATGTTTAGGACCTCTATCAGCATGGCTCATCATTCTTTTCTTCTATCTAGACATCATCCTTCTTTTCCCTCTGCTATTTGTTTTAAACCATCATCATTTGGTTCCAGATAACTCATCCATTCTTGCTCAGCTTCATCTCACTGTAATAGCTTAGCTTTCTTCTCCAAGAAAATTAAGACCAGCGGTAAAGAGCTCTTTAAACTTCTGATCTACTCATACCAAAAGCAGAATGACTCCTTTCTTCCTAATTTTCTATCGAACCCTTATTTCTTCTGTGAAGTCTTCTGATACTCATTGACAGAGCTGCTAGTAACTACTTGATTTAGGAAAGTTTTCCTATATATATATAGGGTAGAACTAAACAATATCACTTATTTACTTCTGTGTTCCTGGCAACCAGTATAGACTCTAACAACACTATAGGCAATCAGTTCATGATCACTGAATTGTTTCATGACAGGGAGAAAGTGAGCCAAGGTCAGCCTACAAGCTCAAGGCGAGAGGCCTCTGATGATGGATTCTGTGGAATCTAAGGCAGACACAATCATGGACACGTCCTCTTAGTTTTCTTCAAGAACATAACGAAATAAAATGGATCAAAGAACTTGGTCTTGGCCTTTGTAGGCTGGTTGCCCGTTATTTTCCCGCTTTCCAGTCCAGAAACCTAGAACTCGTTAGGATCTTTACCCTCCTTTACTAATACCACTCAAAAAGTCCTATAAATATGCTATTACAGTTGAATTAGATGGGTTAGACCTCCTACCCCATAGATTTGTGGGGAAGACTAGCAGAGATATAATAGATGCAACTGTCAATTATACAATTATCAATTCTATCTAGGGAAGACTCCCATCTGAAGAATATTCTATTTCCTGTTTCTAATTATTTTTTAATCTTTGAGTCGTTTAATAGAATCCATTTCAAAATTTCGTCATGTTAAGCTCTTAAACATGCTCAGTAAATCAGTTAGGTTGGCTTTGATTAAGACGTTTTGTTTAATTGTTGATATTACCCTTCATTTATTGATTCCGTGATCGATGTGGAGACTACGCACTGTCTGTTATCATTTAATTCATGTAAATCTTCTCTGGAATATCTCTGCTTCATAGATCTATTTTTTTCTTTTTTTCTTTTTTTTTAACCATGCAACTGAGAGTTCAAATAGTTTGCTTAGTGTCATTACCAGGTTAGCAGTGGCCAAGTGAGAGGTCAATGCCCGCGCTCTAAACCAAACCCCAAGCCTGGAACTCTTTCCTTTCTTCCAGAATAATTGTATCAAACCCTGCTCTTTTTTCTCTAAGTTTATTGGTTCCTTATTTTTAGCATTTGGAGAAGTATCATTTGAAGGGAAAGCAAGGGAAGATAAATAAATACCAAGCTACAAATTCTTTGCCTGACATTTTAGTAATAGCTATAGAAGGCAGAAGATATTCAGATAAACGACATGCTATCTGTTTGTTGTTTTGTTTGTTTGTTTGTTTGTTTGTTTTGTTTGTTTTAGTTTGGTTTGGTTTTACAAGTCATGGTTTCTTCGTACTACCGAGGCTATCCTGTAGACCAGGCTAAACTCAAACTCACTGATCTGCCTGCCTCTGTCTTCCAGAGCTGGGATTAAAGGTGTGCTCTACTGCCACCCTACTGGGCTAGACTATCATTATCGGTTTGTGTGGTGATGCTGTCACAGAGTACCCGAAAGGGTATAATTTGTAATGAACGCGCGTGTATTGACTCAAAATTCCAGAGGATGAGAAGTCTAGATCAAGCACCAGCATTTAATGAGGAAGTTCTGGCTGCAGAGGGTGGCAGGGACAGGAGAGCAAGACAGCTATCCATGGTCCTAAGAGCCCTTTCTGTAATGGAGTTTATCTATTCATTATGGCTTTGCACTCTGGAGGCCTTTGCTTGTCGGTGCTAATGCATGGAAGACAGAGTTCTCGAGACTTGAATTCCAAGGGTCACATCCAAACCCTCACAGCGGTGTCCTTACTGCTTCAAGCACACAGCACACCTTCCTGTAACTGTAGTATTGCTCGGCACTGCCCTTACTTCAAATCTTCAAACTGAACTGTTTCTTTTTCCTGGCGTATTTGGGGTTGGTTTGTTCTGAGCCGGGGCTCATGCAGTAAACACCAAGGCGTAAACCTGAGCAAAGCAAGCTAGTCCCAAATAGTTGGTTTTAATCAAAATACTGGCCAGCATGCTCAGGAAGTACGTGTTTGAGGCAAGGTCTCAATCTTAGAAAGTGGATGCAGTATATGGGTCTGGTGTTCACTATGCTAAAGAGAAAGACAACTTTGTGTCGCTGTAAGTGTTCAGAGAGCTCGTACCCATGGGCAACTGAGTCTTCCCAGATCGTTTCCACGATCATTTAGAGACTGTATTAATTATGTCAGGCACCACTTTTTACTGTCTTAGTTATCCCAGATACATGGAGAATTTTTAAATAAAGAAGTAAACGTAAACGTTCCTTTTCTAGAGACGCTGAGAGTAAAGGGAGTAGCCCTCATTTAACATTGAGGGTGTGTTTCATATATTTTCCCGCCAGCTAGGGTAACTCTCAGCGCTTCCTTGAAGAACTCGTTTTCTTCTTCGTATATTTTTAACATTTAAAAAGTGACATTATAATGCATGTTCAGGGGTAGTTTGTGTTTGCTCTTGACTTAATTAGCCTGGAAAATATAGCGTCTCAGATTTTCTCCAAGATCCTCCCTCTTTCAAGTGGAATTTAAATTAGAGTTTTTGGCTCTCCCTCACTTGCTTTCCTTAGAATTTTCCCTTGGTTATATTTAGTCACCCAATGTGTGAAAACTCTGTCATAGTATGAAAAGCCTTCTGTTTGGGATACAAATATCAAAACTTGAAATAGTGCTAGTGGTTGTATATAAAAATACCCACCTCTCCTCCGATCTTGCAGGCTGCTTGCTATTCAGTAAGGTTTTATTCATTTATAGCTCTATCCATAACACAGACATCTCTGTAATGTGGAGCAGAAAAAAAAAAAAAAAAACTCAACCCACTTGCGGTCATATTTAAAAATGACTTGTTGAGTCCCCTCAACAAAAATGTATGTCATGTTCAATGTTGTCTAGTGTTCGCAGGAACCCTAAGGGTTGAGGTGTGACCTGACCAATGCAGACGTGGAGAATAGTTAATATTCAATAATTATAATAATCATATAATATAACATTTAGTAAGGAGACTAGTGATCTCAGTCTGTATCCCACACTGCACTGGCCAGGTTGGGTGGGTTACTCACAGCCGTTTCTTCTCTAACCACCTTATAGTTTTAAATAGTTGTGAGCTGTAAATAACTCTGCAAACCGCAAAATGCTATACAGGTGGCAAGATTAAAATAATTAACGTAATAGATTAGTGACTAATGGCATGAGTAGCAGGATTGAGCCCTGGAGTACCTTGTTCTGTTCTACGCAGAGGCTATGATTAATTGACAAACCTTTAAACGTACTGTAGTCACCCATAGTGACAGTCTTCTCAAAATAGAATAGCTTTCTACAGCAGTCAACTAATAGTCTAGACTATGGAGAAGTTTGTCCATAAAAAGAAATCTTCCCATATTTACATTGACAATCCATTCTGTGTTGTCTCAAAAAAAGTGGATGTAGACTTGCCATGTAATTCAGCAACTCTCCTTCTATGCCTAGAGTTCAAAGAACTGAAAGTGAGGAGGTGGATTTGTACACCAGTGTATGTACAATTAATACACAGTAATCAAAAGGCAGGAAAAGTCCTACTGGGTATTGGCTGATAAATGAGTCAACAAAATGTAGCACGCAATGTCATATTATCCAGCTCTCAGCAGCAAGGAAATTCTGACACTGCTATGATGCGGATATCCTTGACATTGCGTTAGGTGAAATAAGTAAACCTCGAGGTTTATGTAACCATCCTTATATGAGGTCTGTAAAATAGTCTGCATCATAGACACAGAGGGGAGAGAGGGATGGTGGTTTCTGACGGGGTAGGGGGTTAGGCCTTATTAGTTGATGGGGACAGAGCTTCAGTTTAGAGAAATAAAACTGCTCTGGAGATGTACGATGATTACTCAGCAAGGTGAATGTACCTAATGACACAGAATGGTACCCTGAAAAAATTATTAAGATGGGAAGTTTGCGGTTAAAAAAAAAAAAAAAAAAAAAAAGAAGACCTTAGCTCAACCTTAGCACCCATGTAAAAGCAAGGCATGGAGGTGCACATACGTGACACAGGGTTCGGGATAGGAAGGCAGCAGGAAGAGGCAGATCCCAGGAGCTTGCTGACGAGTCAGTCTAACTGGAATGTTAAGTTCCAGGATCAATGAGAGACCCTATCTCAAAAAATAAGAGTCATAGAAGAATACATTCAAAATTAGTGAATCCACGATTCCACATGCACTCAGAGAAGATATCATCTACCCTTTGGAGAACAATTTAGACTGCAGGGTTCTTTCTAAGTAAAAAAAAAAATTTAAATGGGGCTTTCTAAGTTTAAAAAGAAAATGTGATTATAACCACAAATTGGTTTTAAATGTCTTTTGTTCTAACGAAGTTTGCCTGTGTGTTGTTGTTGCTGCTTGTCTTGGCGTCGAGGTTGGTTTTAATTTTGTTTTTGTTTTCTGTGAAAAAAAAAACCAATTGTGAATTCATCTATTTATATCAAAAGTGTTTGGGAGGTCTTCAGTAATGATTACAATAATTATTACTGTATTTTGATATAAATTTTAAATGTTTTTTGTCATACCGTGTATCTTCTGCGCTAGTCTTTGAAAATGGGTAAGCATTGTAGAGACCTTCACCCGTCTGACTGACAAAGCATCATGCCCCTCTCCCAGTATCTATCTTCTAAAGCTTCCATCTAACACTTTGTATCTTGGGTGTCACTCTAGTCCTGTAAGAGGTGGTCTTATGCATGAAGAAATGAAAGCGTAGAGAGGATCAAGGATTCCTGCCTGTTGGCACACTGGCTGGGAAGAAAGTGGGATTTATTATAATATTAGTAAGAGATATGCTTTCCTGTGTTACACTCTTCGGATGCTGGGATGCAGAGCACTCTGAATCCGACTTCTCAAAGACACAGAACAAGTCAGGGATGCTAGGCTCTGCAGTGGAGAGCAGAGGAGTGGACGAGGAAGTCAACTGAATGATCTGGAAGCATCTGTGGGACAGCTGAGGCCTTCTGTTTACACTTGAAGAGCAGATAGGAAGTGTAGACAGACCCAAGTACGGTGGAGCTTCTGAGGCAGTGCTGGTGTGTGTGTGCTCGGGAGGGCTGTGCGCACATGTGTGCGTGCACATGTGGAAAGCAGAAGTCAGCCGCAGGTGTCTTTCCTCAGGTGTCCTGCATCTTATTATTTATAGAGTCAGCATCTCTTGCTCCCTCAGTAGGCTCCAATGGCTTTGCAATGAGTCCCAGGAATCTGCCGGTCGGCCCCTGCTTCCCCAGCACTGAGGTTATAAACAAGCACTACCAGAGCTCTCCTTTTTGTCGTGTGAGTTCTGGGGCTTGAAAGCACAGGTATCCACGCTTCCGTAGCGCAGCAAACCCTTTACTAAGTGCACTCTCTCTCCATCAGCCCTAACCCACTAGTCTTTTCTCTACTGTCCCATTAGTGGTGGGCAAATAGGCTTGCAAAGTTCAGTTTCACTATGATCATTCACTGAATGTGTTAGCTACCACACCACACGTGAGACATATAAAACCTCAGCAGTTCAGTTATACATCCGAGAACGTCCACGTTGGTGATGTTCGTCGGCTAACCCACCTTACATTTTGCCCTTCACGACACTGGCATGCCTTTTGTGGTATTGGTACCCATAAGGGCTGCTCTGCACTTCACATCACCCTGTGCTTTTTGACCCTTAATAGTTTGACAACCAAAGATGAGCTTGGAAAGGCTGGATCTCAGTTGCTGATCCCCGGGGAGATGGGAGACTCTCCAGAATCCTTCAGTGCCCCGGAGAATGAGGCCCCAAGAGAGTACCAAGCCAATGACTCTGACTCGGATGGACCCATCTTGTACACTGATGATGATGAGGAAGAGGATGATGATGATGACGGCAGTGGAGAAAGTAAGAATAATTCTAAGTAGAGGAGTAAGCGGTGTCCAGAGAGTCACCTACTATGCAATGCAAAAGCTTTGTTGGCCACCACCGCCCAACATTTTCCTCTCCTCACCTTCTCTCAAATTAGAAATAAATCTATCCTAGCTAAAACTGGTTGCAAGCCTCTAGTCCCGGCGACATGGGAGGTTAGAGCAAGACAACCACAAGTTCAAATCAAGCCTTAAGTACAGAGTGAGTTCAGGGCTAGCCTGAGCAACTTCATGAGACCATGTATCAAGCTAAACAGGAAAAACAGGCTTGGACGATAGCATAATTCCATGGGTTCAATTCCGAGTGCTGGAAAAAAAAAAGTGTGACTGTTCCAAAGTTAGCTCATGGTGTAAGATCTCTCCAGAAGAGGTTATTACATAGGTGTGTCACACCTTTGACAATGGGTTACACTGATACAAACAATCTAACCTTTCTAAGAACAGAGGTTTACCCCACAAAGTCAAAGATGGCCATCCCTCCAAGGACCTGTTCTTCAAAAAGAGTGTCTGTGAGGGTGGCGGTTCCTTGACTTGCTAAGAGCATTAGAAACCCTCATTCGTTTTTGTTTGTTTGTGTTTTTGAGACAGGGTTTCTCTGTATTGCTTTGGAGCCTGTCCTGGAACTAGCTCTGTAGACCAGGCTGGCCTCAACCTCACAGAGATCCACCTGCCTCTGCCTCCCAAGTGCTAGGACTAAAGGTGTGTGCCACCAATGCCTGGCCAGTCTTCATTCATTTTATACTGTAGCTTAAAGAGAGAGAAGAGGGAAATGAGTCAAGAATGGCAAACGCTTTGTTGGAGTTAAAAATGCTCACTTGTCCGCCATCACAAAGATAGGATGCTGTCTAGAAAGGAAGGACCCTAAGGAGGAATGAAGGCCATGACAGTGTCTAATTAGAAGACTGGAACGTGCTGTTCCAATGTTGTTGTTGTTGTTTAACTAAAGAGGAACACTTAGTTAAACACTTAACACAGGAAGTCACTGTGGGATTGAATTGATATATGATTAAATGTTATTAGTATATTAATCATTCAGAAGAAATTTGTTGGACTTCCTCTCCTTAGCATCCTTCTGATAGCGGCTGTCTGCTTGGAGTTTAAGGATTCTTGGGTGACTCAGGGTTAAAGCATTTTGTATATAGGGTAGGATCTTTGCCAGCATGACACCTGGCTGGGGAAAAGGGAATGGCGAAGATTAACTAGACAGAATAAGAAGCAAGAATAAGCTTTTGACTTGAGAAGAAAAGCAGAAGCATTATGCAATCACTGATTTCCTTGACCCACTAAATCAGCAGAATAAACCTCAACCATCTCCATCCAGATGATGAGGTGACGCTTCCAAGCTTGTTCATGCTATCTCAGGCATATATATATACATATATACATATATACATATATACATATATACATATATACATATATACATATATACATATATACATATATACATATATACATATATACATATATACATATATACATTTATACATATATACACATATACACATATACACATATACACATATACATATATACACATATACATATATACATATATATATATCCTTCAGTTGTTTTTCAAGATGAGTTATCTCCAACTTAAATCCCCCCCTCTTTGGACTGATTAAGTTTCCTCTCTTGCACGCAAGTAAAGAATCTGGCTCAGGTCCTGTTGAAGGCTTTCCACATGGAACCAGAGTCCCACTAGGGTAAAAACGGATGCACCTGAATTTCTGCCCTTTTTCGGTTCTCAGGTGCTTTGGCAAGTAAGATACGACGAAGGGATACTCTTGCCATCAAACTTGGTAACAGACCATCCAAGAAAGAACTGGAGGATAAAAACATCCTGCAGCGAACATCTGAGGAAGAAAGGCAGGAAATAAGACAACAGATCGGGACCAAGCTGGTCAGGTACTTACTGGTGTGTGAGTGCCTCAGGGATGGGCTGGTAGTCTTCGCCAAGTCTCCTACCTTCCTGGGGTCTTGGTGAATTCACCAGGTTCGGGTCCTCCTGGCCCGTCCAATCTTATCAACATGGTCTCAGATGGTGAACCAATCAAACCTTTTGGTGAGTTAGCCAGTGGCGTTGAGATCGCCAGAATGTAGCTCAGGGGTCAACAGACTTTTCCAAAAGGGAAAAAAATAAAATCAGTTATGAGTTCTCAGGCTTTGATGGCTGGCAGGTCTCTGTTGCAGTTGTTCAACCCTGCCATTGCATAAAAGAAGATGAAAATAACATGCACAAAGAGCATGTGAGTGCATCAATAAAATGCATTTACCAAGAAGGGTAGGTAGCATGGGGGATCTGGCCTGCAATCCACAACCTGACCAGCCTCTGTTCTAAGCTGAAAACTTATTGAGACTTATGTCAAAATTACGAGGTTCCAGCGTGTGGGCTTCAAGACTGAAGAAATACCAAGCAACACCGGCGTAGCTTTGTCCTGGTCAGGTAAGCATAGCCCTCGGTCCAAACATGGGCCTTTAGGTAAGCATAGCCCTCAATCCAAGCATGGGCCTTTAGCTTGGAATGAGTAGGCCACTGGGCGTCACTCCTCACTCCCTCCTGCCCTTGCGTACTGTAGACCTCCTGTTATTGCCATGAGGAATTGCTTTTGATACCCGCTTAAGCACACTCAAGTGTCGCTGTTTTCTGCTGGTTTCTCTCACTCTGTGCACCCACCAAGGTGTCTCACTGGGAGAGGGGAACCAGATCAGAATGTGAACGTGCTCTTGCTTAGAAATGGCAGCCTTCTGGGATCGCTGCAGTGGGGGGGGGGGGGTTCCATGCCGGGGCTGCCAGGGACTGTCCAAGGCCTACTGTCAGAAGGGAAGACTCATCTCCCTAAGGAGGTGCAACTTCATCGAGGATTCCAAAAGAAGTCCTGAGCAGTTTGTCAAGGGTCTGCTTCTCACTGGAATGTTTTCAGCTCTGCCTTAAGCCTGGATCGTTTCCTGACCCAGCAAAGAGCAGCAGAAGTTAAGGGAACTTCATGTCAAATTTGTCTCCTTAACAAGTAGAAGCAAGGGCCTCTCTGAGGCCTGGGGAGACAAAGGGACTATCTGAAAACTGTACAGTTCCTTCATAATAGAAGCAGGTTAGGATCTCTGTTCATCTGTGATGGATTTATCTCATACCATCTTCTCTACACCACATGCATAAGAGCATGTGACAAATGTGTTTTATTATTTTATTGCTTTTGTTTCTGTTGTGAAACTTTTTAATCATTGAAAAATTAATGCATATAAAATGATAGAGAAATAAGGTAAATGCTTTAAATGCAAAGAATATTAGGATAGTTTATCATAGTAAGGGGTTTTTAAATTGTGAACACTGTGGCAGGATAATTGCTCACTTGGTAAAGCTTTTGTTGTACAAGCATGTGAACTCAGGCTCCATCCCTAGCACCCAGGTAAAAACTGTATTATCTTACAAAAGCCTGAGACAAGCCAAAATTAAAGGTTTTTTATAAATTATGCTAAATACATTAGTACCTAGAGAAAACCTAAAATCGTTTTTTAAATGAACAAAGTTTCCCTATTCTTTTAATACTAAATGTCTAGCCATAGTTATTATAATGGAAAAAAGCTATAAATTATAGCAACAAAATACTGCTATTATTCCGAGTTATATTCCTAGAAAACTCTGGAAAAAAAATAAAACTACTACATGGTAACTTCTGCAAGTTAAAAACAATCTGTGGTTAATCAATAAGCATCAGTATGGTGGTAATGCTGTCATAGTAATACAGACATTGGCACAGAGCAGGAGAATATAGCAAGTGGGAGAGATAGCAGCCACAGTGTTTTCAACATCCTTTTTAAATAGCCAACTGTTTACCAGTTGGGGCTCCAAACATTTCCTGTCTAGACAACCACTATGGATAGAATGAATTTAGAATAGAGAGTAAACATTTGTATCAATGAGGAAAAGTCATCGGACAGGTTGATCAGATGTACCTCTGGCGTAAAGCTTGAAGGAAAGTAGGTGCCTTTTCTAGAATCAGAGCACTGGTGGTGTTTCCGTTTTATGAAAGGAAACAGACAAATGTCACCTCTTCCACTGTGAGCTAAAGAAAGATCTCAGCTGATCCACTGAGATGGGTTGAAAGACCCTTAGTGGATGTTTTGAAGGTGTTTGAGGGTATGTGTGATAAACTCAACAGTGAGGAAGGACTAGTTATTGTCAGAGTGTCTGGACTAGAGTGGAGCCCAGTGGCAGAGGGATTGCTTAGCAAACAGAACACACTGGGTTTGATCCTGAGCACTGCAAGTAAAGGAACTAATGAATGAACGAACGAATGAATGAATGAATGAATGAATGCACGCATGCATGCATGAATGAATGAATGAATCAATCAATCAATAAATAAATGAATGAATGGGATGTGGCCTTATTTAGAACCGGAAAAAAAAAGTTCTGGCAAAAATATGTCTAAAACAGGATAGAGGACAGCCATTGCTGGATGCCACTTATAAAACTTTCTTATATTGAAAGCTCTTACTACTTGGACCACAGCAAGTATCCAGTAAAATGAAATGTTTACTTTTAACTCAAATTGTACACACTTATGAAAACTAGTAAAGCACAATTAAAACTTAAACCTGAGTGACCAATATTTTTGAAACAGTTTAACCCCGTGATAAAATAGCTATGAAGCTATCTCTTCGCATAATAATTCTATCGTGGGGAATATATGGAAGGAGGGAATGATCTCCAATGATTTATTTGAAGAACTTTTTATAAAGATATGTATTATAGAACTATTCATAGCAATGGCAAATTAAAACAAACCAAGTAGACAAAACCAGGGCACAGATTTTAAAAAAAGAAAGGAAGGAAGGAAGGAAGGGACAGAGAGAGAGAGAGAGAGAGAGAGAGAGAGAGAGAGAGAGAGAGAGAGAGAGAGGACAGAGGGGGAGAGAGAGAGAGAGAGAGAGAGAGAGAGAGAGAGAGAGAGAGAGAGAGAGAGAGAGAAAGACAGAAAAAGTAAAAAACCTATCAGTGTGGAACCCTGTCACTAAACATCAGTCTTCTATCAGTTTCATCAAGGATTCTTTGGGGATGATGCCCCAGCTTCCACAGGAAGAGTAGGAAGTGTGGACATAGATTTGAATGGGTGGAGACTTCTCCATTCCAGGTCTAACCATCCATCTGGAGTACCACCTGTGTCTTTAATGAACTAGTATTCCAATGCCACCCATCAAATATGCAGTATCTTTGTAAGTATACACATGATCTGTAGCTTTAATTTTTTTAATATAGTGGGGTTTGATCTTAATAATATATAAATGTTAGAGTTGTCTTCATTGAACACAGCATCTTAATGCCTCTTGCTCAAGGTTTTACCCACAGTTCCAACTTAGATGACATAGTTTTTAGTCCAAATGAGATAGGAGGGACTCTGATGCCAACATTTGCTCATGTTTTAGTTTAAGCAAGTCAGTTAACCTCCCTTTCCTCGTCTGCAAGGTGAGAGCTGGCCCTTACCTTGCTGAATTGTTTTGAGGACCCATGACACATTAAGCATCTAGTACAAGACCAGAATTTTGAAATCAGGAATCGAAGGTGGCATGGTTAGCCTCATAGTTTTCTGTACTAATAATGCCAAAGGCAAGGGGGCTGTTCAGCCTTCTATATACTCTCCTCTGGGGAAAAAAGACCCCAGAGGGTTCTACTCGTAATGCCAGACAACCTTCCAGGTCCAGTTTTAATCAACTATAGGATTTTAAAAGGTAGGAAAAGGCAAAGAAAGCATCCCAGAGGAAGGACAACCCTTCAGTAAGAGAGAGCCAGCGCACTTGGGTGTGACAGGCAGGCTCTAGCAAGGCGGCAGCGCACACACGTAGCACACGGTATAGTCATGGCACAGAATCTAGCGGCATGGGTACCATTGCTCCTGGGAGCCTTTTGTGGACTCAGTCACTCACTTCAGCTTCAAAATAATCCCAGTGACTATCTACCTTCAATGAAAATTAGGAGATGCCTGAGGGATAACTAGTGTGTTATGGTCCTAAGATTTAGAAATGGTTGTGTCTAATAAATATATGTATATCCATCATAAGTAACACAAATTCAGCCTACATCCCGAGGAAATCCTTCACCAAAATTAATAACAAATTGATCGTGTTGACAACAAATTGATCACGTAAACAAGACCAAGACCAAAGTTATAAGGAATTCCTTAGAGTTCCTGCCCTCTTGTAAAGCAGTTAACTTCTAATCCTGGATGAGCCTGGCTTATCTCAACAGCAGGGGAGAAGGGGCCTGGATAGCTTAAGATAGCATGTATGGAATATATTTACTGGCCGTGCCTGATACAGGATTTCCCTTCAAACCCTGAGCGGCATAGATTGAGCAACTTAAGACATTGGCATGAACTTTGCAACAGCAGCTGATTGAGGACATTCATTAAGTAAGCTATCGTCTAAGCTTCTGTAACGTGTCAGTGTTACAGGGGTTCAAGCAATGTGTGTTGATTTCTTTTACCAGGCTGTCTAGAGGAAGCTGGGCCCACCCAGCATGATGGAAAGTTTCTCCTCTCTTCTCATAGGCCTAACACCCAGACTCCTTCTGGTGTTTTTTTGTTTTTTTTTGTTTTTTTTTTTTTGGTACATTTCTTACAGCTCTGAGGAATCTTCTCTGCGAGATCAAAGCTGACTCATAATACCATGTTCAAGTATAACCTATGAAAGAAGGAAAGGGAAAGCAGGGACCACATACTCATCTGTATTGAGGAGGAAAAACAACCTCTGCTCGTGTCCTGTGACAAGAAGTCAGTCGCATCCCACACCTAGCGAGGGAAGCTATTATCTGTAGTCTTTGCCCAACCAAAAGTCGGATGCCTGTCTCGCAAGAATGAGTGGAGGAGAGGAGACAAGTCTAAGCCACACTTGGTAGTCTTCAAACAGAAGGGACACGTTTATTTTACAGGCTTAAAATTTTATTGTTATTTCTCAACATGTGACAAAGTCTAGCTTTGCTAATTCATTTGTATCTTCCACCAAATGGTCCTCATTTGTAACTCCTGGTGTATTCATTTTGTAACCTGTTGTATATCATTTTGTCATTGTAGGAGACTCAGCCAGAGGCCAACGACTGAAGAATTAGAGCAAAGGAACATCTTAAAACGTGAGTATATGATGTCCTACCATAATCCCTCAGGTGATCAATACCACGGCGCCCCAGAGACAACCCATCCATCAGGAGGGAAACATGACTCACAACGGACTGCAATGGCCCATGCATGTCATACCTATTGGTAGATGTTTATATATTTTTCAAAGATATTTTCTTGGTTTCCATATTTCATTTTATGGCTTTAAGCCTGATATCCCCTAAAGTGGAGTCCTGGCCATAGCAATTGTTTTTGAGAAAAATGAAATTTATTCCATGTGTTCCTTTGCCCAAATATTAAAGCCAATGCTCTAATCTACTTTCAAATAACTGCCAAAGAAAGAATCCACAAGGAAATCCATCAAGCATTCCTATAGTGTTATGAAAAATACAGTTTGTTGCTAGGTTGAACATGAGTCCCAATTTAAAATTATGGCAAGAGAGATTTTTCAAGGCATTTCATTTTCCTTTGTTGTGATCAGTCCTCTTCGTTCTCAAATTCTTTGTGGTTTCTTGAAACTTAAAGAGAGCCCTCCGTTCATTTTCCTCATTTCACTTTTCCATTCTGGTTTCTGGCGGCAAAGTATGAGAGATCCCACTAGAAACACGGTCTGCCCTGCTGCTCTCTCAAAAATGGTTACTAGCTTCAGTTGTTTAAAGAGAAGGCTATAGCTGTACTTCTAGACATTAACCTAGTTCCAAAAGAGCCTTTTAGTTTAGGAAATATCAAAAGATGGGGACTCCAGGCAGACTATAATAGCAGTAAGCCATTGGCATTAGGACAGCCTTTCAAGCAAGCTACCAGAGTACAGTCAGCCTGCTGGGTAGCCCCATGCTTTAATGGGTTATTTTCTTTTGTAAAGAAAAGAAAGGTTTTCTCGTGGCATATTTCTAGGGCTTTTGCCATAACTGAAACCACCTAACAATGAACATTTACCAGTGCAAGGAGAACCAACCACGCAGTTTATAATTTGAACAGACCCCGCCAAAGTACCTGCTAATATGCAGTAATGCCACTTCAAAAGACAAACCACAGCTACAAAAGAAGGGGGCATTTTTTTTTTAACCTCAGCAACATCTAATGTTGACGTGAAAACAAAACCCTAAGGTGTCAAAAGTGCTTTCTGTGACAGAGTTCCTGGGACATATTGGCTGAGTTAAAGTTTAAGCTCAAAGGTAGACTGTGAGTGCCTAACAGTACAGAGAGTATGTCTTGCTGGATGCCTGCTGAAATACTTTGAAAAGGCCTTTCGGGTTCTGGGTAAGCCTGTCCTTTGGGACTGATGTGCCAAGCCACACTGGAGTTTAGTTATTTGAGGAACTCTTTCATGGATCTGAAAATTTATTGCATGTTGATCTTAAGTGCTGTGTTGGCTTCTGTAGCCTCTGTTTTCCTGGAGGTTCGGGAGAGAGTGCAACACCAAAGTCAACTTCAGACTTGAGTTCAGCCCTGTTTTACTTCCTTCTAAGTTCGTGTTGATTCTGGAAACTGGAGGTCCCCTTTCCAGTCTGGGGAGGCTGATAACTGGCTCCTGATCCCCTCACGTGGGCCAAGGGAAGCAGGCAGAGCTGGGACGAGGGCGGGGTGGGAGTTCTTTCCACTGAGGAGCACAGGGACTTAGCCCACAAACACTTCATTCTATACCCTTGCCCACGCTTCCATACTTTCCTCCCTTTGCTTGAATAGCTCATCTCAAGTTCTTGTTCAAAAGCAGCAGCCGTGTCTTATTGAAGACGCCAAAAAAGTGCCTGTGATACAATATGATTTTAAAGGTCACAGAACCCATCTCTCGGGGCTAGGAAACTGATTCAAAGCACAAAGTACTCGACACTTCTGTCATCAAAACCCCACCACCACTTTAATAGCTATGGGTGAGGTGGCAGTAAATACCAGTAGCCATTCTGTAAGGACATGGGACAAACTCTAAGTCTTAGCATCATGCCCCTTACGCTCCACACTTGGCAAGAGTGGTTTCTTTAACTGCATTTATATTGTATAAACTATATAATATGTATAAGTTCATATTATATTACATAACACGTAAATTACATTTACATTAGATTATTTTCAAACCAGTCCCTTAAAATGGAGAATGTACATAGACGTATCTTTCCTTGCCTCTGGCTGCTCAGGAAAAGTGATCTATGGGACATCTTTTCCAAACAGGACTGAGAAAGGATATGTTGCTCTCATGTGTAGCTGTGAGGGCCATTCCAGCTGTATTTTCCATAGAGAAAAAAAATCCCAGGCCATTGAGTTATAAATCTTTTTCTTCAACAATTAACTGTGAAATTGTTTAAGTCTACAAAAAAAAAATTTGAAGAAATTTTACAGAGAGCAGCTAAGCATGTGTGTGCCATTTATGTTCTACTGCTGACCTTTATATGACCACCCACCCATTGACTTATGTTTTTTAACATATATGCATTTCAAAAGTTTATAAATGTATTTGGTTTGTTGAAAATACCTACGTGGGGCTCAGCTGCACTGATCTCCCGCATGTGTTCTGTGCCAGTGTGCTTGTGAAGGCACCCACGATAAACAAATACATAAACGTTTACAAAACAAAGTAGAAACTCGCCCACATGGAAACAAGTAAAGCAGGAAAAAGATAAACAAAACCACCAAGAACCTATGAAAGGGGCCCGGGTCATTTCACGCAAATCAGTGTCTCAACAGGCACGGTTATCCGGTTGCTGGCTGTGCTCTTTCTTCTCAGCTCATTCACACTGGCTAGGCAGGCGGGTGTCTGCAGTGCCCGCCGCCTTGAAAGCACACGTATTAATGGAGTGTTTATCCACACACCTCCCTGTGTCTCTCTGGAGTGGTACCCTTCTCCTCTGATGCGAGACACTGGCCAAGAGTTGTCACAGTCCCCCCCAAACAGTGCCCCCAAACAGTCTACACCAGATTGTAAAGTTAGTCCTCTAAGTCATCAAAATGGGAAAGAGCTGTGCCCTACATGCACATATCAGTGATTTTTTAAGTATTAACTTCAAGATTTCCCCTGCCCCATGCTGGCCCTGCCCCGTCCTCACCCTCTTTAGAAGTATCACTTCAAACATGGGAAATGTCAAAAGCCAGTTCCCAGTGTCAGGGAAGAATTCCCAGATGGTATAACCCTGTTTACTTAAGCTCCCTTATCTGTTCTTCCTTCCTTAAACGTCACCGGCTGTCACCTTATTGTACAACATCCTTAATGGGGTAAAACTAATATTCCCTTTAAAGAAATGACATTTTACGTAAGTAGTGAAAACCCTTAGGATTTTGCTTTATCTTTGAAAATGCCTTTAAGAAATGAATCGTGGGGGTTGGCGGGCTGGAGATGTGGCTCAGCAGCTGAGAACACTCGCTGCTCTTGCAGAAGACCTGGGTTCAATTCCCATCACTCACATGACAGCTCACAGTGATCTGCAGCTTCAGTTCCAACACTCAGTGCCCTCTTCTGACCTTTGTGAACACCAAGCCCGCACATGATGTGCAAAGATAAATGTTGGCAACAACAATCATAAAATAAAATTAATAAATCTAATTTTTTAAAGTAGCATTTTAAAAAGAAAGAAAAAGGAATTGAAGCATGATAGGCATATGGAGAGAAGTGACTACAATTATCCTTAAGGATCATATTATTTCTTTTAAATAACTGTATCATCACAGGTCTTGCCTTGTAAAGCTCTGATTTTAATCACATTAACAAGTTAGGAATTTGTGTGATGTGTCTAATAGGCAATTCACAAGCTTCATTCAATTCGCATTAAGTAATTGACCCTTTGCGTACACTTTAAGGGTGCAGAAAGACATGTTGCTGTGAAGCAATCAACCATTCATACAGTTCATTCATAATTAGAAGTCTGAGTTATAACTAAATCCATTTGACGCAGGAACCTGAAGCATCTCTACTCTGAGGGTGCTATTAGTTTATGTCACTGTGATAACTACATGGATCATCTTTTCCCATGTAAATTAAGAGATGTATTTCAGAAGAAAACAGAAACTTCATTATGTCCCGAAAAGAAAAAAAAAAAATACATAGTATAATATAGCTGCTTAATGAGCAAATACCAATAGGTGCTGCAGATTTTCAGGACTGACTTTTTACTCTTGAAGCCAGTAGCCTCAGTGGCGAAAAGTCCATTTGAATTCTTATAGTAAGTATAGTTTGGGGTTAGGGGAATTGCTTAGTCAGTACAGTGCTTGCTGTGGAAGAATGAGGGCCTAACTTCTCTCCTTAGCACCCACTTAAAAAGCTGGAGGGGCTCTCTTACCATCTCAGTGCTGTGTGGCAGAGGCAGGAGGATTCCTAGGACTCTCTGGCTAGACAGCACAGTTTAATCAGTGAGCCTCGGATCCCAGTGAGAAACACTATCTTAAAACCCAAGGTGGATAGCACGAGATGACAGCATTGAAGGCATTCTGACCTATATCACACACACACACACACACACACACACACACACACACAGAGAGAGAGAGAGAGGGGGGGGGGTTTAAAAAAATAAAACCTTTTCATAGAAGAGAATTCTCCTGAAGACTTGGTTTATCCCTTCTCTAATACAGACTCTCTTCAATAGAGTCTTTAGACTATAAGCATTGCACGTATTTTGCTATGAAGTAAAATCAGTGCCCCCACTTAACACAGATCAGATACAAGTGGCAATAGACAGAAGCTTTTCAAATATGCATCCCATAAATCTCAAGGGCTATTTCTTTTAAAATGTGAACCTTTTCTTTCAATCCCATCTGTTGGACTGCGTGAAATTGTACCAGTTGATGAAGCACCAGAGGGAAAGACGACTTTGGGAAGTTAAAGTCACAAGAAAATAAATAATTTCCACCCGCAGTACAACGTGACCCCATTCAGAGCGTCAGTTTGGAAGCCAAGTCCTAAGGAATGCTTACACTTTGCTTCTATGGAAACATAGGAAGGCAAATCAAATATTTTGGTTGGGTTTGAATGGAAGTCAGCAGCTTGGACGTGCATGGGATGGTTCTAATTTGTTCTTTTAATGCGCCTCGGACTTTTCACATGAAAATCAGATCCAGAAGTAGATTTCTATCTGAATTCTGGTAGATTGTATTTCTAAGAGCGTGAGGTGGTCAGCAATAGTATGAGCGTAGAAGTCGGGAAACCATGAGGTTTAAAATCAGTGAAGAAAGGCAACCAGTTCCATAAGGGAGAAAGATACCATTGCACATATGCACACATATTACATGCAAATGAGCATTCTTGCATTTCTAAGGTGATGGCGTGTTTAATCAGCACATGGCAGAGCGGGGTACTTGTTTCTGATAGACTTTGCTGGTTATGTGATCATCTCTAGTAACTGAATTTATGCCTCCCCTAATAAGCAGAAAAGAATGAAGAGGAAGAGCAAGAAGCTAAAATGGAGCTCAAGCGGAGACTCAGCCGGAAGGTGATGATGCTATGATTGCTAATGAGCTTGTGTGTTCCGGGATACGGTTTATTTTTGTCAGATACAAACCTGCTCTTAAGGTGTGACTGGGGTGCTTAGGGATGAGTGTTTCTAATTGGCCACCATATGACCCAAGGCATCAAGATCAGCAATGCGAACAAATCAATTATTTTCTATTTGCATGCTATGTTTGAAAAATTGTGTTTGTACATTGCATTTACTGATTATGAAAATGTGTATTTTAAGTGAAAAATATTTAAATACAAAAAAGGAGCAGAGGAAGAAAATCTCATACACAAATCTTCCATTTTGAGAGCCAGCATTAGCATTTTAATATATTTTTATGTCTTTAATTAGATTTTAAAATGCTCACACTTTCCACTTAGTCCTGGAAATACTAAGTAAGTATTTTGTGGTGATTAATGATTGATCACTGTTCTGTAGCAGACCTGGGTGGGTAATTTATTGAGTGAATTTGACTACAGTGTTACCAAAATTGACAAATGGCTTATCTCTGGAACTCAGGCAATCCTTTCTACATATTTACAAAAAATACAAACCTGATTCCAGAGCCATGACTTTTTTTCTTCTGTGCTAAAAATAATAATAGCCTTTGGAAAAATTAAGGACGATCAGAAGTCATATTTCATTATAAATCCTTCTAGTGGTTTCTCAGATATTCCTTTCATTCCTGGAAGAGAGCAGGGTAGCTAAAATGTGCACCACAGTCAAGTGTGTGGGCCCTGACTCACATTGTTGAGGGTTGGCTGGGGAGCTCATAGCAAAAGCATGCCAAGGAAGGTCTGGGTTTCTTTCGAGTGTAGGATTATTCCAATCTTATTCTTGGTGCTTGTGAAAGGATCAAGAGACTAAAGCAAAGACACCCCCAGGTTAAACAGAACAATACATTTTTAATGGAACAAAGTACTAAACGAGGAATCCCCAGACACGTGAGAAAGATTGCAAAAACTCTTCTCTGGGACGCCTCCTTCATCTGCCTGTCATATGTTCTGGCTGAGGATGGCCTGTGTCCTCCTCCCCAGGAAGACCATGCTGTGCCTACAGCCCTCTCTGAGCCACTGGGGCAGAGAACCCTGCATTTCCACATATGCCAGGAGTAGACTCATTGCCATTTTCTAGGAGTTTCAAAGCTTAGTCCATCAGCCGCCACCATGCAGAACTTACGAGTGACCCTCTCACTGTGTGTTCCTGTGTCAGAGATGACAGGCAAGCTGTCATCCCAGAGCCAGGCATGTTGTGGGGGACCGCACACTGCAGACGGTTGCCAAAGGCTGACCTAGCTAGCGGTGATGATTTTCTAGTCTGGAAATGAGGGCATGCTGCTTTGTAGGCCTCATTACAAATTCCCAAGGTGCTGTTGCTTTTCTTTTAATACCTGAAAGTGACCTTAACTTTGAAGTGTTCGAGACAGAAAACTAGCCACCTAGAGGCTGGAAACGTGTAACTTTCCCTCCTACCCTCCTGTAGCTGAGCCTAAGACCTTCTGTGGCAGAGCTACAGGCCCGAAGGATCCTGCGCTTTAATGAGTATGTGGAAGTCACTGATTCTCCCGACTATGACCGCCGAGCTGACAAGCCCTGGGCCAGGCTGACACCTGCAGACAAGGCAAGTATCTCGGTGACCTTTTGTGCGTCCAGAATCTGCATCCTCATTCTCTGCTTACCCATCCTAACACCTTTCTCCCTCTGAAAGCCTAAACTCTGAGTGGCCAGGTGCAGTAATGGCAACGCGGTTCTCTCAGCTGAGTCTCAGAGAAAACTGGTCCTTAGTGGCGGTGTAACCTGTTCTCATTCGAGCGTAGCTGAGGAGGACTCCTCCGCTGGGATGACAGTCAGTCTTGGCTGTCAGCTTGACTGGATTGCAAAATACCTAGGAGATTATAAAGCGTGCATGCAGGTGTGTGTTTTGAGGCATTGCCTAGAGGCAACCAGATTAAGAAGTCTCTCATCTAAAAATGAATTAATCCCTTGACAGCCTCGGAATATTATCGGGCACTGGTGAAAGGTAACAAATAGGTAAGGGTGAGTTGGAGGTTGATGTCGGGAATGTCCTTTGGAGTTGGCAGGCTTATCCGATGTCTGTTTTACTACTGTCAGGAGACTGAAATGGAGCGTCTTGTTTCCACTCGACCGTTCCCTAAAGGGCTTGCAGCTCTGAAACTGAGAGCTAAAATAAATCTTCCCTTAAGTTGTTTCCAAGGAAGGTTCCATGGCCCAAGATTCACACCAATCATTTGTTTTAAAGTTTTTCATGCTACCTGTTTACCAGTATCACTACCAGTGAGTTCATCATTTTTCACTCTCACTAAAGCTGGCATTGAATAAATACATACCATTACCATGCCTGTAACTGAGTATTTAATGGATCGGTTTCATGCAGCCCAAGGTGGCCTTGAACTCACAAGTGTGCCTGGCCTCTATGGCTAACTTGTGTGGGTGCTGGCATTAAAGGTGTGTGCCACCACTGCCTGGCCTCTGTGACTGATTAGTGTGGCTAGCTTTGCACTCTGATCTTTAGGCAAGCATTATTTGTTAGATCATAAACAAATTATCACCATACCTTTCTGAGTTAGGATTATTTTTCCTGGGCCGGAAGGAAGGCTCAATAGTAAATGTACTATTTACTATTACTATTACGAGGCCTTGCTAGCCTCGTGACCCGGGCTGCATGCCTAGGATGTGTTCTGACACATAAGACCCTATACTCACACACACAATAAATAAAAATGTTTTTAAAAGTCTTCCCATCATATATGAGATGTCGTTACATATGCAGGATTAACTACATTTTTGTTATAAAAACTTTGCTATGAAATTCTACCTTCATAAGTACTTTTTTTTTCTGAGATGGTTTAGTGGTTAAGAGCACTTGCTGCTCTTCCAGAGGACCCAGGTTCGATTCCTAACACCCACACTCACAATTGTCTGTAACTCCAGTTCTAAAGGATTTGAAACCTTCATAACAAGGCATTAAAAAAAAATGACCTTTTTCTCTAAAGTGCCTTTTATTTAATGTTATTTTAAACTGTATTAGCAAAATGAGTTACTTCAGATTACCTTAGTACTGTGGACAATAGGATTATAGGTTCAAATCCTCAGCCTACACTCCCACCCACGCCACACTGACTCCAACTGCAAGTTCCCTTTGCCATCCTGTGGGTACAGCCCAGCTTTACATTGCGATATTCCATTTGATCCCCATCTTCCATACGCCCCCTGCTCAGATTCAGCCAGTGCCCTCGCGTCAAAGACATTTTCATTGTGTCCTTTTCTGGGCTCCCCCTCTTTATTTGTCATCCCCCCCAAAAAAAAAAAAAGTTTCTGCTCTCTTACCAATCATTCAATACATTTGTTATCGTTTTAATTATTCTCAGTGGAAGGGTTAATCAAGGCACCAAGGGCATTGTATTGCAGGAAATAAGTTCACTCCAGGCACTCACCTTTCAGCTGTGGGTTTCGTCACTCTCCGCTCAGTCAGTGTCTTCTGGATGACACTGCGGCCACCACTGTCCCCACACAGTGAGCTACCCTAAGCTTAGTGAGGAAGCATAGACAGCTTCTGCGTTTCTTACGGATTTCATAGGGTAGAGTATATTGAAGCATCACTTGGGCAGTTCCGCTTCCCGTGTGGCTGGGCCCCTCTGAGGGTGCAGGATTGACTCTCCAACATGGCTTGGATCTTGGTTGCCATGGCTCAGCGGGGCTGTTCACGGACCTTCCTACACATGGCCTCTTCCCTGCACTGGCTTCCTCACAGCACGTGTCTGTCCCCAGAAAGCCCAAGAAAAGCAGCTTGGCCTTTTCCAATCATCGTTAGAAGTCTGTGGTGGGGCATCTGCACACTGTGTGAAGATGTATTGCTGTGATTGGTGGGACAAAGGTGAAGAGCCAACAGCTAGGCAGGAGGCATAGGTGGCAGTTCTGGGGAGGGAAAGGAAAAGTCTTTGAAGAGAAATCTAGTCGCATGAGAGATGCCAGGAGCCAGGGAGAGGGAACAGGAGATGCAAGATGAAAGGGAGGTGATGCCACATGGCAGAATGTAGGTTAATATAAATGGGTTAATTTAAGTTGTAAGAGCTAGCTAGTCCGGAGCAAACCGAAGCTATAGGCCAGGCTTTCATAATTGTGAGCCGGTGGCCCAAAGGAGAATCTGACTATAGAAGTCACTCAAGCTTCCTGTCATCCTCATTCTGTTAGTTCTAGGAAGTCATGGGCCAGCTCGAAACCAAGGGGAAGGGGATAGGTAGCTCTTCTTAGGAGAGCTGTGAGGTCATATTGTGTAGACCGAAGGTGTTATTTTAGTAGAGTGTTATTTGTCACATCCATTACCAACCATCTGATTATTCAAATGCCAACCTTTAGAAAGGCCAGATAAACAGTAAAATCCTCCACGGTGCACGAGTGACAGTCTGCATGACTAACCGTCCTTACATGCAAACTCAATTTCCCACCCCCTGTAAGAGCCGCTCCGTGCCTCTATCCTGTTGGTAGGAGGCAGAGCTCATCCATCTCCAGCTGTAGCGGGCAGAGACCTTTTCTGTTCTTTTGAGAACATTTTGAACTGAGATAAAGATAGGCTTTTGCTTTAGGCTTGTTAAACATAAGAGAGTTGAGCCTGGTCAGGTTTTCTTCTGCAAGCCTGGTTTCTGTTCTGGAGTACCCTGGAGACATAGACGTCTCACATGTCCCTTGAACATGGCACCTGAGCCCCAGGGCAGAGCCAGAGTACCTCCTGACTTACAGGGGTGACTCGCTTTCTCCCACAGAGATCTCACACAATTATCCAAGATGTGTTAAGGTCTGAAGGACAAAACTCTTAGGGCTGGCTGTGTTTTTATTGTTGTCTGTGTTCCCTAGGAGAAGAGTGTATTTTCCAAAAGTAAGGATTTGTTTAAGACAGGGAGAAAAAATGTGTAATTTTAAAGGTAAAATGTAGAAAATAGAAAAATGCAAAAATTGAAAATGCTGTTTAGCATGTTTTTGTACGTGCAAGTGATCTGTTTGTGGGTAGTATATTTTTTACATACAAGTGGTGTTTGTTTGTTGTCAAACAGCTGAATATCCCAAAAACAGGAAAAACAAACAACCGGAATTCAGATCAATACATGGCATTTTTATAAATGTCTAAAAATACTATTCTCTACATAATAACACTGAAAAAAATTAAGTAATTTCACACCGTTGTTAAAATGTGCATATGCCAGGGCTAGGTAAATGGTTCTGTAGACAGACAGTCAGTGCTGCTCAGCAAGTATAAACTAGTTTGTATCCTAGAATTCCACGTGAGGTTTACATACCCATAATCCCAGCACTGAGCGGCATGCCCGTGATACCCAGCAGTCACTGTAGCTGAAACAGTAAGTTCCAGGGTCACTGGTACTGGAGGAAAACTTCCTGATGCAACTTTGCATTTCTACGCGTGGCCAATGAGTGCACGTGGGTGCATGGGTTAGCATGATCACGTGCATGGTGGCAAGCTCACAAGCGCTCGCAGGTAACACACACACACACACACACACACACACACACACACACACAGAAATATGGCCCACATGCTAAAAGTATTTTATTTAAGAATGAAAATAGCCTGCTAATTGTCATTGTAGCAAAAAATAAAAATGGCTTTTTATTGCTTTTACCTTAAAATGCTTCATAACACCTATTGATCAGAGACTAAATAATGCATTTGATCATTAAGATAGTTCATGTAAAATTCAGTAATTATGACTTAACTATTATGTACAGAATTAGGTTGTAAGGGGACTGGAGAGATGGCTCAGCTGTTAAGAGCACTGGCTGCTCTTCCAAAAGCCCAGGGTTCAATTCCCAGCACCTACGTGGCAACTTACAACTGTTTGTAACTCCAATTCTAGGGGATCTGACATGTTCACATAGACACATAGTTCATGTAAAATTCAGTAATTATGACTTAACTATTATGTACAGAATTAGGTTGTAAGGGGACTGGAGAGATGGCTCAGCTGTTAAGAGCACTGGCTGCTCTTCCAAAAGCCCAGGGTTCAATTCACAGCACCTACGTGGCAACTTACAACTGTTTGTAACTCCAATTCTAGGGGATCTGACATGTTCACATAGACACACATGCAGGCAAAACACCAATGATCAGAAAATTAAAACAAAGTTTTTTAAGAAAAAAAACCCACACAAACATGCACGTGTTCACAAAAATAAACAAATATAGCTTTAAGTTAGTTTTATTTTTGTTTCGATCTCTATGCCCCACTTTAATTTAAAACAAAATAAATAAATTAGGGAAAGCAAAAATTGCTGAAAGCCTATGTTACTTTCTAAAGAAAATTGAATTCAAATGTTATTTAGAACCCCAAGGTGATTTTACTCCATGAATACACGGGAAACTTAAAACACTGGTGAGGGGTTCAGCTTAAACATGTCTAGTGAGACGCTAGAAGAGGTTTCGTAATTGACAAGGACGCCCTTGTGTAAGCTGTGAAGGGCCTTGTCGCCAAGAGCTAGGGACAGCCCTAGGAAGGGCATGGGGTGCTGGGTGAAGAAGCTAAATTCCCGGGAGGTTCAGGCAAGGTACTCAAAGATGTACTGAGAGGAGATGTGAATATACATACGCTTTGAGAGACGTTCTCTTTAAAAAATTTAGAGTGCCCCTGAATACAGAGTGTTTTCCAGTGATGCATGGATCTGCCTCACTTGCTGAAGCCATCCTAGATACAGGGTATGAAGATGAATACTGCCTTTCCAGGAATGCACTGTCTAGCCAGCTCCCTGGGAAGACTGAGGTTTTAATTCCCTGTAAAATCTCATCAGTTGACTCATGGAGTGCACACTCCCCATGACACTGAGTCCGCAAGCAATCCACTCTTTGATACCAGCATTTTAGCAAAGAAATAAACAAAAGATATCAAGTGGAAACTCCAGCTAATTCTTCACTCACAACCCATGCGGTAATGTTTGAGATAGCTGCAAGAGCCATATTTTTTCAACGATTTGCCCATTGCTTCTTGTCAAGAAGTGTCCTTAAACTGACCGGGGCTGGTCAGATGGGGAATGTTTATGGCTGCTCACAACTAGCCAAACTTAAACTTGGTTTTAGTCATTTTTTATGTCCTGTGTTCGATTCCCATGATACCAGACACCACTCTACACGTGGTCTCGGTGCATCCCCCTGGCATTTGGGTTGACATTGCCTCTGTTTTCTTAGAGATTAATTTCAGTTGAATAGTTTCCCTAAGGTGGTCCAACCCAGTACCACTGGCTCCAATCCCACTGACTCAGCACATCTTTTTATCTTTCAACAAAACCAGCCCCAGTTACACTTAGATAGAAAGTATTAAGGCTAAAATTTAGTCTCATCTGAAGAAAGAGGCAGAGAGAGAGAAGAACAAAAGCTATGTTTATATTGACTCTGGGTAACTGGCCAATATAAGGGGTCTCCCGTTTCCTCCTTTGAACCCCTAAGAACTCTTCCTTCTTACCTAAAGTAGTAACGGTTAAACGACTACAAGTGTGTCCTTACTGAGTAGATTTTGAAAGGGAACACTGTCCCCATAATCAGAAAAATATGCCCCCCTGCAATCTTACACGTGTTACCATGCCGTTGCATACAACTGACTTCTAAATGCACACATGAAAATACATGTACACACATGAAAATAAGGGAGTTCTCTGGATTAGCGGGGCCCAAAAGCCCATTTTATTGGATGTATGTGGGACTTGCAGGCTTATTGGTGACTTCCACATAATCACTTAAGCATGTTTGATACCCAATAGATCACATGACCCCTCTAGGCCTCTGTTTCATCTTAGAATACTGTTTAGGTTATCAGCAACCTTGTTAACAAGCCAGCCCAAAGCTACTGGCTTAAAAGCATAAATCAGTGGTGCAAGTTTGTAAGGTAGCAATTCTGGGATGCATGTGTCCAGTGGTTTGCTTCAGGCCCTCAAGGCATTAGTGAGATGCTGAGCCTTAAGAACCAACTTCCAAAGTATTTTCTTCATGACTGTGTGTATGCTCTCCTGCCCTGTCTACACGGCATCTCTCCCTCTGAAATCTTTCTTTGCGTTGGGGCTTCTCCTACTGCAGCTTGCCCTGGGCTATGAAGTATGTTTTATGTAGCAACTGGCTTCCCGAAAGCCAATGTCGCTGGGCCAGGAAGAAGCTCACCTTAGACTGGTGTAATAAAGCGACAAATCTCCCGTATTTCCCAGAGTAGTGACAGGGTCCGACCTGAAGAAACAGACCAAGGAAACAGACTAAGTGGCACTGCAGAGGAGAATGTAGGGTGTGTGCCCGAGTGTCTAACTGGCCCTCTGAGAAAAGCATGAGAGGACACGGGAACCAGAGGGTTATAAATTTCATTAATATAAATATTGTGTGCCGTGGGGCACAGTTTGGAGTTGTTCTGATATATAAACTCCGTAGTGTTTCTCTCTGAATGTTTTTCCTGGATATTGCCAGACTCTTCAACTGGCAGTCAGCTTCTATCACTAGAAAGTCCTTTAACTTCTGTTCATCTCTCCTTCAACAGTGTCCTCTTGCATTCCAGTGGATTTTCTATGATAAAAATAAAATCATTGTTAATAACTAGCCCTTTTTTTAAAACTTCATGATACTTTATTGGTAACTACAGTATCCCACACATTTTTTTTAAAAAACACAGTTTGAACTAATATTCTTAATTATATCATGAAATTTCATCCCTATTTTCTAGGTGGCTATATCAGCTAGCTTTCTGTTACTTTTTTTTAAAAAAATACCTAAAATAATTAACTTATACATAGAAAAATCACAGTTCTTGATATAAGGGTCTAAGCAATGAAGAACTAAGTAAGATCTAAGTAATGGGTATCTAATGGGGATATCATATGTTGGAGTGGGGCGTATATGAGGAATCAAGCCACTTGCATCATTAGTCAAAAGAGCAAAGGGAAGGCCGTCCATAGTCCCATAATCTCTCCAGGAGCATGCCCCAAATGACCTAAGGACACATCTCTTGAAGCCCCACCTCTAATAATGCCTCCCTGGACAATGTGCCCTTACCACACGGAACTTTAGATAACAGTTTTCCAGACCATAGCAGTAGGAAAGCTGACACTGAGGGGTTCCTCTGTGAGCATCGCCAAGACCAAGACCCATGACTTGTGAGTCTAGCTAAAGTGCTTCGTGCAACCTCTGCTGAAACCTTTTGTGGAGGGAAGAAAGTCTAAATGAACTCAGAGACGGAATGCTCTGCTCCTGTTCGCATTGATGGACCAAAACCAATCCACACTGTTGTGTCTTGTGAAACATGCTGCTTAACTGTGTCATGGGGGACTCAGGTCCACAAGCATGTCTCTGCTTGCTTTGGCACATCCAAAAGTTAGTAAGAAGAATTACGACTACTGTTAGCCATCCCGTGTTCCCCCCAAAGAGACTTCCAGACCGAAAGAATATATCTGGGGAGAGGAGGCAGTCTGTGACAACAGGACTTAATTATCACATTAAAATATACTTAGAAGGGAAGGCTGTGGACTGTAGAGCGACGGTGAACGATGGGAGAGAGCCATCAGAGCTTTCTTCCATCATTTCCCTTTCTCCGAAGTTCATTGACCTCCGACCACAAAGTGGGTTCTTCTTCTATCTTTCTGGGAAGGCTCTTCCTGTGGGTTATATTCGCATTCTGTGTTTATCTGGAGCCAGTCCTGTAGCATCGATGCCGTAAGGGTGTTCTATTCCGACTTTCCCTTTTCTATGAAGGAAAGCATTCTTTGAGTGAAAGATATTTATAACGTTCTGGGTTTGGTCTAAGTACTGTCATCTACATAGAGCTTATAAAGATTTTTTTTCCTTAGTACTTTTTATATGAGTGAAATACCCTTTGTAGCAAGAAAGTAGGAAATAAAAATAAGGCAAAAACTGAAACTAAACCCATGCATAATCCCTCCACTGTCTATTAACAGACAGCCAAAGTTAGCATTTGGAGGGGCGTCTCAGCTTTCCAGTCTGCATGCAGAAGCATTTTGTTGTACATGGCATGGATTATGTGTTCCTTAAATAAGGCCTCCTATTTGATGTTCTTCCGAGTGGCTTTAAATGCTGTGCTGAATTTTCAGCCATTTGTCTAAACTTTCAACATGAAAAAATAAATAGCAGTTGGCTTCTTGGCATCGCTGTGACAGCTACTCAAAGCCATGTTGCTGTGGGCGGGCCAGCAAGTGGGTTTCAGTGGAAAACTTTCCCGGGAGCAGGGTACGAATTCTCTGCAAAACCCCAAGCCTTGCATTTGCTGTGGTCATCGGAGGGTGGAGGGATATTCTCTATGACACACATTCTAGACCCGACTGGCGCCCTCCCCATCGAGGACGCTCTTAGGGAGCCCCCCAGCTTCACTTTGGCTTCTCCCTGACTCCCCTCCTCTGACGTGCTTGCGACCAAAGCTGTTTACGGGTTAGGGGTATTTCTAGAATGTGGGATATTTGCAAGGACATAATGAATGAGATAGCTGAAGGGTGAGAACTGTTCCCACATGCAAAATTCATTTAAGGGGCCAGAAGTCTAGCTCAGTAGTAGAGCGCTAGCCTAGTGTGTATGAGGGGTGAGTTCAGTCCCCAGCCCTGCTTTAAAAGAATTCATTCATGTTCATACTCACACGCACGCCCGCGCGCGCACACACACACACACACACACACACACACACACACACACACACACACACACACACACGCACCTCCCAAAGGTCACTTCACACGTTTTTATCATACTTTCACTGTGCAACCATCATAGGAGATCAGGTATGGAATCTTCCTCTTGTGGTTCACAAAATTCAGGTTTTGAAGATCTTCTCGTTTCAGATACTTATGGGTCATGGGTGTTACGACTGTAATATATTTCAATTATTACATCTTAATTTGGAATAAATAAGTAATTCTTTCCTCGCCCCCAAACATATTGTGTCATAGACTAATATCTGCCTCGTGAGTGCTGTATATGTTGGGAAAGTACTTGGCCTAAGTTCTGCTTCACCTTCTCCTATGTAGGCAGCAATACGAAAAGAGCTGAACGAGTTTAAAAGCACGGAAATGGAAGTTCATGAAGAGAGTCGACAGTTTACAAGGTGGGTGAACAAGAGAAGACTTACCACAAAGGACTCGTTGGGTGTACTGTGTCGTAATTTAATTTTTTTAATGTGGTTGATCAGGAAATCATCTGATGGAGGTTTTGCCTCCCTCACATTTGTCTTTCTTTGCCTTTTTTTTTTTTTTTTTTTTTTTGGTAAGCTAGAGTCCTGGTAGCAAATCTAAAGATATGGCTGGATCAGATTATCAATGTCTAGGCTTTCCTTATTGGCTCTGTTATGTTATTTTAAAGCACCTAAACTAATCTCACCCGGGAAAAAAATTCTATATTGAGGCCTTAATTTTTTCTTTCAATGAAGTGCTAATTCTTCTCAAGGGCTACACTATGGTTCTCTTTTCAATTTCAGTTTGAGGCCCCAAAAGCAAGTATTGTCATATTCTACTCCTACACTGATGCCAGAAGTTCTGGGCTCTAAACTTCTGGTGGCAGGCAGTGTGGGGACATTACGTCTGGCTCACAGGACAAGACATAGGGTAGGAACTGAATTTTTCAGGAGCTAGATCTTAACAACGGGAGTCAATTTTTGGTTGGCTCCTCAAGACACATCTCTGAAATAACGAGCCTGAAAAGAAAGACTCACAAATTCACAGGGCCCAGGCCTTCTTTGATTCTCTCTGCTGTGTGGGAACCTATGACACATCACCCTGGCAACACCTGGGGACAGGGCTCATTCCTGTGTGGCCCAGGAATGTGAATAAGGTAGAGGAAGAGACAAGGGCTCCCTCCCCCTCATAGGTGTTTCCCTAGTGGCTGCAAGGTCTCTTACTGGGGCCACACAGAATTCCCAGTACAGCCGAGCTGAGAACCAGGACGTTGGCACATGGGAACCTATGGTTCAAATTTTAACACCTGTAATGCTGTGGTTTTTCTTCCCACGACCTTTTGGTTTTACAAACAACAGAAACTACAGGGAGAACCTAGTGTTCGTGTTGTCTAACTTCCAGATGCGACAGCTGTTCTCTTTATTTACATCTCGTCCACATAGGAGCTTTGCTTTACATAGCAGGCGTGTTCCTACAATTTTGCACAGAAATTAAATGAGAGAGAAATCCTGTCCCCTATGACCTCAGCATGCACTTTCACAAACTCATAGCAACACACACACACACACACAAATTGAATTGATAGAAAATTCCAGGACAGATGAATGCATGAAAAAGACAAGACTGTCTTTCAGAACAAAAACACTGACAATGCCCTAATCCAGAGACAGCCCCAGTTCAGCAGCCAAATACTCTGCTTCTAGTCGTTCAGTGGGTCCAGGGGTCAAGGTGCTGTTTTATATAGGGGAATGTGTCACAAAGCAAAGGAAATTCAAGCAACACTTCGGGATTTCATAGCAAGTACTTTGTGTGGGGTGTGTGCTGAGGCCATATTACCACAGCCATTCTTCGTGGAGGAAGGTGTGGTGTGGCCAAGGGACTCCCTTCATCTCCTCGTGTTTCTCCTTGCTTATATTTGCCTGAATGTATCACGGTTCTCTCTCTGAGGGCTTTTCAATGGCCATCCACTCTTGGATGTCTAATGTGCCAGACTTGGGCCCTCCCTGCCACAGCTGCAGTCAGGCAAAGGTCATGTTAAAATGTGACAGCTGAAGTTATACTTCTGCTGGGACACTGATCATAACAAGGAGACAAGGAGACGGGATGTATGTGATGACACAGGACTGGCTGGGGACTCCAGGAAATCGGGGAAACAGTATCTGTTTGTATAGCTGAGTCTTGGCCTCCCACCTGGCCATTCAAGTCACTTTTACTTCTGAAGAACTGTCCTCTAAATCACTGATGACTTTCTCTCCGTTTGATAGCCTAGGGTGAGAATAAATTGCAGCAGGAAACAAGCAAAAAAAAAAAAAAGAGAGAGAGAGAGAGAGAGAGAGAGAGAAAGTGCATTTTGTAATTCTAATTTTGTAGTTTTAATTAAATTTGATTAAATCTTGTAGTTCTGTTTCTTCGAGAAGTATTTATGCTAAAAGACCCTCTTTCTGTTGTGTTCTCTAATTCAGTAAAATTAGCCATAGGGAAATGTCAGGGCCGTTTCCTTTTATGCCTTTCATATACAAAATGATGCATTTTAATTAAGCATTCAAATAGTGCAAAAGTTTATCAATGGAAATGAATCCGCTTCTCATCTCTATCCTCACGGGTAAGAACTGGTTAGAGGCTGAGGTGTGTGTTTCTAGTCATTTCTTTTCCTGTGCATTTACAAATGTGTCCATATACATTATACGTGTGTGTACAGACTCCTTATATACAGCTGTCCCATGTGGCACTGTGGCTTATATGGCACTCACTCCGTGACGGTGCTGTCCCACAGACAGTGCAGCACTGACTTCTGAGCTGGTGCTGCTGGCTGTTTCAGTCCCCGAGGTCATGCTTATGTCTGTGCACACATGCCTGTATTTTTGTGGTTGCCCCATTGACTGCATTCCCTCGGTCACTGGGTTTGGGTGTTTGATAACTTTTTAAAGATTTGTCTGTTATCTTTTAAACCGTTAGTTTACTGACCCGCAGTGAGTGAGTACGCTGCACGCTGAGTCACCTTCATCAACAATTGGGTGGGCGAGTGATTTCAAGGTCCATAGTCTGCAGGATAAATAGAACACTGATTTCCACATGGCCGGGCAGCTCCACTCGTCTTTATTGACCCTTTTCTTCCAGACTGTTTGACTTCTGTATTCAAACCATCATAAATTTTCTCGTAGGTTGCCTGTCTTTTTTATGTGGATTAGTAAAAACCTGAGATACCAGTCCCCAGTATTTTTTCCAACCTGCTGTTTGCCTTTTTCCTTCTTTTCGTGTCCATGTAATATTTGCACACTGAAATCTTTCTGTGTTACTATTTTTTTTTTATTTCATTGGTTTTCTTTCTCTGCGTTTTATGGGAGGCAGTCACGAATATAAATCCATTGTTTTCAACTGTTTCTACACTCAACTTTAACCCATCGGGCACTCCTTTCTGTGTGTGATTCAAAAGAACACATGAACTTTGCTCTTGGAGCCAATGCTCAGCTTTCTCGGTCCTCTAGATAGGAAGCTCGCTTCCGGTCCACCCACATGTCTGGGTGCCGTATATGTCCTAAGGAGCTTTGACTGTCCCTGCCTGCACTAGTGACACTCTTGAATTAAAGATTGTAGTACGCTTTTATATTGGATGGGATTTCTTTTTTCACCTCCAAAACAGTTCCTCGACTGTTTACTCCTTTGAAGAAATTCAGGCTAGACCTGTGTTTTATTAAATAATTTATTAATATTGTCATCGTTTAAATAAATGCTAATAGATTCAGGTTAGGTAAGTTTAGGAGTGGTAACAGCTCATGCAAAGGAGATGATCTTATAAAGATTTTTTTAAATGTATTGATTAACACTCTTTAAGCTGTCATTTCAGATAAGGGAAAATGAAATATTCATACCACCAAAATAAACATGTCTTGCTCAAGTAGTCTTTAAGAGTTGGCAGTAAAGCAAATGTCTACTGCTATTTTTCCATTAATTTATATGACATCATTAGAGTTGCGTTCCAGCAGGGAAGTGTTTTTGGCTTTGAAGATATAAAAATCCTGCTGTGATTTACATGTTGGTGTCAGTATTTCTTTTAGGAGGAAAAAAGTTTTAATAAACACTACTGTTTCTAGTCAAAATAATGCTAACATACGGCCATGCGTTTTGCTGAGAAAAGCGTTCCTGTAAAAGACACAGAATTCTAAGCACTCAGCCCCCTCATGGGGCATAAGCATTGCTAATCGTTACCCATCCTTGTAAATGCAGCCTAGACACATGGCAGATTTCTTTCTTCTAGTCCGTGCCAGACTTTATCTCCCACATCAAGCCAGCCTTCCTATCAGACCCTAAACCTCTGAGAGTCAAGGTACGGTACATGGTACTGAAGACAGCTCTGTTCCTTGCCTGTCACACACACACACACACACACACACACACACACACACACACACACACACACACACACACACGAAAGGTCCAGGTCCAGCCACCACTCTCAGGATCTTTGCAAACACTCCCAAAAGGCTGACGACACCGAATATCTCTGGGAAGAACTGGTAGCTGGGGTACACGCAGGAGAGAGGGAGACTTTTAGCCACTGAGCCTTTTGAACCTTTGGATTTTTGAGAAAAAGTCAACAACAGACATTTAAAAAAAGCACTGAAGGGATCCAGTTCCTGAGACCCTGTTTCAATAAATGAGGATTCCAGCCTGGCGCTTTATTTTGAATTATATGCTGGCATTTATATCATAAATAATCTTAGCGCCAAAGGAAGACACTTTGACCACATCATGGAATATCTTCTACCGCGCACGCGTGCGTGCGTGCGTGCGTGTGTGCCTGTGTGTGTGTGTGTGTGTGTGTGTGTGTGTGTGTGTGTGTGATGAATTGGGTTGATCTGTTTTCTTGTAATCCTCCTGCTTACTCCCAATGTTTTCCAAAGAGCTTTTGGGAATTGAAACGCAAGCTGCTGGGGCCTTTTTAACAAGGGTGAGGGCAAGTACTCCCCACAGGAATTGATCCTGGGGCCTGATAAGGGACCAAGCTGTGACCTGCATTCCTTAGCATAGTCACTGATTCTCTCTTTACACTCTATATTTCCTCCCTTTGTTGCCCGCTCAGCAGCCCACTGCTTAAAACCCCAAAGTTGAACATCCTTGAAGAGTGGTCTGAATGTTGGTTATGTACGCACTACAGTCTTAAAAGACACCAATAAAACAGACCAGAATCCACTTCCCTTTTCGAGACAATGGAATTCCTATAATAAAAAATAATTGTCTAAATTGTGATGACAAGGTATGCAAAAAGCTGTATTTTACTTAAAAATAAGTTTTAAAGGATTGCAGTAGTAAGACTTGAATAAGTGGAATCTTCTGAAAAGTATTTTTTTTATTTTTATTTATTTATTTATCTATTTATTTATTTATTTATTTTGAGACTTGGTTTCTCTGTGTAACAGCCCTTGTTGTCCTGGAATTCATTTTGTAGACTAGGCTGGCCTCAAACTCACAGAAATCCACCTGCCTCTGCCTCCCAAGTGTTGGGATTAAAGGCGTGTGCCACTAACACCTGGCTAGTATTTTTTTCCTAATGATTTTAACATAGATTAGATTTATAATCAAGAGAGATTGTCATTTTTTACAAAATCAATTTAATTTAACACAAAATAACATTTTAGAGTGCAGAGTATCTTCACATGTGAATAATTTTATTAGCTTATGAAATGTTCGCTTATTAAGTAAAATGTACTATTATGCACTCATTGGATCATTGAATTGAAGCTTTCAAAGTCAAAACAGATCTCAAGAGGTTTTTTTTGTATCATAACCAGTAGACAGAGAGGATATTGCCCAAATACCCACGGTATAATTTTTTTATCTAAATTTCAAGTGAAGAGAAAAAAAAAAATCACTGTGAAAAACTCATAATAGTTTATTATAGTTATGAAATCTGTTTTTTCTTTCTCAACTTCTAAAATACTTTCACCAAAGATTACTACATGTGAACATGCTTTTTTTTTTTTTCCCGAGCAATGATTTCATTATATAGGTTTTGAGGCACTGACATTTCTTGGATTTACATAGAAAGAAAACCACTCTTTCGGCTGCTTAGATAGGTGTGGCTTTTCAAAATGTGCCCTTGCAGACACTGCCCTTGGGACTGCATCACGCCCTGTGGAGGGCCCACCATGGAAGAGTGGAAAAAATGTTTGGGTTGGTGTTCTGTTTCCTTGATAGTCATTTTCTTATCCCTGGACAGGGGCTTTCCGAGTGCTGTAAGCCTGGTACAGTATGGGGAATAGGAAGAGCACAGACATCATGTGCTGTGACATCCCAGAGAGAGTGAGCTGTGGCCTAGGAGCTCCTCTTTATACGCCACACAAGTCCTTGTGGCAGAGCAGTGAGACTCCTGTAAGGAAAGAGAGAATAAAGATGGAGTCTCAGCTTAATGGTGGCGTGCTCACCGTCCATGAGCAGGAGCCTGGGTCCAGCCAGCAACACAGAAAGCAGAAATGAATAGCAAGGGAGGAGATCAATGATCCAAGACCTCAGTGTGTATCAAGTATTGATAGAGACAGAATAGTTTACATTTGTGAGCAGCTTGATTTTGATATTAGCTGAAAGACTTCGAAGGAGAGTGGGTAGTTTTTAAGAATGAAATTCTGGAAGAACTGTCTTTGGGAAGTTTTTTTTTCTTTGAATTCTATGACTTTAAGAAATAGACCTGCTTCATCCCCTCTCAACAGTATGCATTAGAGTTTTGTTTTGTTGTTTAAAGAAGAAAACGTCGTCCTTTCGAAATCAGACACATCCTAAAAAGATTGGATGAAAAGCTTTTGTCCTTAGGGCAAAAGGAATCTGTTTATTGCTTCACCAACTTGAAGCTGAAGCCAAAACTGTTATTCTGTTGTATAGGTGAAGTTTTCCGGAGATAAAGCTAAACCCACTCAGGAAAAAAAAAAAAAATGCATTTGCAATACCTCTGACTATTAAATGCTATAGCCAAATTTGAGTAGAGGAAGCTAAATTTTTCTGGGTGTAAACATATTTGACTAATTGAACACTGCAGCAAAATACAGATTTGTGCCTGGTGGTGGCACACTCCTTTAATCCCAGTATTCGAGTGGCAGAAGCAGGTAGATCTCTATGAGTTCAAGACCAGCCTGGTCTACAGAGTGAGTTCCAGGACAACCAAGGCTATTACACAGAGAAACCCTGTCTCAAACAAACAAACAAACAAACAAAGCAAACAAAAAAAGATACAGGTCTGTGTGTGTTTTGCCATATGTCGGAGGTTGTCTATGAAGAGAGGCTACATCCCCCAGAGTAGCTGGCCACACTGTCACAGAGCAACCCAGTGGCATTCAATTTCTACCCAGATTCTTGGGCAGAAAGTGTGTACAGGACAGGGAGAAAATCTTAAAAGAGTTTCATCTCTGCTGGGCTTTCGAAGCATCCTGTCTTTCTGCCACACGGATGACTCCTTTGGTCGTCTAATTGGTGTTTCGGGTACCTTCTTCATCTCACCGATGGGAAGATTACATGCCCTGTGTCTCTTTTACCTACACTTGTCCTTTGGATCCAGAACCTAAGGGCATCTGAAGATAGGGAAATATTTGTGCACAGAAGCCACGAGAAAGTGGATGCAGGTCAGACAGTTGCTAACTAATGAGTTTCTCTGCAGTGCCCCAGAGGTTGAACCTGGGAGAGAGAGAAGCTGAGAGGGCCATGAAGGGATGTTTAAGTCTTCTTCCCTGAGCTCTGCTCCCAGTATGCAGCCAGCACAGCTGTGCTGCTGGAGGGAGGGCGGGCAGCGGGAACAGCCGCTCTAATCATGGGGCAGAGCTTGAGAACACACACTCGCATCCAGCTGCAGATAGGGAGGTCAGGACTTCTCTCTGGTCAAAACTGATCAACACCGGCCAAGGTGTGTGAGTCTACCCATCATTGTCTTGGCTCGGGTCTGTCCTCCAAGGTGGTCTAAGAAGTTAGGGGAAGACTGTGGAATCTCTTCGGGCTGCCAAGTTTCTTCTCCAAGTGCAGCCAGAGAGCTTCAGCCTTGCCCTTACGCGGCAAGGGATTCCTGGGACAATTATAATTCTTTGTGGTTTATTATTTCAGTAGTCTGATAGCACACGTGTCTGTCTTTAAAATATCTCCTCTCCTGCCTGGATAGTCACAAGGAGAAAACAGAAATGCTCCACCACTGAATATAAGCTCAGCTGAGCACATATGTTGGTCTCTAATATAGGTGAAATTATAGATTCTAGAGCCAACATCCTTGGACAAATGACTTAGCTTCCCAATGTCTCAGTCTCTGCGGCTGAACAAAGGGAGCTCTCTGACCTCCATCTGAATGTGAGCCCCACCCACCCACATACAAGAAAACAAGTAATAAACCATAATTAAAAAAATTTTAACCACCAAAAAAGAACTGTATTTCTTCATGTTGTCATTGGCCCGTCCTAGAAGGCATTTTGGAAGCTGAATTATCATATGTAGTATATAGACTTAAAATTAAATTCAGGTGCCTTAAGAGTGAACCATTCAGTTATGTAAAATTGTCTGTAGAGTTATTAAATCATTTCCTAAATGTAACTTTATGCTTCTAGCAAGTACTGATTAGGTACATCGAATGGGCTTTGGTGGTTCTGGAGATGGGGAACTTAGCATAGATCAGATCCTGGTCCCCAGATGTTTCTTTTATCATATTGTGTTTTTTGTTTTGTAAGACAGCATCTCATGTATGCTAGGTTGGCTTCATATAGCCAAAGTTGACTTTGAACTCCTCATACCCCTGTCTCCACCACTCCAGGACTGGAATGCTACCATAGCTACCGTTAAGATGATAAAATACTGATTATTGTGTTTGCCGTTCATATCTGCGGACTGGGTATAGCCAAATCCATTTAAAACATGTCTCCCTCTGCATAATGTGGGTTACAATGTGAGCCTTGAGCACAATGATGGTTTATCTTCCTTATTCAATGAGCCTGAATAGTAAAACCAAGATCATTTTGATAAGAATCATGTCTGCTTCTCAACATAACACACGTAAGAGCCTTCTGTTACCGCAGCAATGTAATGGTAACTGGGTTGGTGATATTCAGAGCTGCCTTCTGCAATTGCTTACAGACTATGCTTCTACACCAGAGATTCACAGTTTCTCTTCTTTTCTCCAGGTTCCATCGTCCATAAAGCAGTGTGCTACTGTTCAAAAAAGCAGGCTGACAGCCCCTGGCAGAAGCCCTGCTTCCTGAGACCCCAACATTGCCCTGAGATTTGAACGTGTATGTTCCCATTTCATTGTGGCGAAGGGGGCGTGTGACCCGACCTTGGTTGAGAATGTTCCTCACCTGGACAGCCCAGACGAGGTCAACAGGCTGAGAGCCAGAGGCAGCGAGCCTGGCTGCCCAGATATGCACTCTGGTTCTCTCAGCTGTTCTTCATCAAAACTTGTAATCAAAGGAGAGAAGCACAAGACAATCGCCAGTTTGACTGCCAGAAAGCCAAATGGTGTAGTGTGTGTGGGTTCGCAAACAGTAGACACTAGAATTGCTGGTGGTCACCCCAACAGGGTGGGAGCTAAAAATAAGGAGAAGGACTGTTTCATTATGTTAATGAAGAAAAGAAGAATGAAGATGAGTATATTTTTGAAGTAGGCATTTGGTAGCTGAGAACTTACTAAGGGATGTGGGAACCTACTCAACCAATGTGGATTCCTTAAAGACTTGATTCCAAAACATTGTTGTTTCACCCATAGGTTGGTTCGGTGTAGTACCATATTTTTTATGTTGTGCCAGTGAGCCCAGTTGCCAGAAACAAATCTTTGTGTGTGTTAAATGCAAGAAGCCTCTACCAACTCTTATGAAGCATGGTTGCTTGCATTGTGTTGCATGCTTTCAATAACCCAGCTACCCACACGCCATTTTCTTAGACGCGTTTTCCTGATGTATGAGCCTGCTACAAGAGTAGCGGAGATAAAGTCAGATACAATGTGATCCTGCAAAGCTGTTGCAAGCTTGAGAAATAACTCCCCTGATCGTGCCCTGTCTTAATTATCTTCAGAGTCAGGAAATCATCCATTATCGAAAGAAGGTTATATGGACAATCATGACACCCTTTTAAAAAAAACTAAATCCAGAGTTTAAGCAGCATACAAGTGTGTGCTGCTTGCTCCAAGCCCTGAAGGGGAACAACAACAACAGTAATAATAAAGTACCAGGTGGTTTTGAGTGCTGCATTAAAAAATCTTTTAAAAGTTAGGTTGCTGCTATTATAAAAAGAAGAAAGAAAGAAAGGAAGGAAGGAAGAAAGGAAGGAAGGAAGGAAGGAAGGAAGGAAGGAAGGAAGGAAGGAAGGAAGGAAGGAAGAAAGAAAGTCAAGCACATAGATTTAACAAAAATCCCCTAAGGCATAAGGGAACACAGAAAATTGCTGGTTTATGTAAAAGAACCCTTACCTTCTATGCTGAGTCTGTGGGTCATATCCATCCATAAGGCCTTTACTCCCCATTCCAGAGAAGCTGTCAGATACAGTTCAGCACCCCGAGAGAGCCTGTAATCAGTCTTGTTTACATTGAGAAGCTTCCTCCCTCAAATTGCTCTTCTCTGTGGTATCAGAGCCCCTGCAAGAACCCCAGGAGGGCTCCCTTGTAAATACTACCTTAAATTTCATTGTCCTTTAACAATTGTTTTGGGCCCCTTGAATTAAAAAGATACGATTTTTTTATTTTTTTTCTAAAGAGAAGGCAGAATCTGTGTGGAGTCTATCTTACTCTCTGATCTGAAATGATGACGGTTGTGAAGTATTTCTGCTTCAGAATGTGGAAGCCTGTAATTTTCTATCTCTCCTGACAACTCAGCGTTTAATCAGTTGAGTAAGTGTAGGTCCCACCACTCTGTGGTATTTGGAAGAACCACTTGAAATCTGATGATTTCATTTAAAAGTAGAAGTAGCTGGCAGCAGTTGACCCTACTCTAAAGAGCCAGGGGGACCATTACATGAGGTGACCAGCATTATTGCACCCTTCACTACACTTAGCTGTTTGCATTAATACAGCAAGGCTGCAACCTACCTACACTAGTTCATTTCAGTAAGGGCCTAAGACAGACTTTGCAAGACACCGGTTTGTCCTTCAAAGTGTGTGTCATAGGAAGTTTCTGTTTGGTTGTTCAAAAGAACACTCTTTTTTCCCCCATAGTGGTCTGAAATGCACAATTTTTACTCTCTACAATAATATTCTCCTGCTACAAAACGCAAGCCACCTTTCATGCTGAAGCCCTCCCCACTTGGATCCCCACTGCTGCGCAAATGAAAACCTGTCCCCCAGATATTATCTGTCACATTTACGAACTACGTATCCCTTTCCTTCCTACTGACTCATGCATTTACAGAAAATTTGGTAAGTTAGAAGTTTAAAAATGTAAAAATGAACTACCAGCAGTCTAACATTTAAATGATCAGAACTACCTATTACTTCATTACAATGATCTATTACTTTTTTTTTTTTAAGTCACGGAAAGAATTAAAATCCCATGAGCCAAACTGTAGTTCTCAGAATAAGGCTGCTTTTTCATGGTTAGTTTTGAAAGGCAGAAAAATGTAAAGGCTGCATAGCTTCACTAGCAGCCCATCCAGACGTCCCCACAGAAGGCAAAGGCATGTCTCCCTCTCCCTGTAATTATGCCCCTGCCCACTGCCAGCCTTTCTGCAGCCCAACCCAGCAAGCCACTATTCTCTAAGAAAATAAATGTGTGCAGAAATTGGAGGGTTTTTTTGGTGCAGTTGTAACACAATTCCAGTCTTTCACTAAAGCGTACCATTAGGCCAATGAAGAAAATGAATGAGTTTTCCTGACTCCTGAGATATGATGGACAAAGAAAATTAGCCCAACTCATGGAAGGTCCCAGGCAAGAAAGAACTATACCAAGTAGAATATACAAAGTGGCCATTTCCATCGTGGCTTTTTAGATGGAGTGGAAAACCCTGTGGATAATAAGGTAGTGAGAAAACACTAAGTTGCCCTCATAGCCATTACCACCCAGCGTGACAAAAAACGGTCAAAACAGCATTCACTCAAGGCATCTTGACTGGTGATTTCCTACACGTGTAAAACGTCTTGTGGCTTTGTGTTAGCTGTAATTTACCTTTGTGTTTATTCCTTAAACCACTTAACTAAAGTCTACAATATTCAGAGAACCGTCTTGGGTATTTGAACAGCTCTTAACTAAAAAGGCAAGCAGACCAGGTTCTAGGGTTTATTCAGAAAAGCTGCCTTTCTCGTTTCTTCTTCCCATCCTTATTAGCGAAATGAAGGCACTCACTCATCTGTCTCTGGTGTGGAGAGAAAGTTCTGGAACCTAATTGAAACTAGACTCAAGGAAATAGAAGAGCCTAATACACTCTTCAAAAGTTGCCAAATACTGAAAATGAGTTGTGAGCTCTTAGGACCTCTGTAAGACCAGTGATGTGCTCGTGTTTCAAAAAAAGAAAATTACAGTAATTTGTACTTGGGAGAGAAATAAATGTGGGTTAACACCACATGTCCTGATACACCCCACACCAACACACGACAGACAAACCTGCCCAGATTAAGCTGTAGACACAATAGAAAAGAGGCCTGTCTACCACATAGCAGTATGCCTGCATTTGAACCCTAAAATATTTTCTTTTTCTTCATCTCTCGCTCAAAAAGCCCATCCTGTTATTTGCACATGGTCCTAGCAGCATGATTTAGAGTAATAAACTTTCTTTAGTGTGGGTGAAACAGACATAATCTAATATAAGATATATGGATGTATGTCATTTTCATCAATATGGGGAATTTGTTTATGCATTCCTAAATCCTCACTGTGTCCACTTATCATTACTAGTAAAAGAAGCTGTGCGTGGAGCTCATTATTCCCTCCCTCGCATCCTTAAAGTACACAAATTGTCCCCTCACCCCCTTAAAATGATTAATTTCTGTTAGGATTTGCTGTCTACTTACCGGTGATATGTTTTATTTAACAAAACAGAGTGAACCTTTAGAAGATATGTGCTAGAAAGGACAACAGTGAGAAAAATAAGCAATTGTCAAATTCATGGGAACAGCTTCCAGAGAGGATGTGCATTCCTAGGCAACTCAAACCCAAGTTCTAAGTAGGGACTCTAGATTCCACTACAACGAAGCAGCGACCAAAGGGTAGTGGAGATGAAGGCAGAAAACCCACACCATTCTCATTTTTGCTTTCTATTTACCTTTTCTAATTGTTAAGCTTAACCCTGGTTCATAGCATGAACCCCTATTAGCGTTTTTTTTTTTTTGTTACGATTATGTTGTTTTGGGTTTTATATGTTTTTATTTGTTTGTTTGTTTGGTTTTGGTTTTTGGTTTTGTGGACAGCTTCATCCCAAATGAACAACATCTCATTTTACAAACTGTAAGGTTTTTGGCAAAGAAATGGAGAGTCCTATAGCTGCTATTCCTACCAACTGCCAATTTTTAGCCATGTCGGGTTTTAATGCAGGAAATGCCATTTAGCTCGTTGCTCCTGTACCACAGCTGCTTACGAACAAAGAGCTGTTGATAGATGTTTCCCAGTGCGAGTGTTGTTGGCATTTGGATCTGGGCAATTCTTTGTTGCACTGAAACGTACCACATGTTGCAAGATGTTCAGTATCCCAGGCTCCTTGTGACTCGACATCAGGATTGTTCCCAGACACTGTGAAAACCAAAAATAAAAATTTAAAACAAGCCCTCCCACATGTGTGCATACCTGCACAGAAGAGTGTCTCCCCCTTACCTGCATACAAATACCACTGCCCACTGCAATAAGGACACACACAGGAAAGAGCCTATCCCCAAATACCATCTCCACTGCTTTGCGTGTCTCCTGCCCAAACCAAACCCTCTGCTTAGATGCAGCGTCAATTGCCCTGTTCTCCAGGAAAGAGGGTTGCCAGGCAGCCTTGTCCATTATAGTGACCTGGCCTGATGCTTGTATGTACTTCTGGAGGGACTACACACGGAGCAAACATGTGTTTGTCACTTCAGAACTGGGCTGCTGGTCCCAGGAACACAATGGGCTCCGAACAAAACGGATGGTCTTTGGAAGCCAACGTTAGATTCTACCTGGTAACACTGTAGACAGAGCTGCAAAAGATTCTTCTACCCTCCTATAGACAACACAGTTGATTCGGATGGAAATGCTTCAATTCCCCCATGTAAACACATCCATATGGTTCAGCTTTTCTAATAAGATGTGCAAATATGGCATTGTGGGTTAACTAGATTGCATTCATATTGTTTGCACCACAAAGCCGAGGATATGGGAAACGAAGGGAGTATTCCCCAAGGTGTGCTCGATCAGCCCGTGCTAACCACACAGAAACATACTCTTTATGCCGCTGGAATTTAATAGTCAGTATGTCTTGAAAAATATTTAGATGACTTGCAGCTAGCTGCAAGGATGAAATTAATTCCTCCCACACTAATAATTTTAATAATAAAATTCTAAAGACACTTTTTTTTTTCTCCCTTGAAGCAGAACTGCTCAGAGTCAATAAAGGTGGTTATAGCGTAAACCTATAGATGGGGCTTAGAAATTCTTATGTTTCTATTTTCTTTTTTAAGAGAATGAATTGAAGGAGTAAGTGAGACAGGATGCCAATCCACCCTCAGGTCAATTTTGAGGTTTATTAAAAATGTCAATAATATTTGTGCCACTTGCCAGCCTGGGGGGAGGGGCAGGGCTTTTCACTTAATGAAAGCTCTGATTTGATTTTTGACTGTATCATGACATTGCTCAGAGAGCAACCCCACCATGAGACATTGCCACTGTAGTGCTAGCTAGCATTTGGAAGGAGTTAGCAAGAGCTAAGGGTCAACCACTTTCGTCACTTACACTATAGGCACTAATGCTTTAGTATTTCCTCTGTGGCTTAGACACATGCCTATATACTCAAAGAATCCTGTACAAATCCCTCCAGTTAGATACCTGCTGGAAGCTCTCTCTCTTTCCCCCTAAGTAACAGTGGTTTTCCCGTCACAGACGGTCTGTGTTCCTTTGTTATTCTGAGCTTTGATTAAAGCGACAGTGATCATTTCGAGACTAGCTGGGTGAGTCTCCAGTGTGCGATCCAAGCTTTACCCAGGTTTGCTTTCTGTGTGTGTTAATAACTGGAACTGTGCCCAGATAAACAGGACAGTTTCTTAACCCGTGCTACACTATAATATGTGGGTATGATAGCTGCAAATATACACGCCGAAGCCTATGTATTCCACGATTGTAACCCGAAAGATCACGTGTTACCTTTTTATTCCATATTGGTGTCTGTGCTATTTAAAGTGGAAGATTATACTCTACGTCGTAGTATAATATAATAGGATACTTCGCTGTGCACAATTCCAAGTGCCTTAGAAAATTGTTTAGCTTTCCTGAGTATATGTATATGCATATGTGTGTGTGTGTGTGTATATTGGGAAACGTTACCTCAATAAAAATCGTTGGGAAATCGTAGTTTTGGTCTGTTAACATTTACTCTGTTACCACTATTCTCGGATAGTGTTTGATCTTTTAATTTTATATTTCATTTCTTTATTTATTTGTTGAGTTTCTGAGACAGGGTCTCCTAGGCTGGCCTCTAACTCAATATATGGTCAAAAATGACCTTGAGCTCCTGATCCTTCTGTCTCCACCTCCCAAGTGCTAAATCGCAGGCAGGCACGTGCTGCCAACTCATCATGCATGGTCTTTTTAAACTAAAAGTTCACGGAGGTCTTGTGTAAAGCGAGATTCATCTACATTTTATAATTCCCTAGTATTACAACCCCACCTAACTTTTAACGTATTTGGCATGTGAGGCCTAGTGATTTATACTTTTAATTTTAAAAACCTACCTAAAGAATAGTTGCTTTCTTTTTAAGATGTGTGTGTGTGTGTGTGTGTGTGTGTGTGTGTGTGTGTGTGTGTGTGTTAGGATGCACTAGAGGAACAGAACTGATAGAATGAATCTATATTAAAAGGGGATTTATTGGAGTGGCTTACAGGCTATGGTCCAGCTAGTGCAACAATGGCTGCCTCCCGATGGAAAGGCCAAGAGTCTGGTAGCTGTTCAGTCCATGGGGCCCCGTGTCTTCTTGCTGATCTTTGGTATTTGTGGAGGCCCGAAGAAGTGCATTCTAATCCCAGCAAAGGAATGCCTCATCAGTAGGCTAAATGGACTTGCCAGTGGGAGTTGGGCAGGTAGGCAAAAAGCAAGAGTTTCCCCTTCCAGGTCCTTTTATGTAGGCTGACACTAGAAGGCATAATTCCAGATTTTAGGATAGGTCTTCCTACCTCAAATGATGCAGTCAAGAAAAATCTCCCACAAGTGTGGGAAGATTAAGTTGACAACCAAGATTAGCCATCATGAGTCCAGTTAACATACTATCATATCTGCTTATGTCACCCTTAATCTCCAACTACAAACAATGACTGGGTCCTAATTATGGGTCATATAACTATCCTACAAACAAGCACAAATGCATTATATATTTTGGAATAGGTGACAATGTCCCTTGAGGGTCATTCTTTGAATGTCTCCTCACTTAAATATGATAACCACTGATATGATTTCTATGCTGACATATTGTTTATGATCTAATAAGCCACTGGAGATCAGAATGCAAAACCAGCCACACTAGACAGCCATAGAAACTGGGCAATGATGGCGCACACCTTTAATCCTAGGTCTCAGTAGACAGAGGCAGATGAAGCTCTGTGAACTTAATTGGTGATCCATTGCATGAAGACAAGGAGGAGGAAAAACACAAATGTCTGCTAAATATGTGTGTGTGTGTGTGTGTGTGTGTATGTGTGTGTGTGTGTGTATATATATATATATATGTGTATATATATATATATATATAAACACATTCTTAACAAGATATGACAAAAACACTGATGTCTATTACAATCCTTATATCTGAAACTGGCCATGTGGCCTTAGCTGATATTAACAACTTCTACTACCCACTCTGCATTTCTTATAACCTCAGCAAGCATCCCAACAGATACTGTTTCTTGAAGAAGTGAATTATATCTTCATTCCTGAAGGTCTTCACTGTTTATCATCCTGCCTGGATTGGGTTATAGCTTCCCATTGGCTTTAATCACAGGCCATGGGGACATCAAGACACCCCCTTAAAGATCTCCTGAATTCCAAACATACTCTTCCTTACCTCCATTGTAGAGAAGCAATCGAATGTCCTCTTAGTAGTCTGGTGCAGGTACCCAAAAGGGCGAGAGAAAAGGCATTACACTCCCTGTAGCTGGAGTTACAAGTTGTGTGACATTGGTACTCAGGCACTCTGCAATACATGCTCGTAGCCCCTGAGCTGTCTCCCTACCCCAAGGATTCTTGCTTTGCATAGTTTTCTATCTTTTTATGTCAGTGGATATTTGATAATACTTTTCTGACAAAATGAAAGATAAGCACTCTAGAATTAATAAATGAGGAAACAGTCTCCATCATTGTATTTGCTCTTTAATGCACCAGAAGCAAGGGGAGAAGCTGAAAGCACATTACAACCAGAAATGGAATTAAAATCAGCCTTCACATTCCTCAACAGGGTTTATCAAATATAACTTCGCCTCTCTCCGCTCCAGGACAAGGTTATGGATGAGAGGAAGAAGCGTGGGGTCTTATTTGTGTTGGCTAGTTACTCCTAAGTTTGGAGCCTACCCTTGAGAGTGATTGATACAACCAAGTATTTTTGTGCTTTGCTTCCGTTTGAGTTGGGTTGGATTGGGGGGAGTTTGGGGAGGAGGGCATTGATGACTGAACTGAGGGTCCCTGCCTGTAAGGCAAGGACTCAACTGATGAGTTCCTGCTGACCTAGCTTGGGATTTTTCTTTTTAAGAAACACACACACACACACACACAGAGTTAAATGGGTCTTTGAAAACTTTATCAAGGAATTTGTAACTTATCCTCAAGACAAAAAGACCCTATTAAATATTTTAATATCAGGACTAGCATTCCTGTATTCACCTCAATCATCCTGAACCATAAGAACAAGAGGAAGCAATGCAGAAGCAGAGCATCTGTTACCGTTGCTCTAATCTGGTTGGAAGGCTAAGGCAGCTCCAACCAAGCTATTTACTATCAGAACAAGAAATGCAAACTAATTTAAAAGGCAGTTATGAATTGGAAGTGTTGCATGTGGCAAAGCAGGACACAGAAAGGTCATGTCTATACCTAACCATGTGTCTGTGTTGTACAAAAAAACCCAGCAATGTCACTTGCTGAAGGACAGAACAACAGAGACATAGGCTGACATAGGGTAGAGTTGGGTATAATGAGGCTGAGAACATAGAGAAGTTAGGCATTCAGTTTTAATTTTGCAATTCAATTTATTGAGTTTGCCTTCTGCTGGGACAACACATGTTGATAGATGTACAGGAGCCGACTGGATACAGTAGTCTGTATGTCAGGGGAAGTGTCTAGGGTGGGAATCAGGAAGATAGCTGGATGGGAGAATACTTGCCAAGCCTATGTAAGTACCAGGATTCTGTCCCCAACACCATGAAATGCGAGGGGAATACATGTAGTGGAAGCTATGAACAGGAATAAACACTTCCAATAGAAAGAAAATGTGGCTTAAGCCCTTGAAGTTACCAGCAGAGCCAAAATTCAATAAGCTATTTTCTCGTTGCCTAACTTTGTCAAGACCACAACATGAAAATATTTACACATTACTGTGCACTTCTGATACTTGCTTGTTTTTAATTTTATAGAATTTTACTAGTTACTTTAATTTCAAGTAAAATAGAGTAACTTTATTCAGGATATTAAATTATGAAGCAAAATTACATTTGAAAATTTCTGATATTGCACAATATAATATATATATATATGAATATTATCTCAATGAATCAAATAGTCTATTTTTACTTATTGGAATAAATGGCTTGTTCTTTAATATGGTCACAAATGAAATTAGCTTATATTTAGTTGCTATATTCTGTGTACATATAGATATATTTGAGTTTTATCCCAATTATCCAAAAGAGCTTAGAACTCAAAGTATATCTAAGTTTTTAAGACATTAGAAGATTTGTATATACATAATGAGGAGCCCTGGGGATAGACCCAAGTCTAAACACAAAACTCATTTGTTTCATCTACACACTGTGCAAATTGTCTGAAGATCATCTCTTGCAACATTCTTATCACACTTTGCTTTGACAGTGTCTTGTCACATAACCTCAGGCACAGAATTTCTATGTGTGTCTTCATGTAACCATACCATTAAAATATAAGAACCACGGGGTCTTGTGAGATATGTTGTACTCCTAACACTTGGAGGCAGGAATTTCGGGGGCTACATAGTAAGTGTGAAGGTAACCTAGGCTACACGAGACCTCGTCCTCACAAAACTCTAATAAAAGCAACCTAAGAATTACATTCCTCACAGTGAGATGACCTAGATGTTCACAATGCCTATCAGCAAGATATGAGTGTACAGAGAGAAGTAGATGCATGTCTAAGATCACCAACACACTTAAGCATGTGCTCATTGATAAAGGACAGGTGGCATTGCCACTTTCCTACAGTAGAAATGCCTGTGATCTTCCCTTTCTCCCATTTCCTGAAAGCGTAGAGTTAAGTTCATAAGTTACATGGTTACATGATGCAATTACCTCATAATTTCAAAAAGTCTTGTGCAATGATGTCTGCTACTCAAAGGAGAAGGGAATAATAATGACTTATGTGACACTTATTTCCTAAAACTAAAGTCAGTGGAGCTGAAACCTATCAAAGAAAACTCTAAAATTCACTTCAAGACTATGGAGACATTATAAAGAAAACTCAGATTGATATTTGTAGGTATAGCCATCAATGAAATGTATAGACTTTGGGTTTTAAGGACAGGAGTCAATGAATGAAAGTCAAGGAATATGAAGCCACTATGGCTAAAAGGAATTTTAAAGAACACGATTAAAATCGTGGACAGTAACTATACTTGTAACCCTAGCTATCTGGAGGCTGAGGGAGGAGAATTACTTGAATACAGTAGTTCAATTCCCCACCTAGACAAAACAGTAAGACCTGGTTTCAAAGACTGATAGATGATAGATAGATTGATAGATAGATAGATAGATAGATAGATAGATAGATAGATAGATAGATAGATAGATAGATAGATCCCATGCTTTCTAGGGCTAGAAGCAAGTAAAACATTTGAAATATAATGATTACAAAGAAACTGAAAGATACCAAAAATGTCGCAAAGCCAAAGAAGGGGACCCAGGGTTAGTGCAAAAAAGAACCCAGTCCCATAATAGAAGCAAAGCTCATGTCCTGACATATCCCTAATGTTTAAGATCCTGGTTTTAGAGACAGACAGCCTGGGGTATATAGTGTTTTTGTGACTGAGCAGATAAATCACATTCATTAAATGCATACTGTGGGCCAGGCACATCACACACATTGCCTCATTTAACAGAAACCCATGAAGCTTTACATTAAGGTAAGTAAATGGAGTCCCACTTGCATCAAATTAAACAATAAGAATGTAGCCAAGGCCATGAAAGGAACCCCCACCAGCACACCACTTGCATACTGCTGACCCTGTGTCCTACTGGAGGGAAACACGTGCTTCGGTGACAAATGAAGGTAACATTCCCTTTCCATTGGATTTTTAGAGGGCTCCGTGAAAGTGGGGAATGGTGTGAGCTCTAAGTATGTACATGAATTCTACCCAGCACAGCTCCACATGTCTCCCCTTCCTCAATGTAGAAGACATGGTTCCGGTCTCCATTATACATGCTTCCAAATGTCTCTGCTCCGAACATAGCTCAGCTCTTGGGACTAAATGTAGCATTTACCTGTTGCTATAACAAGGCACCGGTCTTAACAGACCCTGAGAACTTAGCACATCAGACTCCATGTTGGAAGTCCCATTCAGGCTGTAAAACTCAGCACACAGATAGCACCACCTGCCAATACTAAAACAAAGGCCTAGTGCATCCGAGTCTATAGTTACAGAAAAGTCTCTAAATGTACTAACCTTGCTTTTGGGCTTCTGTAGTTCTGCTTCTGGCTAATTGTTCTTGTTAACTATACAGAATCCTCAGTATGAAAAGAGCAAGATCCTGTCTCCTCCCACCTTGTATCCCTCTCTCCATCCAGCCAGATCACTTCTGCCTGTCTGTACAAACCTCCAGACCTCTATGGTTAAGTGGTGGCTAGCTCTGCCCTCTGATCTTCAGGAAAGCTTTATTTGTTAGAGTATAAACAAGGTATCACCACATCTCCCTATTTCTGTTCCCTGTGTTCTTGTTATTATGTAAACCAGGCTGCCCTGGAACCCACAATCCATCCGCAGCAATGGAAGAACTGGGATAATAGGTATGTGTCACTGCATCTGGCTTAGACTATTTTATTTTTCCCTAACAATGGACCATAACAATTTCCACAGCATTTACCTTGCACCCAGCGTGCATTCAGAATTATAAGTCATTAGAGATTATTTTGAATGTGTGTATGTGGTATACAGGGACTCAGGCACTCTCTGAAGCTACCAGAACCAATCTCCTATAGGTAAAGAGATGTAAGGGTTGTGTGACAGATTTTCCTGAACAGACAGAAGTCTTCTTACCCCAGATAGGAATCTGACAACTGATCAAAATACAATTACCATAAATGTCCAACATGGTGAACCACTGGGTATTATTGGGGTAAGTTAAAGGATTATAGATGGGGATTACTTACAGGTGCAGAAGACACCATTACCAAAGCCCACCCCAGCATGGCTGACAGCTCACCATAACGGGAAGCTGGAGCACATGGCACAGGCTCAAGCTTGTGCTGCTCAAGAAGGATGAATAGTAGCCTTTCCGAGCAGCTCAGTTGGCCAGAACCTCTTCCAGGACGCTGGTCTTTGCTTTTTTGTGTGCAGTCCAGCTGGCCTTGACTCCTCCCTGGCCACTGGACCCTTCAGGGAGTGACTCCCAGTTGCCTTTATCGTGTCTTGACTCTTGGGGATGGAAAGAACTAGTGGATCTGGTCAGTTTCAGGGACTTCCTGGAAGTATTTTGTGTCCTTTACTTCCGGTCATAAGGAGCTTCACTGAGAGATGTTATGTTTCGGTCTCAGCAAACTGTTACCCAGCTGTCTGAGTTAGGGTTTCTATAGCTGTGAAGAGACACCAGGACCACTGTTACAATTACAGTGTGAGCTTTGACCGTGGTGTGTCCCAAGGCAGGTGAGGGACAAATGGGTGAGAGCCCGACAAAGACCTACGTGGAAGGTTTATTGCGGGGAGGTAAGGGAGCAATGGAATAGGAGAGAAAAGAAGGAGAGAGAGAGAGGGGGGGGGCTGCCTCCTCAGAGAGAACAGGAGCAGAAGAGAAAGTCGGTGGAGTTTTTCTTAAAGAGGCCACCTTTTAATGATAATTTTTAAAAACAGAAGTGAGGAGCACAATACTCCAGGGAGACCTTGCCCCGCCCCTTGGGAACGGGGCACAGTGCCTCTGTGCATGACCAGTAGTAGCCTGGCTTTTAAGCAGGTGTGGGGGTCCCTTTGAGAGAAAAACTCCACCCATTTTTCTCTCTTTTTGCTGTTTCTCTGAGGAGGCAGCCCCCTCTCCCTTCCTCTCTCTTTTTCTCTTTCTTTCTTTGTCTGTCTTCCCTTCCCTCACTCCCTTCCCTCCCCCTCAATAAACCTCCACATAAGTTGCGTGTGTAGGTCTCTGTCTCTGGCTCGTTTGTTCCTTACCTCCAGGGCCCACCACAGTCCTATCTCTCACCCTATTGTAACAGCCACAGCAGCTCTCACAAAGGAACACATTTAATTCAGGCTGGCTTACAGTTTCAGAGGTTTCGCACATTATTGTTATGGCGGGGAACATGGCGGCATGTATGGAGACACGGTACTGGAGAAGGAGCTGAGAGTCCCACATTTTGATGCAGAAGCAAGAGGAAGAGAACTGTCTTTCATGCCGAGCATAGCTTGAGCAAAAGATACTTCAAATCCCACACACAACACTTCCTCCTACAAGGTTACACCTGCTCCAATAAAGCCACACCTCCTAATAGTGCCACTCCCTTTGGGGGGCATTTTCTCTCAAAGTACCACAACCCTCAATATAAAGACACATACAGGAAAACATGTGCGACTAGGAAGATTGAGTCAGGGTAGGAACAGAAGACAGGAGAGAGAGAGAGAGAGAGAGAGAGAGAGAGAGAGAGAGAGAGAGAGAGAGAGAGAGAGAGAGAGAGAGAGAGAGAGAGAGAGAGAGAAACATAAAAGAGGGAGCCATTATTGGTTTGAAGAGAAAACTGAACCTAAAGAAAGGTCTAGAGACCTACAAGACTGACTCCAACAAACAATTCGAGCAACCGTGGAAAGGCTACCATAAATGCCCTTCCCTGATAGTGAGATCATCAACTAAATTATCCACCATCATGGAGCCCTCATCTAGTACCTGTTGGAAACAGAAGCAAACACCCACAACTAAACCCTGAGTCGAACCAGAATCCAGATGCAGAGAGAGAGAGAGAGAGAGAGAGAGACAAGACGAGGTTGCAGAAACACATAAAGACAGCTGACCTGAACAAGGAGGAGCTAATGCAATCCCCCAGACTGATAGCTGGGAACCCAGCATGGGACTGACTCAGACCCCCTGAACGTGGGTCTCAGCTAGAAGGACTAAGTAGTCTAAGGGACCTCAAACAGTAGAACCAGGATGTAACCTTGCGGACACATCTCCCATGGGTCTTAACCTAGAGACAGGAGAGAAGTCCTAGTCCCTACTTCAAATGACTTGATCCCACCTGGATAGCATAGCCCTACAAGTGGAATGGGGATGGGGGATGGGAGGGGAGGGTGGTCAGGGTGCATGTGATGGGGATGAGAGGGACAGAGGGAGGGAGAGGGAACTGGGATCGACATGTAAAATATAAATAGATAGATAGATAGATAGATAGATAGATAGATAGATAGATAGATAGATAGATAAATGGCACATACAGTAAGACAGCTCTATAGTGGCCACTGAAATCCCCATGCACTCTCCACCCAGCTCTTCAGGGAATCACTGCTAACAGTAGTCGTAAACTTTTCTTCAATTAATTCTTTACTATTAGGTTTTTAGTTGTTTTTCTTTTTCTCTGTTATAAGCAGTACTTCAGCTCACAATTTGGACACATTCTCTTTCTTATAAATTAACTACCTCTGTAAGCACTGCTGATATTTTCAGACATGTCATTTATAACTCCCGGGGTTACTGTTTCCGATTCTATTTGGTTTGCCTATCCCAAGTAATAATTCTCCATTTCTGGGTACCTTGGTTTACTGATGCCCTGAAATTCCTGAGTGTGGCTACTGGGAGAGCATTTTTGAAGCATGATAAACACACTGTACATGGGTGAGTTAGTTTTACATGGCAAAAAACTTTCCAGAGCCCAGACAAAAACCACAATTCTGTTTAACCCATTTTAAAATACGTACGGTTAATTGCAAAATACTAATAAGAAAGTAAAAGTATGGATTTGGATTTAATATCATCACCCCTGAATCAATTGATGGGCACTTTGCTAAAAATAAATATAATAATAACAATTTTCTGCTAAAATAACAGAATGTACTGTGGTAATTAAGGATTTCACTGAGCCAGGACCTACACCTGAGTTCACTCTCCATATTCTTCTGGGACTGCCTCTGTACACCGGAACAAAAATCACTAAACTCTATGTTCCTTGACTACAAATCATTTTTTATATTTATCATGTATTTGTCTCTGCACTTGTATGTGAAGAGGCGCACGTGTGTCTCCTCACATATGTGATAATGATGATAGGACAGCTTGCCTGAGTAAGTCCTCTCTCTGTGTGGGGGTCCCAGGAATGGAACTCAAGCCGTCAGGAAGTACTTTTATCTGCTGACCTATCGCTCTTGCTCCAAATATGCTTTTAAAGACGATGGTATATTATTTCAATCCTGTTTATGCGGATTTTATGAATAAACGTATGTGAAATACTTTGAGTGGGCCATGCAGTCAGGAAAGAGCCAGTAAGTTACTATGTCCGGCTATAGAGACAGAGGAAAACAAGGACTTCCAGGTCAGGAGAACTGAGCAGGGTAGTGTAATCAGTAGACACAGCGAAGGCGTTTGCAAAGGTCCCTCCGTTTGAAAGATATGCACAGGTGTTGCAGAGATGGCGCTGGAGAGGCCCCCCCAGATCTGTCTGCGTGCTGACAGAAACACAGAGAACCTTGACTGTTCCATGACCTGGCCAGCTGCATGTGGTTTTTTCCCTGTAGGCTTGAACCCATGATGGAGCCTTGAACATTCCCAGGCACGGATGAAGCTGTGTAGGTTATTTCCCAAAGCGAGGAAATATGAAAATATATTGCTCAACCATAGCAATTTGCCATGGCTCTGAGCCACATTTCTTAAATCCTCATATGGACTTTGAACTGATCCCCCTAGTGTTTACTGCCTCTTTTCTTTCTTCGGAATATCAACTGACCTCATCTCCAAATGCTTTGGCAAATCCCCTTCAAGAATTCCCTTGCCACCCATCTTGGGGCAACTCCAGCCTGGGACTCAGAACCCTGAGCCTTAAGGAAGAGGGAGGGGAGGAGGGCCTTTTAGACAGGCAGGAAAGAGCCCATCTCACCCAGGTGCTTTGGGGACCTATGAAGAGCTTGACAGGACTGGGATGTGAAGAGGAGTTGGAAAAATAACAGGATGTTAAAATGAGATGAACTCTCAATCGCCATCCAAGAGTGACTTTATCCTGAGGCTAGAATGTGCACAGTATCTAGGGAAGAGAGCCGATGAGTGTTTAAAATGAACAATGTAATGAACTGAGTAATGAAACTAAACATACGGACATTTGGAAAGTAAAACAGAATATGCTGGTTGACTGTCACTGGGAGACAGCAAAAAAAAAAAAAAAAAACAACCATAGCTAAGAGTATGACCTTCCTAAGTTGAGTAGCCTAATGGTGGACATGTCTATGCTTTTTCACCTACTCTGCTACCTTGGATCAGTAACTACAGTTTTCTGAATAACAGATGTATGTCATTAAGATGAGCTTAGTATTATCATGGGCCTATGGAAGGAATTAAATAAATAAAAAGCACTTTGCTGTGTGTTTAGTGTTTGCATTATAGCAAAAAAATAATAAAATGAACATATTGATAGCTTTTTAAAAGTAAGTAATATGGTTTAGAGACCCAGGTTTTAGTCGGCTTTTCTACCTTACATCTCAAAATTCCAACCTATTACTTATGTTTATTATAAGAAGTCGCTTAGTTGACATCATCTTTTCTAGTACTTATAATGTTGGTGAAAATGTATCTCTCACTTCAAATGGAAAAAAAAATTAATGTTACACCAAATATGGGTGCTACATTCAAGAAGACACATCCCAGTTGGCCTGATTAACTGTAGGAGTGGACACTCAGACTTCTACTAACTGTTTTGTTTTGGAGAATCATAAATATAATACCAGCATTTGTTAATCCCAATGGGGAGAATAAGACCACTACCACACTTGAGCCAAATTTGAAGCAAGCTCGATTTTTATTGGGGTGTACCCAAGAGCTGGCCAGCAACTGTTTTCTACGTCAGGTTAAAGAGAGCAGCCCGGAACCCATCTCATGGGCCCCCTTTGGGGAGTAAAATCACAAGTTGCTTTACAGAAGGGAGACATGGGGCCATTAGGAAATACAAAAAAAACTTTACTAAACTCTCACAGTAAACAGAAACTTATTTTTAAAATGCAGCATAATGGCTTCTGCCTATAAAAATGGAGTCAGGCAGGTCCTCACACTCAGGAGACAGAGGCAGGTGGATTTCTGTGAGTTCAAGGCCAGCCTAGTCTAAAAGTGAGTTCCAGGACAGCCTAAGATACACAGAGAAAGCTTGTGTTGAAAAACCAAATGATGATGATAATAATAATAATAATAATAATAATAATAATAATAATAATAATAATGAGGAGGAGGAGGAGGAGGAAGAGAAGTCATCAATACTTTCCTGGGCATCACAGGTAGATAGGTTTCCGTAGCTCTGGGAAACCCTGTTGTGATTCCTCATGCTAGCTTTTGGATTGGTGGACACAGTGGTCTGCAAAAATGATGTCAAATCTTTCTCCTAATAGTCAAGCGGTGGCTAGGACAAACTCAGAGCAGACAATGAGTGTCTACTTTGAAGACTGAAGATAGGCCAAGATAATCTGCTTCTGGGGCTGCAATAGACCCACTCTTCACAACCATAAAATTCTAATTGGTCATTCACCCTTGCAGTGTGATAGTGTGAAAAATAGGTTCGGCAGGTAAAATGATCATTAATTCATATAAACAAATGTTTATTGGGTATATATACCAAGAAGTAGATACAGTAGTAAATAAAACTGATTCAAATGAAACAAATGGTTCCCTCATGTATCTTATTTTCAAATAACAAATAATGATGGATATCTAGTTTTAACGTATGTTAAATAGCCAGGTGGTAGTGGCCCATGCCTTTAATCCCAGCGCTTGGGAGACAGACAAGAGGATCTTGCTTTACAAATCATTTCTCCTTACAAATTTTGTGGTCCTAACCTAAACCATTTAGTTATTTTTCTTGGAAAAAAAAAAAAAACATAGCCCTCAAACATTTAGGATGAAAGAATGTTGCCTATAATTATAGAGGCATTCTGGCAGAACTCAAGACATTGAAAAAGTCACCAGAAACTGGGAAGGTAAAACACAAAACGGAGAAAATGTCAACTGTTAGAGCTTTGGATTAGTTCACCACTTTTCAGCAGCTGATGCGAATCTTCCTAAGAAATTATACCGATACACCTCCATAATATACGTGAGCGACAGCTTGGGGAATGGAGATGTAGTCATAGATCACCTGGCAGGGGGCTCGCCTAGCTTGCAGGAAGCCATGGATGGGTTCAGTTCTCAGCACATAAGCAGCACATGCCCACCCACCCAGCCAGCATTAGTGCGGGGAGGTGAGAGGATCCATGCATAGTTGGACCAGAGGCTGTGCCTCAGGAGACGGTGACTCAAAAGGAACCACCTTGAGATTGTTAGTTTCCATCTTAGAAGATAAGCAAGGATCAGAGCTCTAGAATGCGGTGCAGTTGGAGGTAGCTCATCAAGAGGCGCAACATGAGGACCCTGATGACTTCTGGCTGGGGCTTTTTAGATCTGGGCAAATAACCAAGACCACGTCCCTTCTGTGACCCCGTGCAGTCTGTTGTGCTTTGCTCTCAGCGGGCAACAGGTAAGGAAGACCTCAGCTAGACCTCAACTTTGGTGAGCTTCTCCCTTTCTTCCTGCACTGGGAGCACGCCTGCCAGGGAAGCCACGCCCACTCGGGGGGCGGGGACCCGGTTAGTCCCGCCTCCCGGAAGTTCCCGCCAGCGCTGGGGGCGGGCGAGGGCTGCGTAACTTCCGGCCGCCGGCCAGCGGCTCCTCGGCGATTGGCCCGTGGGCACGCCGTGGTGTGACGTGCGGTCCCGGGCCGGAGTACCCACGTGTGGCGCGGCCGGGAGAAGCCGGGTGAGCCGCCGACCCCTCGATCGGCTTCCTTCCGCGGTTCCGGAGAGCGAGTGCCAGCGCCGTCGTCATGGTGAGAGCCGCCGTGGTCCCGGCGGGAGCCGGCGGCTTCCGGTTGTGTCTGGGTTTGCAGTTCCCGGCGCCCCCGAGACCTGTCACCGCCGCCACCCGGTGCACCTCGGGGGAGATGGTCCCCCTCTTGCAAACCCGGCGTGCGTTGACTCGGCTCCCCCCCAGACACTTGCAGCCGCCCCGCGCCCTGCTGCTTCCGGGTCTCGCAGGTCACACGCTTGGCCTCTCGGTTTGAAAACCCAGGGCTCAAGAGCACACAGGAGTGTGTCGAGGAGTGACGAGTCCAAGCACTGCTTGCCTGTGTCCTGCTTTTACTTACTGGTTAGGAGGTGGCATGCCTGCCCCCTCCACAGCGTCTGATGGCAGGCTCCTAGTCTTGTGGGCTCAGCTCTCCAGGGGCCGTCCCAGAGCGCCCATCATGAACGACTTAAGAAGTTTGCACTTCACCATGTTTGAGTTCTCCTCACTAACTTTATCACTCTGTTGATTGGACAGAGAGTGGGAGAGTGTCCCAGACTGTCCCCACTGCCAAGGCCCCAGCTGCTTTGAACACGTATCTCACAGAGTAGGTGTTTGCTGGAGAAGGTGAATACGGTCTCTGCAGAACACTGAGACTGTTGTACGGCTTAGATGCCAAGATTTGAACAAATCTGTTCACCCTCTCACACGCTTGCTGAAGAAGGTACATGTGGCTGTGCGGTGGTTCACTGTGTCTGTTTGATTGACCTTTCCTAATTATCTTGTAGCCTCACAGAAAGAAAAAGCCCTTTATAGAGAAGAAGAAAGCTGTTTCTTTCCACTTGGTCCACCGGAGCCAGCGAGATCCTTTAGCAGCAGATGAAACCGCCCCCCAGAGAGTACTGTTGCCCACCCAGAAGGTAGGCCCTGCCCTGTATGTAGCCACTAAGTGTTTAGATAAATGATAGTTTACCCCTGAAGTATACCCTCGATCCCTATGAGATTTTAATAATCAGCTGACAGACTCTGATCCTCTACGAAATGAGCTGTGACTCAGCTTCACATCTATGTGCTCACCGGAGGATAAAGCATCTTGGAGATTGTTAAATAAAGACATCTTAAAGAATATTAGTAAAGTTCACCAGACCACAACCTACAGTGTTCTGTGGTATTATTTAGGGCATATGTTCAGTCACAGCCTTCCCTTGGGATTCTGCCATGTTTCAATCATCTCCTGTTTGTACTTTTGCTTCTCGGGCACTCATCTCTTGAAATACAAAACATCTGAGCTCATAAATTAGCTCTGGAAATCGTAGGGCAACTTGAAAAGGATGGCTTATGTTAGCCTACGCTTGTTGGAGATAGATAATATGAGAGTATTAAAGGATGCTGGAGATGGTCCAGTGCTTAAAGCACTTGCCACTGTTGCAGAGGACAGAGATTGGGTTCCCAGCACCCATATGAAGACCCACAACCCTCTGTGACAACCTTTACCAGAGGATCTGCTGCCTCCTTCTGCCCTGTGTGTACCAGGCGCCCGTGAACATGTAGTCAAAACACTCGTTAAAAAATAAAATGTTTTAAATATCAGGGGGCATTGGCCTTGGTTTAGCTCCAACACCTTACTCCCATGGGCCACCCAAAAGCTTTCTTTGCTTGTAAATACAAGAAACTGTAGTTACCCTCCGAGTCCCCAAATCTTCTTGTAACTCTCCAGCTACAGTTTTGAGTGTGTGTCACGTATATTTCTTACCTGGAATTGTCCAGAATTGGGTAGTTGAGGGAATGGTTTTCATCCATGGTCCTTTGAGACAGGTCTTACTGCCTCGTCTCATGCTCACGATTCAAATGGTCTGCCTCAGCCTGGCTTGTTTCCATTCCAATTTTTAAATTTTTGTGTAGCACTTTGGTTTGGATGCCCTGTAGTTATCAAGAATTAGCTGGGTGAGCTGGGCAGTGGTAGCACACACCTTTCATCCCAGAGTCAAAGAGGCAGGCGGCAGATCTCAGTGAGTTCAAGGCCAGCCTGGTCTACAAAGCAGGTTCCAGGACAGCCAGGCCTGTTACACAGAGAAGCCCTGTGATTCCTGTCAGCCAGTATCTGTGTGCCATCTGCCTCCTGGAATCCGTGCTCTTTGCAAGGATCCTGATCATATCCAGGGCAGGATAGCTCATTCCATCTTGTTATCCAAGGTCAATGATGAAGAAAGACGGGCGGAGCAGAGGAAGTATGGGGTGTTCTTCGACGATGACTATGACTACCTACAGCATCTGAAGGAGCCGTCTGGGCCCGCAGAGCTCGTCCCCAGCACTGCCTTCAGCACATACAGCAGTGACGAGAAAGAAGAAGCCTCAGTGTGTTCAGTAAGCTTCCCGGGCAGTGTAAGGCGATACTGTGCAGCAATGCATAATGACCCCTCACTTCTTAGTCAATGACTTTGGGGCAGTAAACGGTGTCCGTATGCAGATCCCAGATATGCCATGTGTCTGTCTAAAACGGTTTAGACTTGTGTATATCAACACCCTCGGGAAAAGCACAGGCCACTTCTTTTCTGGTGGTCAACGTCAAGATAACAAGACAGCTTTTTGTCAGGTTCAGAACTTTGAGGCTGAGTCGGGCAGCATTTTTCCATAGGGAAAAAAAAAAGCAGCAGACATTCCGTATTCAAACCTTGCTTTGTGATCATAAACTGTTGTAGATGTGAAGTTTTTGGATCTTCAACACTTGTGAAAGCTGCAAAGCAGAGAGGACAGTGTGAACAGGTTGTAATAAGACAACTGCTAATCTTCTCTACAAATGGGCAGGCCACTGTATTACACTTGACCCTGGCAATACAAACAGGCATGTTCGTATGCACCCAGGGCCACTCACGCAAGTGTCCTTCTCTGCCCAGAGCGCCCCTTTTGCATGCTGTTTGTCTTTATTTAGTCACACGGCACTTTAAGAAAGAAGGCTTTCATCAGGATTGTCAGCCAAAGAGGAGAGATTGCGGGGGGGGGGGGCGCTAGGGAGCTTGTTTCCCTTTTGTTTCTGATTTCCTAATTCTCTCAAGGCCTGGGCATTTCTGCCCTCTGAAAACATGATCTTAACCCACCCAAGGCAGAGTGCATTGCTGAGGAGATGGAGGAGTCAGGTTTCAGGACATTGTCCTGAGGAAAGTAGCAATAACTACAGTTCATCAACTTCTTGTCTCCTGTAAGGCCCCACAGGGCACCACCGCAGCTCTACCAGCCAACCAGCCTCTCTCGCCCCTCCCCTAGGCTGTCAGGGCTGTAGCAGGACACTGACTGCTCCTTCCCTTTTGTGCCCCACTGAGGCAACAGTACGTGTGTTTAACCTTGGTGTCATCCTGGACCACTTTCTGCCTTCGTTCCTAAACAGAAAGTATAAAATCTGGGAGAAATTCCCCGAAATAGCATGTGTTTATCATAGGTCGTTTGTTTTAGCTCTTTCTCGCCATCACGTGTGGCACTACCCGGGAAGACCATTCCCTTAGGAGACGTCTTTAGATCAGAGTGACGGGCTTTTGCGTGCTCACTAAATTATATTGAATTATTACATGACGGTGAGGAACTAGCTTTGGGCCCTGTGGTCTCTTACCAAGTAACAGACATTTAAGATACCTTAAGTAGGCCTGGAGTAGGATCTTACTTTAATCCCAATACTCTGGGTAGGCAGAACTCTGAGTTCAAGGCCAGCCTTGATCTACAAAGTGAGTTCCAGGAGAGCCAGGGCTGTCACACAGAGAAACCCTGTCAACAACAACAACAATAGAAAATAAAATAAAATTGAAAAAGAAGGTTAAACTAGGATGTTGCCCAAACCAAGGGAGTGAAATGGTGTGCAAGAGTTCAGAGGGTATAGGAACAGTGAAGTGAGTAGGTGTCTTGTGACCTCCACTGGAGTCAAGACAGCTGTTCCAAGAGAGGCTGGGCCATCACTGGACCGTAGGATGTCATCTCTAGTGTAAAGAGAAAAGATGCATTCGTTTTGAGACTCCAGGCAGGTAGAGTTGTAATGTGTGGAGCAAATTCTGGATGTTCTTAGTGACGTGTTTGAAAGGATTCCTGTTAGGATGGGGGCGGGGTGTTGAGAATGTGTACATGAGTGAGAGATCCAAGGATGTAATGGGAGCAGCCTCCTGAGACTGGTAACAAGCCACTACAGCAGAGGTCTGGAGGCCAGAAGCCCAAAACCAAGGTCATGGCAGGCTCAGTTCCTTCTTGGAGACTCAAGGAGATTGTGTTGTCACTCATCTAATTCTTCCTTCCGAAACTTGACAGCAGTCTGTCTTCAGAGTCCCTTGTCCTGTGGGTGCCCCACTCCAGTCTACCTCCATCCCCACATCTCACTCACCCCTTCACGTGAGGGCAAGCCCATCACTGAACTCAAGTTCAAGATCAAGGGAATGCGGCCTCCTTGCTGATGGAACACCTAAGGTGGTAAAGGTCCTCACATAGACTGTTAGAGACCCATCCCACTGACTTCAGAGCAGACCCACTTTCAACCTGTCACCCCTTAGTCACGTGAATGGTTGGGTTCATTCATGAGGACAGGGCGCTTGCTGCTCAACTGTTAAGTAAGGTCCATGTGGTCTGAGTGCTGCAGAGTAATGAGGGGAATAAACCAAAGCAAACCTGATTTCCGGTATGGTCTGAGCCTGAGGCTGAGTGGGCATGGATTTGGAAAGGATGCTTTTCAAGCCAGTACAATGCCGGGTTGGTATTTTCCAAATAACCCTCACAGCCATGTGAACCCTTTTTCAGAGCAGTGGGATTAAGTTGCCTTCATCTGTGTTTGCGTCCGAGTTTGAGGAGGATGTTGGATTGTTAAACAAAGCAGCTCCAGTGTCAGGTGAGTTTAACTTGCTTTCAACATTTATTTTGTTATTGGAAAATTTCATGCATGAATGCCATATTCACATGATCTCTACCCCACACTCTCTTCCCCTGCATCCTCCACTCTCTCTCTCAACTTTATGACTGTTGTAATTATTGCTCATCTTATGTGTATGTGTAAGTACAGCCTGCTGGGGGTATTTGATGTTGTTCATGTCTGTGTTTAGGGATGAGCATTTGGGACTGAATAACGTATCGAAGGTTGTCGGTGGAGAAGACGAGTTCTCTCTCACTAGCTAGGGGTAGGGCCTTGTGAAATTCCTCTGTCCACCCATGTACATTGGAATGTCAGCTGGTGTTCTCTTTGTCTTGTTTTGGTCTTGTTTAGGTGACAATAGGGCTAGGATTCCATGGGTGCAACTCCTACCATATACAAGACACTTATCTTGTAACAGGCATCTTGGACTTCTGGCTCTTAAAAGCTTCCCACTCCCCTTCTTTGAGTTTCTTGAGCCTTAGGTAGGTGTAGGGGTTGTGTTGTAGATCTACCCGCTGGGTCTGACCCCTACATTCAGTTCCCATCTGTCCAGATGTGGCTTTCTGTGTTGGTGTCTTGTCTACTGCAACGAGAAGCTTCTTTGATGAGGGGCAGGGGCTGCATGTATCTATGGATATAAGAATATGGGTTTTTATGTTGGTTGTTGGTGGTGCACGCCTTTAGTCCCAGCACTTGGGAGGCAGAGGCAGGAGGATCTCTGAGTTCAAGGCCAGCCTGGTCTATATCTTACTGTGCTGGTCATTGTGGTTGTGGTCCGCAGTGGTGGCTGAAGTTCACAGCCAAAAGAATTTAACGTCTTAAGTTTTCATTTGAGTAAATGTGTGTTTTGCTAAAGGAAGCCCGAGGTTATAGGACTTTGCCATCCATAGTGAAAAGTTTATTGAAACAATCAAGATAAATACAGAGTTTGGATAATGGAATATAGCCATCAGCATTTTCTATTATGCACCAAATTCTTACATCTTTATAGATCTCGTTTGGGAAAGTTTAATGTTCATGTGCTCTCTTAAGAAAATAACAGGGATGATCATTATTCCTTAGAATTTTGAACAATACCATGTAAGTCTCTGGAAGAAATCTATTGTATGATTCACTCAAGATAAATTGAAGAAGTAATTTTTAAAGAAAAATTGCAGTACCACCGGTAGAATAGGTTAAAACAGGGGTAGTACTTAGTATTTTTTCCTAGGTTAGCCAACGCTTGCTCTTAGATCACTCTTGGCAATAGTTTATTTTACAGAGTGGTCAGTGTATAATAGTCTTTAAGTTAAACCCAAATACAACATACCATGAGAGAATGTCTATAGGAAAGGCGCCAAATGGGGTATCCCACGTGGGGCCCTGGAGAACAAATGCAGGGCACCAGACCTGGCCTCAGGAAGCTGGGCAAAGCTGCCAAGAGAATAGCGAAGCTGGTGGCTTTTGTGGTTGTTTGTTCAGAAGGGTTCTGTGAATGGGACCAGTTGCTTTCTTAAGTGGAGACGGGAGGAAGGAGAGAATGCTGGGAAGAAAGATATGCCAGACAGGAAACTGACTATGTACAAGGCTGAGGGAGTGTAAATAACAGGCAGTGTGTGCATGTTAGCATGCCAGAAGGGCGTGAAAGGATGAATAAAAAATGCAGCTGGGGAATAGGGAGGGGCAGCAGGCCTTGTGGGCAAAGCAGCCTTTGTCAAAGAAAGACTTGAACTTGAAACATTTTCTTGAGTTCATTTTATTAAGTAAAATTATATAGCTGAAGGAACCAGCTGGAGTTTATTAGAACTTTGTGGTCAAAATTTGTGAAAGTGTAAAAGTCATCAAATACTTATCTTTAATAAATTAATTTGAAACCTTACCGAAATGGAGGAATTTTGCTAAGAGTTTAATAGAATAGATTGGTAATGGCAATGCTTTTATCAGTGAATATTGATGAAGAATAGATGTTTTAATTCTACCTACCGAAAGGTTTTAGTCTCTTATCTGAAGTATATAAATAATCAGAATTGATTTATGAAATAAGTATGGACCGTGCTTTCTTGCTGCCCCTTCTCCCAGGGTTGGCGGTGCAGGGAACCTAAGGTTATTGTTTTCTTTGCAGCAGAGGCCTCTTGTAGTCCAGGCTGGGGTCCAGCTCAGAGTGGAGCTGAGCTTGGGATTAAAGATACTTGTTGTGCTCAGTTTTTCTTACCCTTTTAGGACCTCGACTGGATTTGGATCCTGACATTGTTGCTGCTCTTGATGATGATTTTGATTTTGACGACCCAGATAACCTCCTTGAGGATGACTTCATTCTTCGGGCCAATAAGCTGACAGGAGAAGAGGGAATGGGTTTGCCGTATGTGTGGTGCTTCTATACTGGGAGGGTAGTTGTAGTTTTGAAAACATGTGATCTAAGGTGCCTGAGTGGAAAATAATTAAATTTGAGACATACTGTCAGTAAGTGGACTAAATCCCAGAATCTTGAGGGTTAGTTGCTTAGAGCCTTCCAGAAGTAGCTTCCGGGTCTGTGTGAAGTTGCTGTGCTCTGTATGTTTTCCAGTTGCTTTGACAGGTGATTTATGACCGGTTGTCCTTAGGGAATCTGGGAGTGAAGATGGCAATGAATGGGAAGACATGGACAGTGAGGAAGGGGACAGCGATGATTGTAGCTCTGCCGGCCCACTGTCAGATGGAGGTGACAGGTCTGCCCCTGGCTCACCCCGGGAAGCCATCCAGAAGCACCTGTTTTGGGAAGAGGAAACCAAGAGCCGTTTCACAGACTATTCCATGACCTCCTCAGTCATGAGGAGAAATGAACAGCTGACTCTACACGATGAGAGGTTTGAGAAGGTGAGGTCCCCGAGAAATGTCACTGAGTTCTAGCCCCCCCCCCCCCCCCCCCCCCGCAAGAGAGAGATTGGGACCAGAGTTAACCCTTTCAGGGTTGGAAACTGTGTGGCCCGTTAAGATTAATCAGGGCCGGGAAAGAGTCTGTGTAGGTCCCCAGGGTTGACTGAGGGAACACCCTGACATCTCCTGAGATTTGATGTTCTGGTTTTGCATTTGACCATCATCTGCAAAGTTTCGCTATTTTCCTCAGAGTTGGCTGGCTTAGCATCAACAAAATCCCATTGTGTTAGTCCTTCAGATAATAACTAACACTAAAAAGAAAACGGTAGAGTGACATCCTTTAAAACCTGATGTACACTATACCAGGCTTGACTTCTGTGACAGGCCAACTTGTGGTTTACAGTACTGTGAGGACTATCCATGCAGACTCTCTTTACCCGCTCTGTCCTATGCTCTGTGCCTTTGGCCACCATTTCTAGTGTGCATTATCTACAGGTTTGATTGGGGTAGGATATGATTCTCCACAGGCAGAGATTTTCAAGTGTACATCCAACGCCCTGAAGTAGTAGTGTCTGGCATGTAGGACTTGAAGCTCTTCAGTCAGTAGTGAGCAAATGAAGGAATTCTTCCAAGATGTACGGGACATACAAGTTTGCTACAGTAGCACAACAGTTTCCCTCTTTCCTATCAAGAGCTGTCCACTGCCAAGTACAAACATCCTCACTCGTCAGGATGCAAGTGTTCAGATAAAGCATAGCCGTGCTAACAGCATTTGAACAGAATGGAGTTTATACAGTAGACTCCTTCAACAGTGTGATCCTTTGGTCTGCATCACTGAGAGATGCGAAATTATCTCTAAAGTCTTCTGAGGCAGAGATCTCTGCATAGCATTTTATTTTCCAATCTGAGCAGAGGAAGTACTTTTATTATGTATTTTGTTTCCTCTCTGCTGATAGAGTAATGATAGTTGTGAGCTTTTAGTAGTGCTAAAAGCTATTTATACTAGTAAACTAGTATAAATAAAATACATAAGTAGTTGATTCCTGATATGTTCTTCATGGCATCTTCTTTTGTTGTTTGCATTCAAGTTTTATGAACAATATGATGATGTTGAAATCGGAGCTCTGGATAATGCAGAACTGGAAGGTTCCATTCAAGTAGACAGCAATCGGTTGCAGGAAGTTTTGAATGACTACTATAAGGAGAAAGCAGAGAAGTATGACAGTTCTTCCTTCTTAAGTGCTTTGTTTTCCTCCCTTCAAATGACTGACTGGGGGAGAAGTCAAAGTCTGTCACTAATTGAAGACACTGGTGCAGTAGCTGAGGGTTAGCTGGGAAATAAAGTACGAAGAGACGTTGGAGTTGGGAAGTAACGAGGTGCTTCTGGGCTCGGGCTGAGGAATCGTTGTAACTTAGAAGTGTGTGCTTTTTTCTGAAATGGTGGGTGTTCTGGAAAGTGAACAGTTATGGCTAATAGATAAGCATTTCGTCAGCTGATTAGCAGAGCTCGCCAGTGAAGTACTTGCTCAGTCAGCATCTGTATCAAAGCGCTCTTATCTGAGAGAAGCCGATGATGTATTAAAATCTGCTAACAGGTCTTGTTCCATGAAACAGCGCAGCATACAGTTCCCACAGCACGAAAGGGGCCATGGGCTCTAAGTGAATTCTGCGCATTCTTTGGAGAGATATATGAGCAGCTGGTGTTCATCTTAGGGAATCTGCCATCATGTGTAACGTGGAACCTTGTAGAGATGCAGCTAGATTTGCTGTGCCTATCAGCAGAGCAAACCCCCTGGAAGGGTAGAGAGGGGCTAGGCATGGGGACACATACCAGGGACATGACAGGGCAGGAGTGGGATTTAAAATGGCTCTTGTCTTTGGAGCTCTTTTAGTGACACTCAATTTGTTGATTTCTTTGTCCTGTTTCCGTTTTATAAAATGCACCAAACAGTTGTGTAAAATTGAGTACTCTTGAGCCTTTTGAGGACCCAGAGCTGCCTGCAGATGAGCTTGATGAGTCTGCAAAAGAGGACATGGTCACCGTGGTTCTTCAGGAAGCCAAAGAGAAGTGGGATTGCGAGTCCATCTGCAGTGAGTGTCTTACTGTCCATCAGCTTCCAAAGTGAACCCAGTATAAAGGGAGTGTGGGAAAGCAGACACGATTTAGAAGTTCAACTTTCAGGGGACTTGTGAGAAAGGCTTAGGAAGAATATCAGTGTTCTGCTGTTGAGTTATAAAGAACTTCGTAATGGTTTGCAGAGAGGCTCCATTGTACGTTTGCACTATAAAAACACCAAGCCTGGCTGGGCGGTGGTGGCGCACGCCTTTAGTCTCAGCATTCGTGAGGCAGAGGCAGGTGGATCTCTGTGAGTTCGAGGCCAGCCTGGTCTATAGAGCGAGTTCCAGGACAGGCTCCAAAGCTACACAGAGAAACCCTGTCTCGAAATACAAAACAAACAACAACAATAATCCGCAGCAAGGCTGGGAACGTGGTGTGCATTGTGTGTTGCTTTTGCTGAACCGAACAGTGCACTCAGGTGAGGCGTGATCTTTTCCCAGGTACATACTCCAATTTGTACAACCATCCACAGCTCATCAGATATGAACCGAAGGTAAGTGCTGACATGTGAAGCCTCTTAGAGTACCGTTTGCAGGGCTGGAGATGTCAGCAGTTGACATCACTGCCTGCTGGTTCCGGGGACCCAACTTGGTTCACAGCTCACCACACATCAGTTGGGAGCTGTAGCTCCAAAGGATGTGACGCCCTGTTCTGGCCTCTGGGGGCACCCATACATATGGCATACACCCCTACGATACACGCTTACAAATTAAAGTTTAGCTTCAAGGCTCTTTTCTCACAGTAACTCTGTCCCTTTGCGGCTAGCGTTGCTATTAGGAAAGCGGTCACAGCTTGTCATTAGTGAGCTGTTCTGAATAGGAATGGGAAGTAACTCCAGTGCTGTTTACCCTGTTTCAGCCCAAACAGATCCACCTGTCTTCTAAAACGGGGTTACCTCTCAATGTGTTACCTAAGAAGGGACTCACGGCAAAGCAGGTAGAACGGATGCAGATGATCAATAGCAGTGACCTGCCCAAGGTGTCAACCCAGCCACGGCCCAAAAGTGAGAGCGCAGAGGACAAGAAAGCCAGAAAGCAAGCCATCAAAGAGGAGCGCAAGGTACCGCGCTCCCTGATACGGGCCTTCAAAAGCTGCTGGGGGAGGGCATGGCGCAAGCTCTCTTTCGTGCAGTCTGTAAACGTGTAACGTGGGGGTCCTCTTGCACAGGAACGGAGAGCTGAAAAGAAAGCTAACAAGCTGGCGTTCAAACTAGAGAAAAGAAGACAAGAAAAGGAGCTGCTGAACGTGAAGAGTATGGAGGGCCTGAAGCTGTAGGTGTGTGGAGCCGCACTCACTCCGTAATTAACCAGGGTCTTGGGAGGTGAACTTGCCCCTGGCGTGTTTATATGCAAATAGCTGGGAAAAGTAGAGTGTTTGCATTTTTATACAAGTAAGTTTCTCTTGTCAGCTACCTTGTAAATATTACGATGTTTTGGCTTTAATATTATAAGCGTATATTCCCTCTGAAATAAATGACTTCATGAAAGTAAAATGTTTGGATAAATTAAAGGAAAATGTCTTTATAACTCGCACGGAATTGGTGTGTTCATTTATTTGTATGGTTGTCAAAGTTGTTCTTTGCAGATGTTCTCAAATGTTCTCAAATACGTCTTTGAAACCTCTCCACGCCTTCTCGGGAATTACATGGTTGAATTTGCCGTCTGTAGAGGAGTGGTCTGGTTAAGCTCAGTTTTGAAATGCTGAGTTTATCCTCAGTGCTGAGAAGACTGCCCCTGAGAAGATTGCACGGGCAAGAGCTGATTTTCCCGTGTCCACAAAACGACCCTTTGGAAAGAACTGTGACAGGGGCCCTGACTGCAGTTGTGTGGGATTTCCTGCCCTGACCAGATGGCTTCTTCCCTTTGGGATTTAGGACCAGCATAGCTGGAGCCGTCAGGAATACTTACTTCACTGTAACCTAGAAAGTTTGTCTTCCCGACATTGCTTAATGCTTGGAACCATCCATAACGTAGTAAAATACATACTCAGAAGGCCCCAGGTTTTGGTGAGATGTTCTTGTTTTGACATCTACAGACTGGTTCAAGGCTTAGGCGATGACTCCATCATAATGTTCATTATTTGGTAAACTGTGACTTCTCACTGACCTTTGCCCATTTGCCCCTGACCAGTGAGGACACTGTTGGTCAGAGTGGGTGACAAAATGGCTGAGGCACAGCCACTTGTGGCAGGTAAGCTGCCCTTGAAGGCTAGATTTTTAGAGGTCTCATCACCGGCTAGTTAAGCAAGTCTGTTCCAAAGCTGATAGGTACTGCCTTGTTCTAAGTCTTAATCAGTTAAATCTTCATTATTGTATTTCTTTTAGAATGGTGACAAACTCTTAAAATTCCATTCTGGTAACACTTAACAACCAAAAGTAAAAATCAGAAAGCATACGGTTTGCCTCCTGAGTATACACTTCAATGCTGACCCGTGGAAACAGAGTTAGTTGATGTTTTATGTGAATGTTGGAAATGAAAATCTTAAATGGCTGGGCCATATATCATGTTAAGAGTCTCCAAACCTTCAAGAGTCTTGGGCATAGGATGTTACTGCCCTGGTCGTATTCAAATTGATCGCTTGTAAATAAGACAATGCAACCCTCTGTCTTGAGATGCTGATTGCTATGGGACTGATTAACTTAGCTTCAAGGCTGTAATTCTATTCCAGAGAAGTTTCATGGTGGCTTGAATCAGTTACTAGAATTTGTTAGCAAATTCTCCCTGCACACACCAGACCTGAACCCCCCCCCCAAACACACACCTCAAATCCTCAGTTTTTAGTCCTCTGTAAACAGTGTTGAAAAGGGAACATATCAGCTCCATCCTGAATGATAGGAGTGGAGAGATAAGAGGGATTTTGCCTTCAAGCTCTACTTGGTTGGAGACAGTTCAGAAGGACAGATAAGTGCTGATGCCATCACTGTGACAAGTACCACTTGTGCTGAGGACCTGGGTACTCACTATTCCCCTGAAGTCTTCAGATAAGCCATCAGGTTTGCTTAGTTGTTATCTATCTTGGGTGATTTTCACTGAGTGTGTTTAAAAAGCACACCCTCCTCCCCAGCACCTACTGTCCTGCTCCGTGCTCTGACCCTGTAAGGATCATCTCTGACTAGAGGAAGGATGAAGGTCAAAACCTTTGTTTCTCACTTCATCCTGCCAGCCAAGCTAGCGCCTGGAATTTGGTGGAGTGCTAAATGGCATAGGTATGGGTGGGACCAGGCTAAGACACTTCATAAAAGAATGGCTTAAACTTGGGCCGGTACAGTGATTTAGGGGTAGCAAGAAGTAAAGCATCCCAAGTGGGCGTTGAGAAATTTTATTTTACTTTTTGTCATTGTGGACTTGGATCTTCATGTGGATTCTGGGAATTGAACTCAGGTCACTGACCCTGCCTGCTGAGCTTTAGTCTTGTTTGAGCATTGTCCCGGATTGCTTTCAAAGCTTATGAGACACTTTGGTAGTGTTATAAGTCTGCGTGCCTTCACTCTTGGTGCCATTTATACACAGTCTCGGTGCACTGCCTACATGTGTAGTCTCTATAGCCTGCATTATGACATCATCACACACCTCAGTGGAGAGCAATCCTGACCCCTAACCCCTGTTCACCTATGCAGTGTTGCCTTTACGTGTTGACAGTGGTTTGTTTGCCTTAACGTGCCTGCTGGATCTAGTTAAGAGGGCAGAAAATAAAGATCCCAGTGCTTTTAAGTTAGGGTAAAATAGGCCATATGTAAACAGATGCCTGGTGTGCAAATAAGAAATAGAACACAGAAGCAAGTGGCCTTAGGATCCATTCTGTTTGCCCCCCCCCCCACACACACACACACTCATTGATAAACTACCCAGTCTGCTACGCTAAACATGACCCCCTTTTCTTTACATGATACCCTTGACACAGCTTCCTTATCTTTGAACCCACTAGAAGCACAAACCTACCTCTGAAGGCAGCATTTGCAACTCCTTGTTGGGGTGTCTTAGAGATGGCCTAAAGAGCCCTAGGTCTGACTTCAGCTTCTAGAGTGTGTGCGCGTGTCGGCAAGCAAGGTACTCAGTGAATCCCACAAGCCTTCTGGCCTGTGCGGAGAATGCTTGCCAAATGCACGCTTGGCTTGTGTTTGCAGTGTCTGAGCTCACCAAGGCCTCCACCTATGTCAGTGCACAGCTACAGCCCTAGCCTGAAAAGCAAATGCAGGAAATTAATGTTCATCACTTTCACCACTCAAGTGTAGTTATTCTGTGCTTTTGTTTATGGCCATTTTCAAGACAAGTCTTCTCTGTGTAGCCTTATCTGTCTGTAGATCAGGCTGGCCTTGAACTCACCGAGATCTGGCTGCTTCTGCCTCCCAAGCCTTGGGATGAAAGGCGTGCTCCACCACTGCCAGGCTCTGTTTCTTTTTGTCAACATGTAATTCACAAATTCTTTTGGTTGGTTGGTTGGTTGATTGAAGGGGGTTTTGGTTTGTTTTTTTGTGTGGTTTCTGTTTTGTTTTTCTAGATAGAGTTTATCTGTGTAGCCCTAGCTGTCCTATAGACCAGGATGGCTTCAAACTCCTGTCTCTGCCTCCTGAGTGATGGGATTAAAGGCAAGTGCTGGAGTTAGAGGTGTGTACAGCCACAACTGTGTGGTCTTGTAGTCTCTTTCTTTAGTTGAAGGTAGAGTTGCCTCCTATGTGTTGGCATTATATTTTCAGCTGCTCTTCAGTCAGCAATCCACATTCATGAGGGACTTTTTTGCTTTCCTGGCCATGTGTCTTCTCACAGCTGCAGACTGTGAAAGCAACAATAGCTATAAAGAAATGAGTGTGGGGCACTCCCATAACACTGCATTTTCAAATACATTCAGCCTCAGGTATGTCCACAGACCACGGTTTGCTCACTCCTATTTTAATGTTTCATTTTGACAAACGATGCATAGTTTTGCAAAACAGTGACAATATAGCCAAGGGATCCCTTCACCCTTAACCCAAGCTTCTCGTTGAACAGCTAGCTGCACGGCAGCATCTGAACCAGTAAATGTCATCACTATAATGTGGGTTCTTAGCTCTGGACATATGTAACCATCCCCATCCATCAGTGAAAATTCAAACCTCTTCCAATCACACAGAGGGAGGTTTTCCTCATTCCACACTCACATCAAGCTTCCTCAACCGTTCCTACAGCTTCTCTTCATTTCTTAGAGACAAGCTTTCAATGTGAATGTCTTTCAGAATGGAGTGGTCCATCCACATCCAAATTTTTTATTTTATTTTATTTTAAAGTTCTTGAACTCGTTAAAACTCACTGATTTAAACCAAAGATCATTGTTCTTCCTGGAGTTTCTGGATCCTTCATAGATTAACGGGGACATCATAAACCTACAGTTGAATTTCTGTCTTAAGTTTTGTAGAGACAGAGACTGAGGTTCAAATCTCAGGGTTACCATTTGCAATCTGTGGACTGAGAGAAGTCACTTAACTTTTTAGCCTCCTTTGTTAAAAAGATACCAGCTCTGTCTTACATGAGGAGCCCATGGAATAACCTAGACATGGAGAGCATCAAATAAATATGACTATAACATGAATAAGGACAGTGAATGTTGGGGGGGTGGGTGTGAAGGTTTTAGAATCAAGTATTTATTAACAAGTCTGTTGGGGTAGGGGGTACTTTGCTGAAAATTCTTTTAAGACCCAGTTTTGTGGACAATGGGAAGGACAGGATGGGACTATTTCTGTGGGCTGAGGTGGATGGCCTGTGCTGAGAACACAATTCCAATTAGCAGACCTGTGAAGAAACTGTTTAAATCAACAACATCTGTACAGCCTGCCATCTGCTTCCTGTTAAGCAGATTCCCTTTTTCACATGGGTCCCCTGTTGGTTTCTATGGCCGTGCTCTCTGCTTCTCCTGGCTTATCACCATCATTTTCTTGGACTTAAGTGGAAGTTTCCCTAAGGATCCTCTCTCCACTGCTTTTTCCAAGACTTCTTTCCCTGGCAGTGTCCTGCAAACCTACATCTGTGTCCCCCCATCCTGACCTCCCTCATCTCCATCCTGCTGGCTGGACAACGCTATTGAACTCAGTATTTCCAAGACTGGGGTCATTTTTCTTCCTAAGATGGATTTTTTTTTCAACTCCCTATTTCTATCCACAGACCCACCGTCTTCTCAGGTTTTCTGCCTGTAAACTTAGTCCCCAAGCGCTCATCTTTCTGTAACTTCCCCACCCGCATCCCCAAAGACCAGTCCTGTTGGAGATTCTTGATACACCTATCCTTCCTCTCCTGTTTAAGACCCCGTCCCAGTTTGAGAGCAATCACACCCCTGTCCATCTTTAAGTCTGTCATGTGGGTCCTCCACAGCTCTGTGCAGGGTTCTTAAGGACCACCCAGTATCCCAAGATACCCCTCCTCGTCTATGGAGTAAATGCCATGTTTTTATTCCAGTATCCAGTATAAACTTCTATGCTGAGACCTGGAACTTAAAAAAAAAAAAAAAAAAAAAAAAAAAATAGACTTTCCATACTCAAATTCAGACAAACCAAAAAGAAGTACTAAAAAGTGAAATGTAAGACGTTCATAATGTTTTGATTTTCTGTAGCTTCTTTTAAAGTAATTCATCTTCTGACTTATTTTCTGTCATTTTTCTTTGTTGAGAACCTGTGGATGGGTTCCTTTAGTATATTGTTTTTTCTTGCAAGATTTGTTAGCCCTGTGGCAGAAACTCCACTTTCATTTGAATTATATCTAAAAGCAGTACTGATTTTTTTGCTTATTTTCTGTGTGTGTGTGTGTGTGTGTGTGTGTGTGTGTGTGTGTGTGTGTGCACGCACATGCTTGCACATACATGTAATAGAAAGGCCAGAGGTTGATGCTGTGTGTCCCTTAATTGTTCTTCACTTTATTTATTTATTTATTTATTTATTTATTTATTTATTTATTTATTTATTTAGAGATAGAGTGTCTCACTAATTGGCTATACTGGCAGGCCAGTGAGACCCCAGGATCTGCCCATCTAACTTCCCTCCAGTGCTGGAGTGGAGTTGCAGATGTAGGCAGCCATGCTAGCATTTATTTAAGCACTGGGGATCCACAACCAGGCGCTCATGCTTGTGCAAGGACCTTACCCACTGAGCCACCACTCCAGACACTTAGAGAGCACTTTCCTTTGTCCAGGGAAGGCATGGACCGGTTTTCCTTGAGCCATCAATGACAGTCTATCCCAAAGATGTCACCATCAGATAATTTGTGACTGTGCTAATATATTACCTCTGTGCTTACGTCTCATGCCTGGCTCTCGGCACCCCATTTACCCACCAAAGCAAATAATTCAACCCAGTTTGCCTCAAGTGCGTGCCATTTACTTGTTTGGCCAGGTGAGACGTTTACATTAGGAAAGGAAAACTTGGGGGATTGCAAAGGATCTTCTGAGGGGGAGGAAGCAGGTGGTGGGGATGGACAACTGTGGAGCTGACAGGCAGCTGAGGTCACCTGCAGTCACTCGTCTTTCCTCAGCCAGGCAATTCCATGAAACTTACCACAATGTGCTCTTGACTCTCCCACAGATGGCAATAAGAAGCTATTTCCCTGTGAAGTCTGTGGGAGATGCTTCGCAGCAGATGCTCTGGTAAACATAAAGATGTTTTGTAGATGTGTTTCATTGGAGTTAAATGAACTGTCAAGTCAGTGAGGAGGCAATGGTGCCAGGATTAAAGACAGATGTGGAGAGGGGCGGGAGGAGAAGTACACAGCCTCTGGCTGCCAGGCCTGGAGGACACTGAGGCAGACTGATAACGCCACAGTCAGAAGTGGCCCTGTTGACCATGGGCTCCCTAAAAGCATGCCAGATGGAGTGGTCTTGGCACAGACCACCCTCCCGTGAGAGATTTTCCCTCTTCCGCCTTTTCTTTAAGCATCAAAAATTCAAATTTCAAGGCCAAAACACCAGGGAAATTAGCTGGTCGAGAGGAATGAGCATTGAATTTCAGGCATCTGGAAACTTGGCTCGTAGCTGCAAATTTGTCACTAATTCTGACAAGTCCTGTAACCTTCCTGTTTTCTGCCTTGCCACGTACGCGGAACACTCTGATTTCAAAGGGGGCTTATGCCATTTGAACAAATAAAGCATGGATCCAAGCCTGCTCCAAGATCTAATTTTCCAGACATGAACTAACTACACATCAAGTTCCCAGGCTTTAAACTTGGAAAAAAAAAAGTTTAGCTTATTTCAAATTTGAGGCGGGGGGGGGTCAAACAAATGGTACACCCTAGTATTGTAAAGAGATAGCCAAGAAAGATGAATTTTTTAAAGGAATTCTTAAGATGATAAGGTAATCATTTGGATATTTTAGATCATGGGATATTATATCGAACTTGCAGGATTTAGGGTTTGGACGACAAGGGACCTCCAAACTGAGGCTTCGGGTTTTATTCTTCTGGAAATTTTTGAAAATGAAATATCTGTTCTGGATAAACTGATTGAAGCTCCTGAAGCAGGAGCTTTTACAGCCCAGGTTCCACCAGTTCCTTCCAGCACAGCTACTTCTGCCGGCTGGAGCTGAACCTCTGCGAGGGGTTGAGACCTCTGGATGGGTCACTAAATGTATGCTTTAACCTCCTCCTGAGTCTCACTCCAAGCCTTGTCTCCAGACAGTACAGGACACTCAGTCATGTGGTCTCATACCTTTCCCATGGATGGCTTGGAGGAGCACAGATTTTTATAGAAGCTGCATTTGGGGGATCTAGACAAAGCCACTTTGTAAATGGTAGCAGGGAGCTGGCTGATCACATTTGATCTAAATGGAGGATGCAGAGTAAACAAACAGGAAATAGGCCAGCAAGGCTCCACCCATAAAGGGTCGATAGCATCTTCACAGAGTGCCCCAAAATGGGAACCAAATACAGGAGCCTATGACAGACATTTCTTATTCAAGTCACTATACCATAGCGTTATGCAAGGACACCAAGCAGAGCCCTGTGCTGTCCAGTTTTTTCCTTTAGAAATGTTGGGTATTTAAAAGACTACTGGCCGGAACAAAGAACATATAGCTCATTTCTAGAGTTCAAGATGTAAAATCAAATCTCAAGTCTTTAGCTATTGTGTTAACTTTCTATCACTATAACGAAGTATCTGAGATCATCAAAAAGATTACCCTTGTCCTGCTTTTAGAGAGACATTAGCTCTATTGCTTTGGTCCTATGGTTGTAGCACTAAAACACATAAAGGAGGCAAAGCTTCCCCATTCATAAGTGGTAAGCAAAAGAGGGAAGGCCAAGTGTGTGTCACGGTTCCTTGAATGGATGCACACCCCTGATGACCGGAACTCCTCCCAGTAGGAACTCATCTGTTTTGGCTGTCCTGCTGCTGAGACAGGGTCTCTTTATGTAGCCCAGGGTGCCTTGCACTCACAACCCTATTCCCTGGGCTCCACGATACTAAATGCACCTTCATTTCCATCATATACCTCACCTCTTTTTGTTTTGGTTTTCTTTTCTTTCTTTTTTTAGACAGGATTTCTCTGTGTAGTCCTGGCTGTCCTAGATCTCACTTTGTAGACCAGGCTGGCCTCGAACTCACAGAGATCTGCCTGCCTCTGCCTCCCCAGTGCTGGGATTAAAGGCATGTGCCACCACTGCCCTGCAGACTTCACCTCTTAAAGACCCACAAATACTGTAAAACACCTTTTGTTGTCTTTCCCTAAATACAGTATTGAGCCAAGTCTGATATGACTGGGGGGAGCTGATGGGTTTCCTCTACTGTGGTCTAGAGTTAGAGACTAGACTAAATCTTACAGACACTAGCCCATCACTATCCTGGAGGCTAAGTATGCAGTCATTAAAACTTCATGAGCATACATTTTCCAAACCAAAGCCCTACCCTTCCTTGTCTAGGAAAGACATGGACCAATATGTAAAAAACTATTCAACAAAAAACGAAAGCCCTTCAATTCCTTGAAGCAAAGATTACAGGGAACGGACATTCCCACTGTGAGTAAGCCTCCACAGTCCAAGGTATGCCAATGATTTCTTTGCTTCTCAATATAGAAAGTACATTTAAGCTGGTTTCTTGGCTCTCTGATTTCTTTTTTTGCTTGATAAGGCGTTGTAATGGAATTTAAATATAATCCACCTTTACTGTTTTCTGTATAATCTTCCTTAGGTTTCCCAATCATTTCAGATACTTTCCAGATGTGGTTGAAGAATCCTGTTTACATTTTCAGTAGAATGCCTATCGGTCTAGAAAATGGCCTGGGAAGAAAGCTACTTTTCTCCCAACTCTGAGATAAGATTTCACTGAATAGCAAAGGTTGGCCATGAACTGACCGTGGAGCCCACCCAGATTTTAAGTTCCTGATCCTGTTGCCTCAACTTCCCCAGTGTCCACCCATACCAGTGAGAAATTTACCACAGGGACCTGTTGTAATTTTTAAAAAGCAGCATTTGAAAGGAAGACGCCATGCAACAGAGTGGGTGGAGGGGTTTTCATTGCGGGGGAGGGGGGAATGAATGGGAGAGTGGAGAGAGGAGAGGGGAGACCAGCCTCTGGGAACAGGAGTGGCAGAGTGGGGAGGTTGGTAAAGAGAGGGAGGAGGGAGAGAGAGGAGAGGTGGGCAGGGCCCTTTTAAAAGAGCATCGTGAATGTGCACAGGTAGGCGTGCTCTTATTGGCTACAGCTGAGGGCCTATCCTGATGCCTGAATACTAACAGGGTCAGCAAGATACCTGCCACCAAGCCTGACACCCTGAGCTCGGTCCCCAGGGAACCACATGTGGAAAATCCCACTCCCAAGGGTTATCCTCTGATACTCCACACATGCTGTGGTGTACACACACACACACACACACACACACACACACACACACACACACACACACATTTCTAAACAAAAATTTAAGAAATGAGCTTGAATCTGTGAGGTATTAGGATGTGGTTGTTTCTCTGATTTTTTTGTTTGTTTGTTTGTTTTTCGAGACAGAGTTTCTCTGTATGTAGTCCTGGAACTTACTCTGTAGACCAGGCTGGCCTCAAACTCACAGAGATCAGCCTGCCTCTGCCTCATAAGAGCCGGGATTAAAGGTGTGTGCCACCAATGACCGGCTTCTGATTTTTATTTTGTGTTTTTTTTTGTTTTGTTTTGTTTTTGTCACTGTTGTGACTTACAAATGATATTGCTGTAGTTTCCAAACTTTTGAAATAGTTCTTTTGGGGAAATTTTTTTCTCTACAAGAAATTGTTCTCTTTGCAAATTGCTATAAATTCAAAACCTAGCTATTAAAATAAAAATCTGTTGATCAGTATGTAGTCTAGGGTAGTCTAGATGCTGGCTTGGTTTTGTTTCTTACAGGTTCAGCCCGTGAAGAAATCCAACTGGAGACAACAGCATGAGGACTTCATCAATGCAATTCGATCAGCAAAGCAATGCACTCTAGCCATTAAAGAGGGCAGGCCCCTGCCACCTCCGCCCCCACCAACCATCAACCCAGGTGCGTGGCTATTTGGCTTGCTTTTGGAGCCACAGTTGACTTTTACCCATAGAAAAATAACAGCCATCGTGATATGGAGGTAATTTTATCCAGCACACATTACCCTTCCCTTCAGTTCTCGAGCTTCCACGTTCCCTCCTGCCTGCCCCACCACGAGACACCATCGTGAGACATCATCACCCCGGTAGGGTCAGTGTGTACCGGAAGAGTGCACCATTTGCACCTGTGTCTGAGGAGCAGGAAGGTGCACACAGTTCTGCACTGGTTTCACCATACAGCTCTGTGTTTGCAAGTCATAGTCTCACAAAGCTAACCATTTGACGTTGCATGATTTACGTGGCTTGGCAGCTTTCTTTACTCTCAGCTTTGTTCTTTGAAACGTGTCAAATCTATAAGAGGAAAGTCTAAGGATTGTGGGCTGTACTGTCTCTGTCTCTCTCTCTCTCTCTCTCTCTCTCTCTCTCTCTCTCTCTCTCTCTCTCTCTCTCTCTCTCTCTCTCTGTGTGTGTGTGTGTGTGTGTGTGTGTGTGTGTGTGTTACATCCGGTCAGGAAGCACACACACATACACACACACAAAGATCAGAAGACAACTTTTAGAAGTTCTTTCTTCCCTCCCTCCCTCCCTCCCTCCTTTCTTTCTTTCTTCCTTTCTTTCCTTCTTTCTTTCTACTGTGTGTCCCAGAGATCACACCGTTGCCAGGCTTGGTGGCAGGCAGACACCTTTGCCCACTGAGCCATCTCAAGAACCCTAGAAGAAGTCTCTAAAAATGAACTTTTAGAAGGCAATCCTTTATGGTTGACAACATCAATAATTCACCTCTAAAGCAAAACACAGGTTCATGCTTTCCAAGTTATTCAAAGAGTGTTTCTAAGGTTCTCCCCACCCCAACCCAGCTAGAATCCAGAATCCAGTCAAGGTTCAGGCGTTGCTTTCTGTTGTCTTTTCAGACATTTTTCAGTGTTCTGCTACACCTTTGCCCAACGATTTAACTTTCAGAATGCTGCCTGGTCTGTGTTTGCCTGTTTAGTCATATTGATGTTTAACTTGTCTCTCTCTGTCTCACCTTTCAACAAGTTGGAGGTTAGCCCCAGAGGCACAGTTAGATTGATTTTAATCTCTTGTCAAAAGTGTTGATTTGAAAATACCCTTTCTCCTCTTTTCTTTTGCCTTTGGTATTTAGCTAAAACACAAAATTTCATATTTTGAACTACTTTTTTCTTTGGGGGGTCTATGCTTTCCATATCAAAGCCAAAAATAGCACTGCCAAATGTAATGCTAACACCTGTACCCTGAAGAATTTTTTCGGTACCCTGAAGAATTTTTTCGTGTGGGGTTAAGGGTCTCAGGTAGTTCAGACTGGCCTCGAACTTGCTGTGTGGTCAGAGTTACCCTGAGCTCCTGGCCCTCCACCTCTACCTCCCACACACTGGAAAGACATGAGTGTGCCACACGGCTTAGCTCCCTGTGTTTCTTATCCGAAAGTCCTAGGATTTTGGTAGGTGTTGGTTTCTTCTGAGTTTGCATCTGTATGCAATGCAAGGTAAGGCTTCAGGCTTACTCCTTTGCACGTCAATAATCACTTTCCTCAGGTCCATTAGTTAAGAAGACCATCCGAGAGGGGGATGGGAAGTGAATGCAGGAAACACAAATGACATTCATCAGTGGTTTTCAAAGTGGGCTGCAACCCCTTTGGAAGACCTCTATCTCCAAAACTATTTACATTGTGATTCATAACCACAGCAAAATTACATTTGTGGGGTAGCCATGAAAATAATTTTATGGCTGGGCCGCAATGCGAGACACCCACTTCATTAAAGGGTAACAGCGCTAGGAAGGTTGAGAACCACTGACTTACATGATACAGTTAATTCATATGAAACCTACCACTTCATACAATGAATACACAATACACAATGAATAAACAACTTAAAAGGCCATTTGTCCTCTCCTGAACAGATATCAGAAATCTTTTTCTAAAATTATTTTTAAAACAATCTTATTTTACATGCCATCCAGCTTCTCCAACCCCCAACCCCCCATCCACTCCTCAGGGTGAGGGCTCCCTGGGGGATCAACAAAGTCTGTCACATCACTTGAGTTATCAAAGGTATCTTATTAAAAGTTACTTAGGGTCCAGCAAAGTGGTTCAGTGCGTAAAGGTGCTTGCCACTAAGCCCGACAATCTTTATTCCATCCCTAGGACTCATACGGTGGAAGATAACTTTTCCATGCTCCCTGTACACACACACACACACACACACACACACACACACACACACACGTGAAAAATAAACAATAATGTTTTGAATAACACTTTGGAATTTTAACGGGATTTCACTAAACCCGTAGATGACTTTTGGGTAGTATTGTCATTTTAACAATATTATTTCTACTGCACGGGCACAAAGCTGGCTTTACATTTATCTGTGTTGCCTTCTGTTTCCTTTGCCAATGTTTTCTGCCTATAAGCCTTTGGCTTTCTCATTTAAAATTATTCATAAGTTTCTTTTTATCCTTTTTGGTTTTATAGGAAATGGGATTTTTAGCTTTATTTATTTCATTGTTTACATATACAAAATGCAGCTTAGTTTTGGTATATCGACTATGTATCCTGTAACTGCTGAATTTATTCATTAGCTCTAACACTCCTTCTGTGGAATCATTAGCATACTGCATATATATATGTCATCTGTAAACAGATAATGTACTCACCACTTTCTACTTGTAGGTCTTTTATTTCTCTTTCATAATGAAATTCTGTCTAGTCCTTCTAGTATTTGTTCAATACAGGCAGGAAAGGTGGGTGTCCTCCTCTTGTCTCTACTGAGCACAGCACTACCTGTAGGATTTATGTCACTGTGTAGAGTAAAAGTAATGGCATCCTTGGTAGGTTTTTACATGTGAAATGAAGTGAATGAAACAATGGCACAAAGCTGAATGAGGACAATAAACATATTTTCCAAGTTTTTATATAAGAATACATTAATCCTGGCATTGGTGGTGCAAACCTTTAATCCCAGCACTCGGGAGACAGAGGCAGGCAGATCTCTGTGAGTTCGAGACCAGCCTGGTTTACAGATCGAGTTCCAGGACAGGCTCCAAAACAATACAGAGAAACCCTGTCCAAAAAAGAATAGGTTAAATATGGTGTGAAGGTACATAGGAGGTTGCTTCAGGAACCATTCAAACATATTGAGGTATACATAGTAAGATTTATATCAATGAAAAAATGGGGGTGGTGGCAGAGAATATACAATACAAAGACACATAGCAAGATGCAGGTTGGACAGTTGCATATTAGTGGCCTATCCAGAAATAAACAGACACTGTCATGCTGGGTAATAAAGCAAGAGTCAACAGTACGCTTTTCACAAGAAACACACTTTAAGGACAAAAGCCCAGGGAAAGACGAAAGCTATAATCATAGAACTAGAGAATCTGCTGACATCAGGCAAAACAGACTTCGGGACAAGTGTTAACAGAAGCAATGATTCAAAAGCTACAGGCATTAAGAAGACATGTGGGCATGTACTCGGTGCTTCCAAGAATATCAAACAAAACCTGACCTCACTGGAAAAAGATAAATTCACAGTTCAATTATATTCAGGCACTTTGCCATTTGTATCATAATAACTAATAGGCTCACCCAAAGGAAAGTCAGGAGAGCTACAGGAAACGTGAGCAGCAGTATCAGCCGTCTGACCTCACTGACATCAATAGGCATCAGAGGACAAACAGGCAGAACAGAGTACATAATGCTTTCAGGTACACAGGGAACATTATATGTAGGGCTGTGAAGTCAGCTTCAGGAATCTGAAAAGGATTGAAATCATACAGACTATGTTCTCCGACCACAATAAGATTAAATTTGAAATCAGTGAAAAAATATGACTGGAAAATTTCCAAGTATTTAGAAATAACAAGTGATTGCTAAACATCCCACGGATCTAAGAACAAATCACACGTTGAATTAGAAAATGGTTTATGTGTATGATAATGAAAGCATCCAAGTTACAGGGTCTCAGCTTATGTGCTGATAAAATTTTGTTTTTAAAGTTAAATAAAAGGAAAATAATAAATTCAATTTACTATAACCACAAACTATTTTTAAAGGCATTTGGTCATATCAAAAGTGCAAAACCCTGTACATATTAAAAACAAAGCAGAAACTCCCAGTCTCATCAATTGGAAAATTAAAGTTAATTTCTCCCGTAAAGGGAATCTTTGAAAATCTCTATTTTTCATCACACTCAATGGTGGAAAACAGAACACATTCCCACTTGGCTCAGGGGGAAAAAAGCAAGAATGTTCATCCTGTCCACTTCTGTTAAACATGCTGAAAATGGTACCCAGTGCAATAAGACAAAAAAAAACTCATATATCATCATATAATATGCACACATATACTATATGACATGAAGACTGAGCTATGAAAGTAAGGCTACCTGAAACACAGACTGTAACCACTAAAAAGGAAATACAGAAAACTCTAGAACAAATTCAGTACCTTCTGTACTTCTGTGGTTTATGCAGAAAGCAATTAAATACGAAATAATTTAAAAACAGCTCTTACAACTACTTAAAAATGTTAAACACTAGGGATATAGTTGACAAAATATTGCAGAAGTGTAAAATGAAAAACAGTATAACACTCCTTCGAGGAATTAAAAGGAACCAAAATTAATAGAAAGACTTACCATTTTCATGGCTTAAGAGACTTGGTAGTGTGTTGTGATGTCAACTCTACCCACATCTCTCTATGGTTTCAATTTAATTCCAATAAAAATAACAGCAACTCCTCTTTGCCAAGTAGGCGTTGACCAGCCGACTGTAATAGCATGTGCAAATTAAAAGGATGTGGAATAGCCAAGTTAGTTTTGGGAGGGGGCGGACCCATAAAACAAAGGACTTAGTCTCTCAGTGTCAAGACTTTGCAAACGCAACAGCAACATCTGTGCAATGTGATACTGGACAGCCAGTTGAACAGAACGTGGAATGTGCTATACAACCACCACTAGGCATGGTTGGTTTTCTTTTAAGATATGTTCTGGCTAAACTTGATATAAACTGAAGTCATCCAAGAAAAAAAGGAAAATCGATTGATAAAATGCTACCTTAAGGTTGAGGGGCAGGCAAGGCTGTAGTGCATTTTTGTTGTTGCCTGGTTTTTGTTTATTTATTTATTTATTTATTTATTTATTTATTTATTTATTTAGACATAGTGTTAGTATTCAGGCATCTGAACTGGCCTGCCCTTGGGGTTCTGACAGGATACGTCCTCAGCTGCAGCCACTGAGAGCACCAGCTGTGCACATTCACTACGTTCCCTACCCACCTCCCACCTTTCCCTCTGTCTCTCTCTCTCTCTCTGCTTCTTTGCCTGTCTCTCTATCTCCCCACCCACTCTCTGTCTATTTTTTCTACCACTCCTGTCCTCAGAGGCCAGTTTCCCCTTTCCCCTCCCCCATTTTTCTATTCAATAAGTAAATAATAAAAAAAAAAACACTCTACCCAAGCTCTATCAAATTACATCTTTTCTCGAGTGCTGCTTTTTAAAATTATAAAACAGGGTCTCACTATAGAGCTTTAGCTGTCCTGAAACTCATTAAGTAGACCAGGCTGGCCTCAAACTCCCAGAGATGTGTCTGCCTCTGCCTCATAGGTGCTGGAATTAAAGACAAGGGCCACTATTCCTGGCTTGTAGTTCATTTTCTTAGTTAGTGGTTTAATGTGAGAAGGTCCAGTCCATTGGGGTGGGCTGCCCCTGAGCCCGTGGATATGCACTTTGTAAGATAGCAGGCTGAACAAGACATGAGGAAGAAGCCAGTAAGCAATGGCTTCCAAGAATCAGGTCCTGCTACCAGGATGAGTTCTTGCCCAGGCTTTGATGATGAACATTGATGTGGAAGTTTAAACAAAATAAACCCTTTCCTTCCTTGCTTGCTTTTTGGTCATGGTGTTTCATCACAGCAACAATAATCTTAAAACAAGATGCCAAGGTAATTCCTTGGAGGTGAGAGGAGTCTTATCAGCAAGCATCCCTGGGGAAACTGGATATTCATCTTTAAAAAAATAAACTCATACTTTGTATAACAACTAATTCAAAATAGATTGCTGACAGAAGTATACCAAGTATTAAAATTAGAGAAAGTAAACAAAACTTGGTTAACAACGATGAATAAGGCTGAAGGAGCTTGCCTAACTAACTGGATGTGGTGACACATGCCTGTCATTCCAGTGCCCAGGGCTGAGGCACGAAGATTCCAAGTTAGAGACTGGGCTACAGAGTGTCTCAAAACAACCATAGCAAAGGGTTTGGACAAAATTGGCTTTACCAAGATTAAAAATTGTTTTATGAGATGCTGTAAAAAGAACAGAAAGGCAATCTAGAGACTAGTAGCAAATACTTACAATGCATATATCTGAGGATAGGCTCACGATTTTTTTATTTATTTTATTTTTGCTTTGGTTTGTTTGGGAGTGTGTTTTTGATTTGTTTCATTTTTTGAGACAAGCTTTCTCTCTGTAGACCAGGTTGTCCTTGAACTCAGATTCTCCTGCCTCTGCCTTCTGAGCGCTGGGATTAAAGGCATGTGTGTGCCACCACTGCCTAGCACGTATAAATAACACTTTATTTATAAAGACAGTATAAATAACACAGTTCACCATAAAAGGACAAGAGATGTCATCAAATAATCACTGACAATCACATGGAAAAGTACTTCACATTGTTTTCCTTGTACAAAGGCCACAAAGAAATGCTACAATTTACTCTTCTAGTTTGCTTTCTGTCCCCACAATAAACATGACGGCCAAAGGAAACTTGGAGAGGGGAGGGTTTATTGGGTCTTAAGAGCTTAAGCAGAAACCATAGAAGGATGCTACTTAGTGGCTTGCTCCTGATTGCTCACTCAGTTTGCTTTTTAAAAATACAATCCAGGACCACCCAGAGGTGGTATCACCCACAGTGGACCCTCCTATATTAATCCCACATTAATCGAGAAAATGTCTTGCCTACAGGCCAAGCTGATGGAGGCATTTTCTCAATTAAGTCTCCCCTCTTCCCAAGTGACCCTGACTTCTACCAATTGGCAAGAACAAACAAACCCAGCTCAATCAACTCTTCGTCAGCTTGACACGCAAATACACCATTATTATTAAGCCATAGTCTTCTGTTTGCTGTTGATTCTAAGATCTCATGTTTATGTCACAATATGAAGCATAATATAACTTTAAAAGTTAAAAGTTTAGTTGGGTGGCGGTGGCGCACACCTTTAATCCCAGCACTGGGGAGGCAGAGGCAGGAGGGTCTCTGTGAGTTCGAGGCTGGTCTGATCTATAGGGCTAGTTCCTGTACAGCTAAGGCTATTCCACAGAGAAACTCTGTTCAAATAAATAAATGAGTTAAAAGTTTAAAATATTCAAAGTCTCATAACCATGGATTCCTATAAAATTCAAAATAAGTTCCATACTTTATAGTTCCAAGGCAGAGAGAACCAGGGCAGAACTACAACCAGAACAAAGAAAAACGAACTCTAACAGTGTAAAAAATTCAATGCCCCACATTTGGAACTCACTCACGATCTTTTGGGCTCCAAAGGGCTTGAGCATTCCACTTGCCTAGCTCTGCCATCTACTCTACAACACACACACAGGGCTTTGCAGTATAGACTGTCTGATCTACTCCTACCACTGTCTTTAGTGGTCATCGCCCAGCCCTCGCATCTCCAGGACATTGGGGTCTCTGCTGCAACTGACGCTGCACCAATGGCCTCTCCTGACTGCTCAGTGCCAAGTCCCAGTCCCTCTCCATGAGACCTTCAAACCAGCAGTTCCCATGCTGTCAGGATAAATCCCACGTAGGAGATTCTTGCACATTCGCAAGTTCAGCTGCCAGCTCGAGATGCAGCTTCGGACTCCTCTGGACCAAAGCTTCTGTGGGCTAACCCTGGGGAGTGTGAGACACTCCTGCGAGCATCTCACCTCAATAATGTTGGCCTCTTCCTAATCACAACTGAATTCTCAACCCTAATTAACCAGTATCAAATTGTCCCAGCAAAACAAAGGTTTCACTTCGGGGGTGTTGGCCTCCTGCTAATTGTGGCGTATTCGTTTGCCCTAGAACCAGAAACCACAGATTCCTACTTCCATACATTTATGCAAAAAATTAGAATCTGTTCATACAATAGTCTTATAGTCGCATTTATTTACATAACTTGAATTGGAATGCCTGAAAATGCCCATCAGCCATTATGAAGGAAAACAAGCTGTGAAATGTGTACAAATGACATCTACTCAACAGTGCCACTATAAACACAGCAAGATGGACTATCTATTACCAAAATTACAGAGCAAGTAAAACTTGTCTATAGTGACAGGGAAATAGATCAGTGACTTGACTGAGGCGACATCAGTAGAACAGTGTCTGAAATGGGGCGTGAGAAAAATTTGCAGGCAAATGTTCTGTATTTTAATATTGGAATAGTTATACAAATGCATGCATTTGTCAAGGACGCACAAAGCCGCCAACTTAAAAGAAATGCATTTTATTTTGTAAGTTACTCTTTCAAAAAGTTCCCTTGAAAAAGTCTAAAACTACACCACAATAAATACTTCCAAAAACGCAAATCATTTGAACTAGTATACCAGAAAATAATCTTAACAATTGCTTTATCTTTGCTCTATACTAGTGAAAATGTAGCTTAAAATAATGCATCATCTTAATAGACTTAGTGCAAATATTTGTGCCTACCATGCTGGTAACAAGAATCAGAAAACGGAACATTTCTCTGTATGTGTATACATGTTCAGGTGTGTGTGAAGATGCATGCGTGCCCACGGACATGCGTGTAGGTGTGGGTGGAAGCCAGAGAATGGACTCAGATGTTGAGCTGGGGAACACCATCTACCTCCTTTGAGATAGCCTTTCATTGCCAGAAGCTCACTCGCTGGAGTAGACTTGATGGCCAGTGAGCTCTAGGGTTTCTCCTGTCTCCACGCTTGCAGACATCCCATATCAATGAAGTCTGTCACATCACCACATTGAGGCAGGACCATCACCCCACCCACCCCCCTCCACCCCCAGGCTAAGCAAGGTAGCCCTCCATAGGGAATGGGCTCTCAAAAAGTCAGTTCAGGCTCTAGGGACAGATCCTGGTCCCACTACCAGTGGCCCCTCAAATTGCTCAAGCCATCCACTGTCACCCGAATTTGGGGTGGCCTGGTTTGGACCTACGAAGTTCCCAGCTCTCAGTCCAGCGTCCGTGAGCTCCCACAGGCTCAGTTCAGCGAGAACAGCTTCATTTGAACACCAGAAGCTGAGCGCTGATGGCTACCTTACAAGTGTTTGGTGATGTGAACCCGTGTAGGGTATGCTTCATAGTTTCTTTCTCTTACCCAGTAGGCGCTAAAGTGACAGGATAATTATTCCTCAAAAAAGAAAATCCCCTCACAGGTCTCATCACATGCTCCATTAATTTCTTCCTTTCAGAATTTTATGCTAAAATACAAATTTCATAATTAAATTCCTTTCTACATGCTCTTAACAATGTTTCATAATAGTGTATTTTCATTGCAGTTTGATTATGTTGCTTGTGTGGGAATTTTATATTAACCTGAATTCTTGGGCTCGTGCACTAGAGAATTTATATGCACACACAAGGAGAGTTTTATATATATAATATGACCTAATCTGCATGAGTTTTCAAGCAATTTCCTTTCACTTGTCAACATGAGACCCCAACTTTTAATGACTCGGTTTTCATGGCCTGTATGTATTTATTCTAGTTCTTACTGGATTAACCAAGTCTGCTAATAATTCAAATCTCAAGGTCATTGCAACATTTTATAGGAAGGGTGATATGTAATATTTAGGATTGAAATCATTCTGTGGTGTTTGAATCAGTGGTTAGCATCTTGTAGACTACATAAGGATCTCAATGTAATCTCTACATTTAAACAGATTTCTTTATTCTTCTACTTTAATTTTATATGAGACCTGGCCACCATCCTTCCCAGAAGAATCCTTTTGTAGTTTAATTTTTGAACTTGCTATCCATGGTGTAAGGGTTAGTGCTCTAGACTTTGAAATTACTTTCAATAGAAATAAATAGGATATAGTGATTTTGTGTGTGTGTGAGCTCATAAATAATAAAGGATGAAGATTACTCAGTTCGAGATTAGGATAGAACGGAGCCTATGACGCACCATGTTCAGATGATTGCTTCAGAGGGAAAGAATGATTTTCCTTTTTCAGAATATTTGAAATTCAATGTAAGTGCAAACAGTAAGTCCAAATACTCAGCATAGGACATTTTCTTTCTTGTGCTATTCCCCCATGCCCAGGGTTCTCTTTCTCTCCAGGGGGCCTGGGGGGACCTAGTTCTTCCTTACCAATTGGAAAGTGTGTTATCCTCATCATCAGAGAGACTTTGGTTGGCAGGGAGATATATTCCAATGTTGTTGCTCCCGTGGGGGTATGCAGTAAGGGGTTCACAGAAGGAAGGCAATGAATAGATGGATGAATGGAACTCAGCTCAGCAATACCCAGTCATCCATCGTCTTGACCAACCATAGTAGGATTTATAGAACAGTGTGTCTGCTTTAAGGCTTGGCTTCCTACCTGGAAAAAGGAAGAAATAACCACCATACTGAATGCCCACTCTTAGGTAGTTTTTCTACAGTGCCGTGAATGAGTTCTGAATGATCTGGGCACACTGCAGTTTCTAAGTGTTTGCCATCTTGTTTAGCAGTTGGAAGCCTAGGCTTGCTGGACCTGTTTCCATACAGCAAGGGCCAGCATTTATAACATTCACATTCTTGGATGTCCCACCCTTCCCGCTGCACCAAGCTCTTGTGTGGATTATGTATTAACTTTCACAACACCCTGATGGAATAGGTGATATAGACGTGCTGAAGAGATGGGAGATGGGAAGTTGAGCAACCTGTCCAAGTTCATACACATAGCAAGTGAAGGACTTGGGCTCAAAACCAGTCAGGCAGGCTCCAGAGCTAAGCTCATCTCTTTACTTCTTAACACTTAGCAGTTTTGTGTGTGGTTTTTTTGTTCCTTTTTTTTTTTATGAGCTGCTTAGCACTGTGTGAAATTTTCATTTTTTGTTCTGCACTCAAATACATATTTCTTGATTGCAGAGACCTTGCATCGCCATCTAAAAAGCAATATATGCACTACAGTAGGCACCGAATGAATGATTAGCATTGCTTTCTAGAATGGAACGTCAAAAGGACAGCTACTAGATCATCTCTAAACGTTGATCATTTTTACATTTGAGAAGTATCCATTTTAGGATGTTGTTTGTTCAAACAGAAAACTCTTCAAACTGCATAAAGATAAGACTTTTTAAAACGAATAAAACAACTTCTCTTTAAAGGCATCGCTGAACACGGAGGAATGCTGACTATTTGATAATGTAAACGTCCACCCTGAGTGTAAGGCTGATGCAGCTCAGACCCTTGCTGGGAGGAAAATCTTTATGTCACTCATATCCCTTAAAGATGCCTAAGTCAAGAACAAAGCGAATGTTAATCCCTATGTGCTCAGAGGGGATAGGCACAGGCCCAGCTCTGCCTATGGGAATCTCCACGTTGTAAGACGACCTTAGAACTTTCTTGGTTCCCACGTCTTTCACTAGCCAGTTGTATCTGATAATAGCACATGAAAGAAAATTTGACAAGGTGTTATACAGAACCACAGACAATCTAGGGTCACCAGAAGCTGCCTGGGTTTCGCCTGGGAACCTAAAGCTACTTTCTCATCACCCTTGCTTGGTATTTAATTTTTGACTCCCTACCAACTTTTACTCCTTTCTCTTTTTATTCAAGTTCCCTTCTTGAATATGTCATCTGCCTCCTCACATAAGTGAGGGGGAAAAAAAAAAAAAAACCCTAGCCACTGCAAAAGACATTCCTGTTGCTAACAACGCTATGCTATCGGAGCCCAACCTCATCCCCTAAACCCACATTTTGAAACTAAATAGTATCTCTCTGTAATTTTATGAGTCTGAACAACCTTCTGTCTCAACTCGTACCAAGGCTGGGCTTCTTCTGGATCAACTATGCACTTGCTTACCATAAAAACTAGATGATGTTAGCATTTGTACAGAAAGTTGTCATTTTGAAGTTTCTAAATCTAATCAATCTGTTACCTGAAAAAAGATGCTTAGCAAACATTTTAAAGGGATATTCTGAATTGGAATAAGTATCTAGGGAGCAATTTTCCCCCCCTGCCATGTTTCTATTTAAGCTTCCCTTTCTGGGCTAGGCTGTCTCAAACCAGAGTGGGGGCAGAGTTTACCTTCTGCGTAATTCACTTCCTATAGTTCCGTCCCACAGTTGATTTTGAAATGTTAATTGTGGCTTGTTGGTGTATTCCCATCCAGATTATATTCAGTGCCCATATTGTATGAGAAGGTTTAATGAAACTGCAGCCCAGCGACACATTAATTTCTGCAAAGACCAGTGTTCTCGACGTGTCTTTGACCCAGCCCAAACAGCATCCAGACTGGCATCTAAAGCTCAGGTAAATATCTTTCCTCCAGGCGAGGCCTTTGTGTCCTTGCGTGCCTGGGACGCTCGACTGTCTGTGCTCAGAAGCACAAGGCTCAGAAGGTTAATAGCTATTGCTTGTCTCCATGATAGTTGGCTTGTTGCAGAAAAAAAAAAAAATTCTAAAATATTTGAAGCCTTTCAGAATGAAGACTTCAGTAGATAAAGAATGTGTCTACAGCATTGTGCTAATACCCTGCTTATTCGATGGTGTTTATCAGCCTAAGCCACCCAGAAAAGAACTATGACTCAGTGAATCTGGTCTGGGTGGGAGAAATGTTTCCAAGAAGATGCGTCTCGGCATGGGTCCTGATCTGTAGAGCACAGCAGGAATGGATGAGACATACAACATGTCTAGTTTATGGCCAGAGGCACTAACCAAAAGCACAGTCTCTGATGGGGATTGACAAGATAGAGAGAGCAACAAAGGCAACAGATTTTGAAGGGGTATGATTCAAGCCAGTTCAGATTGGAGGATGAAAGGCACTGATGAGCTGTATGCTCTAACTTCTGGGAACAGCCAAACCTGAGAGCCTGGGAGCAGGAACGGGGAAACTCTAGGAAGTCATGCAGCTGTCTTTCCTGCCTTCCTCGCACCCTTTTCCCACGGCTTCTGGCTTTTTTTTTTTTTTTTTGTTTAAGACAGGGTTTCACTGTGTAGCCCTAGCTGCCCTGAAACTCACTCTGTAAACCAGACTCAGAGGTCTGCCTGCCTCTGCTCCCAAGTACTGGGACTAAGGACGTGTGCCACCATGCCTGGCAGTTTTGTTTCTTCTATCTCATTACCTATTAGTGGCTTCATGTGTCGTCACAATGTAGACATGAATTCAGTAGGGGAAAATAAGACTAACATGCAAGGAGCTTTTAGAAAAGTCACTTTCGCAGTCACTGTACTAGGTGAACTGAGGGGGAGCAGGAAGGAAACACCGTGTAGGAATAATAAGAGCTCCTGGAATGAGAGAGCTAATGGAATAATTAACGGAGCTGAAAAAATGATTGGCACTGAAATAAAACTGGGCATTAGAGTCTACGTGTCTAGATAACAGTACAAGTTGAAAATCCCTTATCTACGATGATATTTCAGAAATACTTGGAAATGTTTCCGATTTTGATAATTTAATTTTTGCAAAATTGGTATGCGCATGTATGCTTACGGCTCACAGCCTGAAGGTAACTTATACAAAGTTTTCCATGCACCTGGGTTTCAATTGCAACACGTCACTCGAGGGCACATGTAAATTTTCTCTTGTGACATCATGCTGTCAAACGCTTCTGATTTTGGAGCATTTCTGATTACACACACGTTGGATGTGGTGCTCAAACTTGAAAGAATACGGGAGGGAGGACACACGATACATGCATGTTCACACAATACATGCATGTTGGGCAAGTGTTGAGTAAGGTTTAGAGGCTTAGTCTTCCCCACCGATAATGTAATGCCAAGAGAGCCAGGACTGTATGGTCAGTGGCAAGCATTTCACTTCCTATTGTGTGGTCGGTTATTTGTAGGTAGGCCTTTGAGATTTACTTCTGCCTGTAAATGGCATTAACTATGCATAGCTCGTTGAGTTGTTGGGAGGATGATGCTGGCTATCTTGTCTCCACTTACCTGGTCCTCCTTCTGCTTTCCTAAAGCCCTCTCCCCTGGAATCGCAATTTTGAAGGACCATGGCAGCTTTAGGCTTGAATTCAACCTAAGTGTGCAGAAGTCTGTAAGTTCAATCCTTCCTCTACCCTGTACAGCAGTACCAGCCACTGACATTACTGCAGATGGTGTATCCAATCCACGGAGCTTGCCAGTGTTAGTGGGGCCAAAGGGTGGAAGGGAACAAGCAAACAGAAGTGTTTTTTTTATTTGTGAAGATGGCCAGCTGGCTCTCCCGAGCATAACCAGTGACTTGGTCCTCGTCCTCTCCTTGTTTTCCAGAGCTTAGTAGCTACTGGGAGCACAGAGGGGAAATTGCTTGGTCCCTGAATTCCTTTGCTCACTGCTGAGACTGTCTGGATGGCAGTGCTCGTTCCCTGAGTGCCGATGCCACTCAGGGATCTTGCCTAATAGTGAGCTTGTTCAGAAATGGAACACGAAAAGAGAGCTTGCTTCGAGCTTTCAGGGCTGTTAATGGCGCAGACAAAATGTGCTTCCATTTCAGACCTAATTAGCTTTAAAAATCGGCCTTACCCTCAACCACAGGTGGCCAATATTGGCCTCTGAAAATAAACCTTTGAGGGCTAGAAAGATGGCTCGGTGGGAGAACTAGCTGTGAAGCCAGAGGACCTGAGTTCAAATCCCCAGCACAAAAGCCAGGCATGGCCACACACACCTGTAATGCCAGCACTGGGGGGCGGAGTCAGACAGATCCTGGGAGCTTACTGGCCAGCCGGATAGCCCAAACAGTGAGCTTCCAGTTCAATGAAAGAGCCTGTCTCAACAAATAAGAGGATTACAATAGAAAAAGGACATCCAACATCCCCATCCGATCTCCACGTGCTTGTGTAGACACTAACATCAACTTGAACGTGTACACATACACACAAAACACTAACAACAACAATATTATTTCAGCTGGCCGAGGATGGATGATCTGCCTGCTATGCTATCACCATAATCCTTGCACTGGTGAGGCATTTACTTAAATAACAGGTTATCTGTGTGTCTCATTTTCCATGGGTCTGGAGAAGGGATTTCCACAGCAAGCTAAGAGAGGCTCTCTGGGATGTTTGGTCCTTGTTTGGTTTCCATCTGTGCAGCTGCTCTGTAGGACTAGCAGAGGCCTGGGGGGATTGGAATTCTCGGTTTAAAACATGTGCGGCCTGTCAATCTCGCTTTTCCTTCTCTGTTCCGGTTAGAAAACAAAGCCATCTTCATCAAGGGTAAAGAAAAGTAAAATACTCCTCAACTGCATCCTGGCTGACATTAAATGATTTCTTTGGTCCTCACAGAACTGATTTCATAGGATAAACAGACTACCGCTAACCCAGGGGACTCCTTATAAATGTCCCCAAACCAAACTATGCAGTCACCAAAGACTGCAGCCCCCGCTAGCTAACTGAAATGCTGGGTGTCTCCTTCCTGTGGGTTTGAGGGTCCCATGATGACCCTAACCTTCTGCTCACTGAGTAAACACTCAAAGTTATGGTGTTGTGCCTCTTTCTGTCTGTAGGGTAAAGCCCAGGCAAGTCCCAAAAAACAACCAACCGTTACGAGGGCTGTGGGGAGCCTGCTGCAGAGCAGAGCTGTGGAAACCAAGAGCGAAGTCACGGCCAGTTCAAGTAAGTCAGGGCATGTCCAGTCATGGGGGCAGAGCCTCCACCCTGCCCTGCTGACCTGATGCTGGTCAGTAAGTGCTAAAACGGCAATCCAGTGCTGCTGAGAGGGGGGGCGAGGGAGGAGAAGAGGGGGGGGAGGGAGGAGAGAGGGGGGAGAGAGAGAGAAAGGAGAGAGAGAGGAGACAGAGAGAGAGAAAAGAGAGAAGAAAGAGAAGAGAGAAGAGAGAGGAAGGAAGAAGAAAGAGAAAGGAAGAAAGAAAGAAAGAAAGAAAGAAAGGAAGGAAGGAAGAAAGAAAGAAAGAAAGAAAGAAAGAAAGAAGAAAGAAAGAAGGAAAGAAGGAAGGAAGAAAAAAGCATGTGGGCTTGTTTGAGGTTGAAGCTTATTTGATAGGAGGGTCTCTCTCTCTCTCTCTCTCTCTCTCTCTCTCTCTCTCTCTCTCTCTCTCTCTCTCTCTCGCTCGCTCACTCGCAACTGTTTCTTACCAGGGTTGCACCACTCTGACCAAATGGGAAGTACTGTTTGATTACAGCAGCAGGAACCCCCAGCTAATCTGCTAAAACCGAGAAGGCTGAGCTGTCAGGTGTACCTCTAACTGACCAGTCTCTGCAGAGTGGCAGCAAGCATGGCCACCATTACAGTGCTGGCCTTAAGTCTCCCAGTGCCCCTCTGCCACCCACAGGAAGGGAAACTGGGGCTCAAAGAGGATGCGTGACCTTGCTAAGACACACAGCTGGTAACCCGCAGGCTGGCTCATTTGCATACCTACTTTGTTTTGGTTGCATTTGGTCTCCACATCACCTTCCCCTCTCCCCCCATATCCCTAGCCCTGATGCTCCTGTTCCCTTCCATTTCCAGGGCCACCACCTCTGCTTGCCATATCACTTGTCAACACCTGCTGTTCAGACAGTGTGTGTTATTTCACAGCCACGGTGTCACTTCTGGACAGTGGTCATGTTTCAGAGGTATTAGCCAGCCTCTGCTTGAGTGACAGCGCCAAGATTTGCTGTTTATTTTGAGTGGCTTATCTCAGGTTTAAAACCCTTACCGAGGGTCCAGAGGAATGGCTCAGTGGCTAAGAATGCTTGATATGCAAGCTTAAGAATTCTAGTTCAAATCCCCAGTAAAAACCTGGGTGCGGCCAGGCACACGCCTTAAGCTGGGGGAAAAAGTTATTAGCAGATTGGTAGAGCTTTCTGGGTGCACAAGATTCAGTGAGAGGCTTTGTCTCTAGGGCATAGAGTGGGATAGAGCAAGACTCTAACATCCCCCCCTGACCTCCACATGCGTGCACCTACACATATGTGTGCACATACATCCTACACAAAATGCCGTATTTTATATGCCACACACACAACACAAACGAAATCCTGAGATGACATTTTTAAAGCTGTCTGCACAGCCTTATGAATCCAAGTTGTTAGGGTTTTGCTTCTTTGGCTTTGCTTTGGCAACAATAGTATTTGTATTTTTTTTAAATTACATCCTTTTCTCATTTTTTCCCAATTTTTACATACATTTACCATCTTAACCATTTTAACGTGCAGCTCAGTGGTATTAAATGTATTCATCATGTTGCATGAGAATATCAGCACCATCCATCTCTAGTCCTTGCCCAGTGCTGAGAATGGAGCCCACGTCTTTCTATACTCTGCATGAGTATTCTACCCCCGAGCTATACCTCAGTCCCTCTTTTATTCTTTTTAATTTACATTTATTTAGAGTGTGTGCATGTGCGCCTACACAAGCCATAACACTCCTCTGGAGGTCAGAGGACAGCCTGGGAGAATCAGTTCTCTCTCTCTTTTTTTTTTCAAGTGTGTCCCAAGGATAAAACTCAGGCTATCAGGCTTGACAGCAAGTACCTATGCTCACCAAACCATCCTGCCAGCCTTATTTTTGACTTCCTCTGAGACACACTACGTGATCCAGGCTAGGCTTGAACTCATTCTTGAACCCCTGTAGCCCTGGAATTTGGGGTCGTCCTGCCTCAGCCTCCCCAGTAGCTGGATGTGCAGATCTTTCCGTCTGTGAAACTGAAAGTGTGTCCCTATTAAACATTAACTCGGCATTGTCTCTTCTCTGGGTCCCTTGCAGCCACCGTCTCTTTTTCCCACAGCTGCAGGACATTTCTATATTTTACTGACTCTAGTATTTCACTTAGTATAATGTCCTCGGGGTCCAGCCGTGTTGCAGCATATGTCAGAATTGCCTTCATTTTTAAGACCTGAACCTGACATTCCATTCTGCATGTGTGTATCAATGTGTGTAAGACCGGGAATCTACTCATCCATCAGCATGCGGTGTGTTCTACCCACAGCTTAGCTGCTGCAAACATGTCCGAGACTCTTCTTTTACCTCCTTGGGACCTGATTTTCAACTCCTGGGCCAAATGCCCAGGTGCAGACTCGCTGGTCTTACAGTAGTTCTGTTTTTAAGCTTCTGAAAAGTCACACGATGGTTTTTAGACCAGGTGTACAATTTTACATTTTTCCATGTCTTCACCAAATGTCTGGTGTGTGTGTGTGTGTGTGTGTGTGTGTGTGTGTGTGTGTGTGTGTGTGTGTGTATGAGAGAGAGAGGCAGCCCTGATGTACAAAGTGATATGCCATTGTTATTTTGATGTGTATTTGTTCAATGGTTTAGAAAAACCTTTCAATTGCTTATTGGCCGCGCATGTATTATTATCTCTGGAGAAATGTCTACTGAAATCATTCTCTTTTTTAATTTGTTGATGTTAATCACAGTGATGATCAATGCCCAACAGAAAAAAATGAGGAAAGGATTTTGCAAGTTTTTTTTCCTCTTTGGGGGCCCACCACCCAGCTTGCAAATAAATACACAGAGATTTATTCTTACTCAGGAATGCCCAGGCTTAGCTTGATTGATTTCTAGACAGCTTTTCTAACTTAAACCATCCCATTTCTCTTTAACTACATTTTGCCTCTGGGCCTTTTACTTTTCTTTATTCTATATATCTTTCTTTCCTTATTACTCTGTGGCTGGCTGTACAGCTGTGTGGCTGACCCCTGATGTCCTCCTCTCCTCCCTCTTTTACTCCTCCTCCTCTCTCAAGCCTAGATTTCTCCCCCTATTTATTCTCTCTGCCTGGCAGCCCTGACTATCTCTCTCTTGCCTAGCTATTGGCTCTTCAGCTCTTTATTTGACCAACTGGGTGTTTTAGACAGGCAAAGTAACACAACTTCACAGAGTTAAACAAATGCAACTTAAAATAATGAAACACATCTTTGCATCATTAAGCAAACATCTCACAGCATAGATGATTGTAACACATCTTAAACTAACACTCCACAACAGGATTTATTTAAGCTCGTGGTTTCAGAGGTATCAAGGCATACAGCTGAGGGTGTGGCATGGAGATAAGTTCACATCATAGTGGCCAGGAAGCAGAGGAAGGGGGTGTATTACTGAGCTGGAGTTCTCCTCCTCCCCCCTTTTATTTTTTGATACCCCAGCCTGGATAGATGGTGCATCCCACATGATAGGTGGGTCTTTCTCCCTAATGCAACCATCTGAAAATGCCCTTGAACACATACCCAGAAGTGTGTTTGGTTGGCCTCTAAACAATGCTACATGCCTTCAAGTCAATGATCAAAATTAGCCATTTGGCTTGTATACTTTTCTGTTGCTGTCATAGAATAACCCAATGAAAGAAAATTCATGGAAAGGGTTTATTTCATTGTAGTCCACTAGTATGTGACAGTAGCAGCAGCAGGAACTTGTAGAAGGTGGTCACATTCCATCCACAAACAAGAAGCAGAGAACGATGCTCACCCCATCCTTTTTATACAGCACAGCTGTCCCAGCCTAAGAAATAATGTACTTATAATAGGCGGGCCCTCCCACTTTCATCAACGTACTCAAGGTAATACCCTAGAGGTATACACAAAGGCTCATCTCCTGGGTGTTCTAGATTTCATAAGTTGAAAATTGAGAGTAGTCATCACAACTCCACCTCTTGATGCTCAAATACAGCATCATTTTAAATCATAACTCTTCTGAAGTCTCATGTTCATCTCGAAAATCAATCCAACTTCAAAAGTCCCCATAGTCTAACAATTCTGACAGTTTAAAAAGCCCATTTCTCATCCAGATTTGAAACGTTCTTTGGCTGTGAACTCCTATAAAATGAAAAAGAAGTTGCATGATCCCAACCTACAATGATACAGAATGAACATCCTCATTCCAAAATGGAAGGATTCAGGCATGGCAATGAATTGTTGGACCAAAATGCCAAAATCTGACAGGGCAAATGCTAAATCCTAACACTCCATGTCTGGCATCTGAGACTCAAGATAGAATTTGCTGGAATCTGAAATGCTTAGCTTGTCCTGCCCTTCTAGCTCTGACACATGCATAACACTATTGTATGATGTTTTTTCTCTTTTGGGTGGGCCCACCACTCAGCTCCCCAAAATCACACACACAGAGTCTTAGTGTTAGTTATGAACACCTGGCCTTAGCTAGGCTTATTTCTAGCTGGATTTACTTATGTTATCCTGTCTGCCTTTTCTCTCTGGGCTTTAATCTTTCTTCTTTAAATCTTTATTTTTTATTTATTTATTTATTTTGGTTTGTTCGAGACAGGGTTTCTCTGTATTGCTTTGGAGACTGTCCTGGAACTCGCTCTGTAGACCAGGCTGGTCTGGAACTCACAGAGATCCAGCTGCCTCTGCGTCCTTTTTACTCTGTGGCTGTCCAGGTGGCTGGGTGTTTGGCCCCTGATGTCTCCCTCTCCTTCTTCTCTTCTTGCTCTCCTCTTCCTCATTTCCCCTTCTATTCATACTCTTCCTGCCAACCCTGCCTATCCTTGCTCCTGCCTCACTATTGGCCGTCCAGCTCTTTCTTTGTACCGCCAGGTGTTTTAGACAGGCACAGAGTTAAACAAATGCAGCGTGAACAAAAGCCACACACCTGAAAATAATGTACTACCACATAACACATAGCCTCCCTCTAAAGCCCCCCCCTCCATTCCTGCAGTTTCCATCCAAGACATCCAGTGTGCTAGGCATGTCAAATAATCCTGAGGCTCTGCATGGCATCTTAGACTTTGCTTTGACATCATCACAGAATGGCTTCTCAAGACGTCCTTGCAGGGACTCTGACCCTGCCACACATCACTAGGCGTCGGATGGTCTCTGAAACAATGGAGGTGAACTCCATGTCCCCACGGTATTGCATCATTCACGCCTACAAAGCCAGTAGACAATGCCAACGACTTCTCTTGCCAACTCATAGTTAGCCTGAGCCTTTTGTGTTGACCCTGGGGAAACACTTACCTTGGGTTTGGGCTCTCTTGCTTCAAATAAACCTGGTTCTCTACAAGATAGAGTCTATGCTAGATGGGTTTTAAGTTCCTTTCTTATTGCCTTTTATATGCATTTTATAGGTATTGTGATTACCATAAGAATTATATCCAAAATGTAAAGCCATAAGGCTCTAATTTGAATTTATAGCATTTTATCTTCCATAAAGATCAAAGACTCTTTTCTCTTTAGTAGATGTTTTAAGGTGTTTTCATTTTCTTAAACATTTGTGCATCTGCTTTGTATACTTGGGTCCCAGGAACTGAACTCGGGTCATCAGGCTTGGATGCAAGTACCTTCACCCACTAAGCCATCTTGTCAGGCCTGTGCACCCCCCACAAAGTGTACCCCCTCAATAATACAGGCTGGCTTCAAATTCACACAGATTTACTGCTTCTGCCTCCTAAATGCTTGCATGAAAGGCACACCACCACGCGCCTTTTGAGTTTTGATGTCACACGGTTATGTTTGTATGAACTTTACACCCATAAACAGAAACGAACCATTCTCTTAAATTATGTAGTAAAAAATATTACAAGCTGAAGTCATATGTACAGGCTTTCTTTTGGATCAGCAACCAGCTCCCAGATCATGACGTGGAGACTTAAAATTAGTTAGGAATCCCGGCCTTATCTTATGTTTCCCTTTATCTACGTTTGCCCTCAGGGCTTTGTACCTTTATTTCTGTATGTTCTACTCCGTGTCTGCTGGCTGGGGGCCGCCAGGCTGGCTAACCCTAGGCGTCTCCCTCTCTTTCTCCCTTTTTTTCCCTCTCATTTCTCTCTTTCCTCCTCTTCCCTCCCCCCTCTCTTTCTCTCTCTCTCTCTCTCTCCTTTTTCATAAACTAGGGGATAAATACTGATCCACTACTAGAGACCGCATAGACGGTCCAGTCCTCCTAACTAACACCCACATTCAGGGGGTCTGGGTTGGTCCTATGCTGGTTTCCCAGCTATCAGACTGGGGTCCATGAGCTCCTCCTTGTTCAGGTCAGCTGTTTCTGTGGGTTTCTCCAGCCTGGTCTTGACCCCATTGCTCATCACTCTCCTGGATTCCAGGAGTTCAGCTCAGTGTTTAGCTACTAGATGAGGGCTCTAGGATGGCATATACGGTAGTCATCAATCTCATTATCAGGGAAGGGCATTTAAGGTAGTCTCTCCACTATTGCTTAGATTGTTAGTTGGGGTCATCCTTGTGGATCTCTGGAGATTTCCCTAGTACTAGATTTCTCTTAGAACCTATAATGGCTCCCTCTATTATGGTATCTCTTTTCTTGCTCTCCTCTATTCTTCCCCTGACTCAATTTTCCTGATCCCTCTTGCCCTCCTCTCCCCTCCTCTTCTCTCCTTCACTTTCTCCTAATTCCCTCTCCTTTACCCCCAACCTCCCAATTTGCTCAGGAGATCTTGTCCCTTTCCCCTTCTCTGGGGGACCATGTATGTCTCTCTTAGGGTCCTCCTTGTTTCCTAGCTTTTCTGGTGTTGTGGATTGTAGGCTGGTGATCCTTTGCTCTATGTCTAAAATCCATACATGAGTGAGTACATACCATGTTTGTCTTTTTGTGACTGGGTTACCTCACTCGGGATGGTTTCTGCTAGTTCTATCTATTTCCCTGTGGAGTTCAGGGTTCCATTGTTCTTTTCCACTAAGTAGTATACCATTGTGTAAAAGTACCACATTTTCTCCATCCATTCTTCAGTTGAGGGGCATCTAGGTTGCTTCCAGGTTCTGGCTATTACAAATAATGCTGCTATGAACATAGTTGAACAGATGTTCTTGTTGTATGAATGTGCATCCTTTGGGTGCATGCCTAAGAGTGGAATTGTTGGATCTTGTGATAGACTAATTCCCATTTTTCCAAGGAACCGCCATACTGATTTCCAAAGTGGCTATACAAGTTTGCACTCCCACCATCAGTGGAGAAGTGTTTCCCTTTCTCCACATCCTACATCTCCACAGCATAAACTGTCTTTAGTGGTTTTTATTTTAGCCATTCTGACAGGAGTAATGTGATATCTCAGAGTTGTTTTTATTAGGAATAGCAAATTTTTAGCTAGGAATTTCTTAATTTCTCTCTTACATTTAAAAGACATTAGATTCTTGGTTGGCAATTTCTTGTTTAGTTCTTCTTTTTTTGAGACAGGGTTTCTCTATGTAACAGCACTTGCTGCCCTGGAACTTGCTTTGTAGACCAGTCTGGCTTTGAACTCATAGAGATCAACCTCTCTCTGCCTCCTGAGTGCTGAGATTACAGGTGTGTACCACCATTACCCAGCATGGCTGGCTATTTTTTTAAGACACTTTGAACATACAGTCTTCTGCCCTCGAAAGCTTCATCGGAAACTGCTTATGATCGTATTGGGGTCCCTTGTAGATGATGTGTCTGTCACTCCCTTATTCTGGTTTCAAGATTCATTGTCTTTTGCAAGTTTGATTTTGCCTTAGTTTCTCATCTTTAGAGTTCATCTCGCTGGAGTTTGTTGTATTTCTTGGATGTTTGTGATTACGGCTTTCATTACGTTTGGGAAACTTCCAGACATGATTGTTGCTAATCCTCTCTGCTATTTTTTCTTTCAATCCAGTATCTATATGTTTCCTTCCACAATGACTAACCTTCATTGTCAACGTGATTGTATTCAGAATCTCACCACGCAAATGCATCTCTGGGAGAGCTACAAAACCATTTTCATAAAGATTTAAGTAAGCATGGGAAGACCCACCATTCATGTCGATGACATCATTCCACGGGCTGGTGTCCCAAACTGAAAGGAATGCTAGGTGCCAGCATGCACTTCTCAGTAACTTTTCACTGAGCTCTTGCTAGCTGCTTCCCTGCCATGATAGACTGGGATGCTCCGAACTCTGAAGTCAAAATAAACCTCTCCTTGTTTAGTTTCTCTGTCTGGTGTTTGGCCACGTTACTTCACTAGGAGAGTTGGCATGATGATCCCCACAGATGGCTTAAGCACAGCTTCACGTTCTTCAGGCTTTGTATGTGTATATTCATGTGCACAGGTGTGTGTGTGTGTGTGTGTGTGTGTGTGTGTGTGTGTGTGTGTGTGGGTGTGTAGCTAAGAGGATAGCCACCCACTGGTGCCACCAGCACTGGGCTTAAAAGCGAATGCATCTGTACCCAGCTTTTATTTGGACTCTAGAGGCTGAGCTCGGCACCCACGCTTGCAAGACACACGTTTACCAACTGAGACATTTCACCCAGCCCCTTCAATCTTTTTACCCTGACCGTCAGACTTGATCATTTCTTTTGTCCTATTTTCAAATTCTTTCTTCAACCCAATCAAATGTTTCCCTGAGTCCTGCTAGTGAACTGTTCGCTTTAGTTCTATTTTTCAGTTATAGAATTTATCTATCTATCATTTACTTATTTTAGGAATCCCACGGCTTTGTTGCTCTCTCCATGGTACTCACAGTTAGTCCTCCCGCCGTTTCCTTTGGTTCTTTGAGCACTTGAGACAGTCACGTCAAGTTTTTGTCTACCAGACCTGCCTGAAAGCTCTGTCACTGCGTCATTTTCAGAGACAATTTCTATTCATTTATTTTTCCTTTAGAGTGAGCCACATAGCATCATTTCACTTCATGCCTTGTGATTTTCTTGTTGACACCTAGGTATTCAGGAGCTAAAGAGCTAAAGGCTCAGTGCTTAAGAGCATTTGCTGCTCTTACGGAGGACCAGAGTTTGGTCCCCAGCCCACACAAGGTGACTCATAACCTTTTGTCACTCCAGTTTTCAGGGCATCTAATGCCTTCTTTTGAACTCTGTGAACAACAGACAAACACATGGGTATATGTACCTCCTCCATACAGGGAAAGCATTCACACACATTAATGAATCTCAACAGAAGTTGCTGGGTTTTGGTTTTTTGTTTTGTTTTGTTTTTAACTACGTGCGCAAATCTAATAGTGTAAGTACTCTGGAAACTGGTCTTTCTTCCCCTGGGCTTGCTGAGTTTTAAAACTTGTGACTGCCTCTATGCCCTTCATCAGCCCATGGAGATCCCCTAAGGCAGAGTTTCTCAACCCTCAGGGGTCAAACAACCCTTTCACAGGGGTCACCTAAAACCATCAGAAACACCGAGAATTTTAGGTTATGACTCATTACACTAGCAAAACTAGAGTTATGCGGTAGCAAGGAAAGGATTGTCTGACCAGAGATCACCACAACACGAGGAACTATTTTAAAGGGATGCCCAGGCTGAGAACTACTGCTCTAAGTTCTTTTCACATCGCACGCCTTTCTCTGGGAATACATGCTCATCTCCCAGTTTTCCTGGATACGTAGTACTTTTTTTGAAATGGCATGTTTCTAGTATCTGATTGCCCAAATTGGGGGGGGGAGATAAAAACAAAGGATTCCAACATTTGCTTTTTAATCCCCCAGAGCCAGCATAGACCATGACAGCAGCCAGCACAAGAGGCATCGGTAAGAGATGGCACAATGCTAGAGGCCATTGCCTGCACCCTTTTGGTTAGAAACACCAAAAGGGTGTTTTGGCAGAGCCCAGACCCCACATAGAGAGTAGAGTCCGCCCTGGCCCCCTTATGTGCAGACATGCAGATTGACCCAGGGACATGAGGGCCACTGATGCCCTGACTAAGGGTTGGGAACAGTGAAATGACTGTTCCACTCTGCTGTGGGAGCCTTGCCCTGGAGTTTACATGCTTTTGATAGTCTGCAGAGGTCCACGAGCGTTCCCTCAACAGACTGATGCATTGCAGTCTAGACGGGGGATCCCTGGTCCTTCTCACTCTGCCTTCTCCCTACCATTCTCCCCAAGTACTTGCTTTTCTTTCCCCTGAGCTGTCAAACACTATACCGGTAAGGTTGATTTTGCTTTTAATTGAGAAAAAAAAAATGATTCAAGCTCTATGTGTTTGTTTAATAAAATTTTACTAACAATTTTTTTTCTCTAAAGTATCGTGACTCAACAACTACTAATTATTTTTTCAAAAATTCTATTCCTTTCTTTAGAGAGTATATGATAATGCTTCAAAAAGTTAAAAAAAAACACTATGGATTTTTGCAGTTAACTAAACATGTTGGCCAACAGGGACTATTTCTTAATTCATCAGGGTAAAGGTGATGTTGACAGTGTACAAAGTTGAATCTGACTTCAGCATCAGAAGTCTAGGACCCTTGTTCTCCAATCAAGTGAATCTGGAAAGAGGGAGGAAACACAAATAAAACAGAAAAAGAAAACAAAAACTAGCGTGTGTGGTTTACTGTTGAAAACCAGCAGTGTTTTCTTCCTTGCATTGGTTCTTCAGGATGGCAGTGAGGCAGGGATGAAAGGTCCCAAGTGAGGTCTCAGAAGTGTTATGTCCCTGCGTGTGCCCTGGACTAGAGCACTCATAAGACTTTGTTCTCATCCGTCACGTAGCAACAGTAAATCAGTAGACCTCAGCAAATGGTCTATCTGTTCTTGACCAGCCAATGGGAGTTTCTAACCACTGTGTTCATACTCCCAGGGCAGCAGTGTGGAGAGGCAGACTCCGATGATGTGGTATCATCAGAGGTTTGCCCCTGTGAATAGATTAATGCTGTTACCATGAGAACAGCCGGGTTATCAGCACAATGCTCCATGTAAAAAGAGGTGCGTGCCCACTCACCTCTCTTAATCACATTCACATGGAGTTGCTGTCTTAATTAAGGTTTCTATTGATGTCAAGAGACGCCATGACCACAGCAACTCTTACAAAGAAAACATTTAATTGGGGTGGCTTGCTTATAGTTTCAGAGGTTCATTCCATTATCATCATGGTAGGGAGCTTGTTGACATGCAGGCAGACATGGTGGCTACATCCTGATGAGAAAGCAACAGAAAACCAGCTGAGACACAGGGCAGTATCCTCAGCATGGGAAACCTCAAAGCCCACCCCCACAGCGACACACTTTCTCCAAGGCAATACAAACTCCAACAAAGCCTCACCTCCTCATAGTGCCTCTTCCTATGAGATTATGGGGGCCAAATACGTTAAAACTATCACATTTCACTCCCTTGCTCCCATAAGCGTGTAGCTACATCATAATGCAAAATGCATTTAGTCCTCCTTCAAGTCCCCATAATCTATCACAGTTTCAACAATGTTTAAAAGTCCAAAGTTCAAAGTCTCTTCTGAGATTCATGCAATCTCTTCACTGTAATCCCCTGTAAAAAAAAAAAAAAAAAAAAAAAAAAAAAATTAAATCCAGATCATTATTTCCAGTATATAATATATTACGGTTACAAAATGTAGGGAAGGGAGCATCATGAGGAAATACTGGACAAAGCGAGACTGAAAACCACCTGGCAAACCCAAACTCTTCATCTCCATGTCTGATGTCAAAACGCTCTTCGGATTCCGTCCAGTTTGCTGATGCAACACACATATTTTTCTCTTGGGCTGGTTCCACTCCCTGTTAACAGCTCTCCTTGGCAGGTTGGAGACGACTCTGGCATCTCCAACGTCTTAGGCTCTCCAAGGCAATCCAGGGTTCGACTTCACAGCTTCACACAATAGCCTCTCTACCAGGCCTCCACTCAGGGACACACCCTGACACCTGCCTGACCTCGGCTGCTTTCTTGAGATGCGGAGGCAAATTCTATAACCAGTTTCTTCTATCCTTAACTCTAAAGCCAGAACCATGTGCCAAATTCTACCGCTTACTAGGGCTGGAACATGGCCCCCTCATTCTACTACAACCAACTTTCTGTTCACTACCTAAGCTTGGCTGTCCTGAAATTTGCTCTATAGACCAGGCTGGCCTCAAACTTAGAGATCCACCAGCCTCTGCCTTCCCAGTGCTGGGATTAAAAGTGCCCACCACACCCACATGTAAGATTTTCTCTAGTTCCTTTTTTACAAGTTGGAAATTTAGCTGTGCTGGGATCTTGCCCCTGAGGTCATCACTCTTATATTGCATTTCTTAATCTGTTTAGCTCCTTGAACACAGGACTTTGCCCCATTCCACTCACTCCCTAGTGCTCCTTTTCTCCTCAAAATTTACGTCTTGTAACTCACCCTGCTCTGATGGAGATGTCCTTTCTGTATGCTGTGAATACATGTTTCTTTTATTGGTTGATGAATAGACCTGTTTGGGCCAATGGGCAGGCAGGATATAGCCAGGCAGGAAGTATAGGCAGGGCTACCAGACTAGGAGAATTCTGGGAAGAGGAAGGGAGAGAGTGAGTCGAGAGAGTGAGACTCACCATATAGCTGCAGAGGAAGAAAGAGGCCTGGGCATCGCCAGTCAGGCAAGACCACGTGGAGATGTTCAAATTGATAGAAATGGGTTAATAATGGTTAAGAGAGAGCTAGCCAATAAGCCTGCGCCATAGGCCAAACAGTTTACAATTAACATAAACCTCTGTGTTTATGTTTATTTGGGACCGGTCGGCTGTGGAACCTGATGGCAGAAACTTCCATCAACAATGCTCAACATACACCTTTTCATTATAAACCTTTACATGCATGAACACTAGTAACCACATGACAGAGTCTATACTAGGCTGTTTTGAGATTTCTTCTGCCAATGGAATTCATCCAAAACTCTTCAGTTTAGTCTGAGGCATTCCCTTTGGATAAGGACAAAAGGCAGCCACTCCCTTCACCAAAATATCACAAGAAGGATGTCTGGGCAACATACTAAAATTCTTCTCCTCTGGAATCTCTTGAAGTGGCCTCCTACAGTTCATCAAATCACACTCAGCACCGCTGTCGTCCATACCCCTACTAAGATGGCCCATTACACAGAATTTAAACGGTCCAGCTGCTTTTCTAATCCACACTCCCAAAGTTCTTATTACTCCGAATAAAACATGGTCAGGCCTATCACAATGATACCCCAGTCCCTGATACCAACTTCTGTCTTAGTTAGGGTTTCCATTGCTGTGAAAAGACACCGTGATCATGGCAACTCCTTAAAAGAAAACATTTAATTGGGTGAGTCCATATTCATGATGGTGAGGAGCACGTCAACGTGCAGGCAGACGTGGCACTGGCTATGTCTTCATCGGAAGGCAACAGGAAGTCAACTGAGACACTGGGTGGTATCCTGAGCATAGAAAACCTCAAAGCCCGCCCCCACAGTGACACACTGTCAACAAGGCCACGCCCGCTCCAACAAAGCCACACCTCCTAATAGTGCCACTTCCTTGAAATTATAGACCAGTTACATTCAAACTACCACAGCTGCTATGGATGGTGCAGCAAGAAGGCCCTTTGCCACATAGGGACAGTTCACCTTGGACTAACTGGCCTCCATAACTGTAACAATCAAATCTCAGTCTAAATAGATATGTTTTCAGATATCTTGTTACAGAAGCATAAAACAAACTAAAATAGAAATTGGCACTGAGACATGTGGCTGTGGCTGACACGAAGAAATAAATCAAAGATACATTTGTGAAGGCACTTGTGTAGTTTTTGAGCTGGGTAATGGGTAGAGGCAAGAAGAACTTGGAGAATCAAGCTGGAGAAACTCTAGATTGTTGTTAATGGGATAATGGACTAATTCCGATGAGGGCTAAGATGACAAGAGCAGGAGGGAAACCTAAATAATCTTAGGGATGGCGGCCATGGGCCACATGGTAACATGTTGGTCAACAGTGGGCTGCATGTGTAGTGATGGTCTTCTGAGTTTCCAGTGGAGCTTGAAAATGCATGTTGGGTAATGTGGTGTGGCTTCCCTAAGACTGCAATGGAGCACGCTGTTGATGTGTTGATGGTGATGCTGATCCAACCCATCTCCTGACCACCGTACAAAAGCGTAGCACATCCAATATGTGTAGCACAAAGTAGTTCTAACGGTGGCCGGTGAGTAGGCTGCCGGTTTCCATGCTGATAGCACACTTTTCAGCATTATCTCAGGGTATTTACTGAAATGACTGTGTTATAAAGTGGCTGTGTCATGCTGGTAAGGGCTTCATCTCATGTCTACACGTCTCTGGGCACTACAGTCTGGCTAGGTCCATTTTTTTAGCTTACCTAGAGGTCACTGAATGACTGACTATCCTGTGGATAGGCTTAGGTCTGTGCAAGTGCTTTCTGGGCTATTAGGGCAACGAAACTCCATTTCCACACACTCCTCGAAATGGATCTCCATTGTGAAATGGCGTGTGGCTGCTGCCTGGACTTAAGTAGTTGTGCTCAAAATGCAGAAATACAGATAACAGGAGGCCATTCCACCGAGGTCCCAGGGGGAATTGAGAAAAGGGTATTAGACACCAGAGTTTTATTGCAGCTGCTCAGAGCTTGGCAGGGATTGTCTGCGTGCTAGGACTTCAGAGTGGGCAGAGCTTAGGAGCAATAGTTGAAGACATCTGACGGAGAGAATACCTAAGCTGTGAAGAACGCAGGGTACCGAACAGCTGCCTTTGGCCCCTGACAGGAAGGAAAGAACACAGAAGTTATTCAAATGTGGAATGTATAATGAGAAGGTAAGCAGAAAGGGAGGATTTGGAAACCCCTCAGCCTGGCCATCTAAAGAATAAAAGAGTATGTTTGGGAGAGACTACAAAGGGTGTGGCCCAACAAGCCTTTGCTCAAGAGATTAATGGATACACAGAAGACAGCTTCTAACCCTGAAGTCAGAAAATGACCCTGAAGGTATTTCAGAGACGTTCCAGGCAAGCTAAAACTTTTGAGTGTATTATTTCCAGAGATGTGCCCACAGGACTTCAGCAATCACTGCCCTGTACCTCACTACTCCAAACTTCGAATTCTGGTGCAGCATCCCTCAGTAGCCCTGGTGATGGTTCCAGGGGGAGGGGCAAGGCATATGACCCCACCCTCTGCTCTGGAAGGTCCAAGCTTTAAACTTGGGTAGTATCCACGTGGTCTTAGCTCCATGGGTGAGACTAGTGTAACAACACGGATGAATTGGTGGCCTACCGAGACATCAACTGATGCCACTGACAGCTTGGGGTCCCGGGCAGAAACCTGTCACAGGCACATCGGCACTGTTGTGAGTTGTGAGAACAGGGTAGCCCCTTAGACCACGGGATGGTGTGTGTGTGTGTGTGTGTGTGTGTGTGTGTGTGTGTGTGTGTGTGTGTGTGTGTGTGTGTGTGTGTGTGTGTGTGTCTGTGGTATGTGTGGTGAGTGTGTGTGTATGTGTGTGTCTGTGGTATGTGTGTGTGTGTGTGGTGTGTGTGTGTGTCTGTGGTGTGTGTGTGTGTGAGTGTGTGTGTGTTGTGTGTGTGTGTGTGTGTGTGTGTGTGTGTGTGTGTGTGTGTTACTTTTCATGTTGCTGGGAAAAAAACAAGGCAAAGAAAACCTAAGGATAAAAAGGTCTATTTAGGCTGACAGTTCAAGGATAGACTCATCCTGGCAGTGAAGGCAATATGGTGGCCAGAGTGGCTCTGGTTGTGAAAGCAGGGGCGTGACACAGCTGCTCACATTTCACCTAGTCGAGAAACAGAGAGAAATTAATTCGGGTCTTAAACTCACTTCCTCTTTTTTCCTTTTTTATGCAGTCAGAGACCCTCAGTCTGTGGGATTCGTGCCACATATATGCCAGGTGGAGCCTTCCCCCTCAGTTGAAACCCTCTAGCAATGCCCTCACAGACACACCCAGAGCTGCGTTGCCTAGGTGATTCTAATCCAGTCAAATTGACAATGAAGATTAACCATTGCAGGCCATAAACTCATAACTGCAGTCCAGGAAGTCTGCAGGAAGGAAACTGCAAGCCGTGAGAGTTGCTAGGTAGACTGGGCATAGCAAAACCAGATGAGTGGGGATCCCGCAAACCTTGGGGGCTACCCATGACTGCGCGATGTGAGGCATAGTGCCAAAAGGTATTATTCTGGGGTCTTAAGATTTAATGCTGTTGTCTTCCTTCCTTCCTTCCTTCCTTCCTTCCTCCCTCCCTCCCTCCCTCCCTCCCTCCCTCCCTCTCTCTCTCTCTCTCTCTCTCTCTTTCTTTCTTTCTTGTGTTTTCAATTTATTGAGAAGCACTTAACCCTTTCTCCAATTAAGATGAGGCTCTGTCCTAATCCTGTCTCATCGTTACCTTTAGAAGCAAATAACATTTAATTTCGCAGGTTCACAGCTAGGGGAAAATCTGCCTGATGGGTGAATTGTGACGTAGCTAAAATTCCAAACTCTGAATTGTTGAGTTAGGGCTGGAATGAGTTAATTCTGGAGCTGTTGAGAATGGATTTATTTTGCATAAGAGGACATGAAGTTGGACATGCTAAGGCAGAATGCTATGGTAAGAATATGTCCAGCAAAGTTCATGCTTTGGAAACGTAATCCCCAGTGCAACTGTGTTTTGAGAGGAAAATTTCTGAGAGGTGTTTAGAATGTAAGAGCTTCTTCCTCCCTCATGTAAGTAAGTGTAGTCACTTACCATTGGGTGTTCTGCCATAGCATGACACCACCAGAAGCCTGTCACCAGATGCACACACCCTGAGCTCGGACTTCCTAACTTCCACAACAGTTAAATAATAGGAAGAAGAAGAAGAAGAAGAAGAAGAAGAAGAAGAAGAAGAAGAAGAAGAAGAAGAAGAAGAGAGAAGAAGAAGAAGGAGAAGAAGAAGAAGAAGAAGAAGAAGAAGAAGAAGAAGAAGAAGAAGAAGAAGAAGAAGAAGAAGAAGAAGAAGAAGAAGAAGAAGAAGAAGAAGAAGAAGAAGAAGAAGAAGAAGAAGAAGAAGAAGAAGAAGAAGAAGAAGAAGAAGAAGAAGAGAGGAGGAGGAGGAGGAGGAGGAGGAGGAGGAGAAAGAAGAAGAAGAAGAAGAAGAAGAAGAAGAAGAAGAAGAAGAAGAAGAAGAAGAAGAAGAAGAAGAAGAAGAAGAAGAAGAAGAAGAAGAAGAAGAAGAAGAAGAAGAAGAAGAAGAAGGAAGAAGAAGAAGAAGGAGGAGGAGGAGGAGGAGGACGAGGAGGAGGAGGAGGAGGAGGAGGAGGAGGAGGAGGAGGAGGAGGAGGAGGAGGAGGAAGAAGAAGAAGAAGAAGAAGAAGAAGAAGAAGAAGAAGAAGAAGAAGAAGAAGAAGAAGAAGAAGAAGAAGAAGAAGAAGAAGAAGAAGAAGAAGAAGAAGAAGAAGAAGAAGAAGAAGAAGAAGAAGAAGAAGAAGAAGAAGAAGAAGAAGAAGAAGAAGAAGAAGAAGAAGAAGAAGAAGAAGAAGAAGAAGAAGAAGAAGAAGAAGAAGAAGAAGAAGAAGAAGAAGAAGAAGAAGAAGAAAAAGAAGAAGAAGAAGAAAAGAAGAAGAAGAAGTATCTTTATGCTGTGGGATATTTGTTTCACTGTGTGTAGATGTGTCTCTGCCTTAGGTGCCTTCTGATTGGTTTAGTGAAGAGCTGAATGACCAATAGCTATGCAAGAGAGGATAGGCAGGATTTCTGACAAGAGAGAAAGGGACTCAGGATGAATCTAAGTTTGTGAGAGACCCCAGCATGATACTGAAGAAGTCAGACAAACCGTACAGAGGAGAGGTCACTGAGCCATGTGGCTGAACATAGATTAGAAAAAGTTAATGTAGGTTATAAGCACTAGTTGGGAAAAAGCCTCAGCTAAGGTCAAGTTTTCTTAATTAATAATAAGTATTCATTTTGTTATTTGTGACCTGTTGGTCCAAAGGGAAGTCTGGCTACATCTTTCTGATGGAAGACAGCTTAAAGGGCTAAGTGCTTACCACAAAGCCTGAAAATCTGAATTTGAACCCTGGGACCCACATGATGGAAGGGAGCAATCTACTCCCACAAACTGTCTTCTGTAGATGGAGTCTCTCTGTATCTCTACAGCTACTCCCAAATAACCAACATGGACACATATGATTACTTATAAGTCTTGGTTGGAGTACCCATAAGGCTGGATCACCTCAGCCTTCCTGGAAGCTGTTATGGATGATGGATTTTGAGGAAACTATAACAGAGGCATTTTTAAATGCTGGATCACCAGGGACATCCATTTTCACTGGTGTTTGGTCCCCTTGTTCTGAAAACGTGAAGTCTTAAAGAAAATATATATTACAAGTATATGAGGTGTGCACAGGTCAGTTAAAGATGATTTTTTGCTTTGTTTTGTGTTTGATCAGGTAAAATATACATCACACGTCTTGTAGTTCTTCTAGAATTATTTGTATGTGTTTGCAGTCAGGATTTTTAGGGGGTCTTTCTCTATCAAACCTTACCATCTTTAACCTTGAACAAATCCATAGCCTTTCATTTTCTGTGGAAACAAAAGAATAATGTCTCCCCAAAGGCAACACACCTTTTGACTTCCATTTGGAAGTCAAAATATTTTTTAAATATATAGGATGGTTTAATTCAGCAGTTTTCATAATCCAATGTGTTTTAGTAGCTGTTGTTTCTTTATTGGAAACCAGAAAAATCTAAAGACAATACAATAACATACAGAATCCTGACTCCCTGTATATTTTCCATCTTTATGAGGTTTATGGGTTTTTTTTTTTTTTACTGTATTTCTTTTTTAAAAACTTCATTATTTTTAAACTATTTTTTAATCAACGACTGCCTCTACACTTTCTCTTTTCTCTCCCAAGCCTATGCATATTTTTCTAAAATACCATAACCCTTTTAGAGTTTTGGGTATTTTTGTTTGTTTGTTTGTTTTTTCCCAAACTGGATCTGTCTTAACTGAGCATCCGAAAACTTTTACATCTGCATGAGTAAAACCCCAAACCCACTATGCAACATGCTGGTGGAGCTCATTCTGGCAACTCAAGTTTGCAGGCGTTGGCTGGGAGACACCTCTCTGTACCACAGCCTTTTGGAAAGATCGTGGGAACCCACCATGTGGCTTAGCTCATGCATGTTGGTGACTGTATTACATGCGTCTCTGTGTCACTGCCAGCATGAGAGGCACAGGACTAGGAAGCCATGTTTGGCTCCATTTCTGTGTGTTTAGAAACATTTTTAAGCTTTCTCAGATCTTATTCGGATGCAGGTTCTGGACATTTGGGCACCATTTGTAGGCGAAGTTTCTCTGCGTTCTGGCAGCCATGTCCAGATAACCAACATGGAGACATAATATTAATTGTAAATGCTCAGCCAATAGCTCAAGTTGGTTATTAGCTAACTCTAACGTTTTAAATTAACCCATATTTCTTTTCTACCCTCTGCTACATGGCTGTATATTCTTTCAATATGGCACATTCATCTTGCTTCTCTGGTGACTCCTGAGGCTCTGACCTTCTTCCCAGTGTCCTCTATGTCTTGTTGTCCTGCCTAAGCTCCCCTCTACCTTCTGGGCAGTCAGCTCTATTATTAAACTAATCAGAAAGCACCCTGGCAAAAACACATCTTCATGGTGTACAAAGAGATTTTTTTTTTTTCCATAATAGTGGTCTGACTTTGATATTAGCAGTTTGGGCCACTTTCCCTACTCTGCTTTTTAAGAGTATGGCCATCTATGGTGCCATCCACACTTCTAGTAGTTAACTTTGGTGTTTGTCCATTTTCAATTACTGTAACGAGAACCTGAGACTTTTACGAGGCAAATAGATTTGTTCCACTTACAGTTTTACAGACTGGGCCAATCATTGTGGTGGATATTTCACAGAACTTCTTCACTCCTTTTTAGGGTCATTGTACTGATGACCCCTCCAGATTAGGCTCCATCTCAAAAATACCACTCCTTTGTGACATCACCACACTAGGGACTAAGTTTCCAACACACGAGCCTTTGGGAACACACCCAAACAATATCCAAACTGTAGCAACTTCTCCAAACTCTGGCTTTCACTACCCAACTCTCATCAATAAAATATGCACCCAGTACCTCCCGTGCATGATTTTCATTCTAAATTCATAACAGCACAGACACATGAGTGTATCAGTCTTTCTTCTCCTAGAGTCTTATGAGAAAGCACAGAACACACAAGAGTCTCTACTACCAGAGAGCTTGCGTTGTTACATGAAGTTGACAAATCCTAATGGATCCTCAAGAGGAATCGTTATTCAACATAAGGTCTGTGACCTCTAGGAGCACAGTCAGTCATTGCAAATACGCCCACACTCTTAACATGGGGCAGCAAAGTCTAAAGGGAATGAATGAAGTCACCAGTTTTGTCCTTGGGCCTTTATGGCTGAAAGGACAGAGAGATGGGAAATCTGAGGAAGTGGAACATTGAGAAAGATCTAGATAGCAGATGGAGGAAGACAATGACAGACACATAGAACCCAAGGGTGTGGTCTGGAAGAACATAGCTCCCTTGGCCAAAGCACAGGAACACGTTAGAGCATCAAAGAGAAATTATGGTAGGGACGCAAAGCTGGTACAAGAGCAAGCAAGGCATCAAGTTCCAGGCAAGGCATTGGAGTGCAGGTCACTGGTGACACACTGAGTCCTCTGCACTCTGCCCGTCAGGCACGTCCATGTTTCTGGCCTCTCTAAGCTGGCCTGCCAACTTTGGCTTGAGAAATAGCAATTTTGAAAATGTTGTAAGAAATTCGTGCTTACTGTAAAAGGCATTGGGAAATGGAGGGAAAGGTATCAAGTAGAAACCATTCTGCATCCTAACACCCTAACCATTGATAATGCTGACCTTCCCATCCCGTTTTGTTTCTGTCCCTACCTGGGCTTCCTGGCCTCACAATTTGAATACTCCCCCATGGTAGAAGAGTTCCTGTCAAAGCACAGGATTATATCAGGAATGCATGGCCTGTTTGCCAATTCTCCTGATGGTGAGCACATCAATTGTCCCTATTCATTTTGTGTTAAATATATTTGCCAGTTTTGGTGGCACACACCTTTAGTCCTCAGCACTTGGGAGGCAGAGGATCTTTGTGAGTTCAAGGCCAGCCAAGACTGTATAGTAAGACCCTGACTCAAAAGTAAACAAATAGATCATAAATAAATAAAGCTTTTTTTGTGTGTTGGTGGACAAGAGCTCTCCACACCGCATTCCATGTACACTAGTCTTTCTTGTAACTTATCTGTAACATAGGGATAAGCGTTTATATTGGCATCCTCAGACTATTGTAAGGATTAAATGAGATTTTGTCCCTGAAGAGCTTGAAGAGTATACAGTGGACATAGGGTGGGGTGGGGGGACAGGTTAGCAATACCCCAAGCATCAAACCAACGAAGAAACATCAAATAAGAAGAAACAGAGCTCACCTCAAAACGTAATGTCCCTGGAAAAACTGGGCCCCAAACTGGAAATATCATAGTGACACCTAGGAAGTCATTTCAGAAAGATAAATGTCTCTGCTTTGCTTTCCACAAAGACTCTGATGTGCAGATGGAAAACGAGTTGTGGGTAGTAGCTATTTTCTCGACGTTTTGTGTAAGGACAGCGAATGTCCTGGGGAGGTGCTGCACCAAATTCATTCCCCAGTACCTCTGTGCAGTGACTAAAATCACCACGACACGATAGTGACAAGATGCAGACTGGTGTCGCTTCATCCAGCCCTGACGTTGTGGACTCTGCTTTTATCCCTGAAGCTATCAATGGGTTGTTAGCAAGCTAAGCATTTTAAGCAGACCACCTTCCTCCATCTTCCATAACTGAATTGTTCACCAAGCACGGCGAGGGGCAGAGTAGCACTTGTTGGCAGAAATAAATCCTGTATATATTAGGGTAAATCTAATACCGAGGCCTTGTTTTTATTCCTGTACCCTTTCATCCACAATTTGGTCCTTATTGCTGGTTCTTCATAAAATACTGAGTGCTTAGTTAGTTAGGAGACCTCTACTACAGAGAGAGTTCCATTCTCACAAGAACGAGTCCTATTTCAGATCATATAGTGTGTAACATGCTAATATCCTTAGACTCATGTTGTCTCATACTCAACAGTCCTAGTGAGAGTGTGGAGCAACCCCATTGAAGAAATGATCGTGTGTGTGTGTGTGTGTGTGTGTGTGTGTGTGTGTGTGTGTGTGTGTCTGTGTGTCTGTGTGAGCACGCACATGCAGTCTTTTATGCTTCCAGAAGGCTTATCAAACCCTTTCCAGAAGAGAGCTGGCAAAGAATCGTGAAGACGAGAAACAATGGGAGGTATTTTGTAAGCTGGGACAGTATTGTGGAAGGATGTTGAGTCATGTTATATAAATGGTTGGTCATTGGAGGTCGCAGTTTACAATTCCCAAATGAACCACAGACTGTAAGTTGGTGACAAGAAGCACCTGAGATAGTCCCTGTTGTCTGTACTTATCTGTCTGTCTGTCTGTCTACCTACCTACCTACCTACCTATCTATCTTTGTCCCAAATTCAAGAATTGGGTGAGTCTGTGTCTGTAGCTACCAAAGGTAGATGGCCTCACACTTGTTTTTTGTTTTCCCCCCTTGGGAATGTTTCATTTTGACATAATAACAAATCTGTTTATGTTTGCAAAGGATTGGCTACGGATCCTGCTTCTGGAGGAAAATTCAGACAAGGATCTAATGAATTTTCGGAAAAAGATTAACTCCTAGGGGCCAGGTAAGAACAAAGTCACATGTGTGCCAGTGTAGCTGGTCATGGGATAGTGTGTAGGGCACAGTGAGTGAACCTCTGAGGGAAGGGGCCTAGAGAGAGCGAGACGTGACAGGGACTGGCAATGTCATCTCTTGAAGTCCAGGTTTTATTCTTCAGGCACCAGCTGCCTCTTTCTTTGGAAGTATTATTCCTCCCTGGCCTTTGCAATGCAACAGGTGACTAAGCTAGGTGGTTATTGAATACCAGAGACACACCCATCTCTGCCTTCCTGGCACTGGGATTATAAATACACTTCACCATACCCAGCCTTAAAGGAAAGAAAAAACACAGGCTCTGGAGATTAAAATTGCACCCTCATGATTGCAAAGCAAGCGCTTTACTGAGCCACTTTATATCTTGAGTGGATAGGAAAGGAGATACTTCTTCCCTTTGACCTGGAAGCTATTGACTTTTCCATGTTTTACGAATATACTTCCCCTTTTAAGAAGGTATTGCGTGCTCACATCCATGGACTCCTACATGTCCCACCTTGCTAGCTCTGCTGGGTGTGCACTGGGATTTAACTGGAGAGACTAGAGTTATCATGGTATGAAGCCTTGCAAACTCTTCATGAGACTTCAAAATCTGAAGGCCCTGCTTACCTAACATTTTCCGTGTGGACAGCGAGGTAATGCTCGTGTCTTTCCTTCTGTCCTCAGACTGGCTTCCTGTACCTCTGTGGCCTGGATGGTCGGGCACCCAGAAACACCTACCACAGAAGGCCAGAAACATCTGTTCTCCTCTGGCATTGTTAGAATATTGTTAGCTTCTGGGTTCCTTTACTCCATAAACACTTTTCAAAAGTGATTCAATCAATCAGCCTATAATCATAATGTCCGGTTTGAAGATCCAAAGATCTGCATCAAGTGTCTTTACAGCATTAAAGAACAAAAAAACGTTTTTGGTATTTATATCTTTTTGTCAACTAGTCATTGAAGAACTAGTTATATGCTATGACATCGGGTTTTAACCCACTTCATCCTATGTAAAAAACCATGATAGCCCAGCTTTGATATGTGCATTATTTAAACTATGATTAGTAATTATTCCTATTTATTTTTCATGCGATGGATTATTTAGATGTATTTAATGTGTGCTCCAGTTGTATGCAGTATGTATATGTACCATATGTATGCCTAGTGCTTACAGAAGTCAGAAGAGAGTGTCAGAGCTCCTGGAACTGGAGTTACGGACATTAGTGGGCAATCCTGTGGATGCTGGAACCTAAACCCAGACCCTCCTCTTCAAGAGCAGCAAGTGGACCATCTCTCCATCCACCATATCCCGCTTCCTACTTTACATGTTCATATATATATATATATATATATATATATTTTTGTGTGTGTGTGTGTGTGTGTGTGTGTGTGTGTATGTGTGTGTATACGTATACGTATACGTATACGTATATGTATATGTATATGTATATTCAGAACTGTCTGGGATAAGCCAGTCCACCAAACACTATCTGCTCCCATATATGTATCCTCATTATGTATGTAGGGAGGACTCAAATTTGTTGAGATCTGTCTGCTTCTGCCTCCCAACTGCTGGGATTGAAGGTCTGTGCCACCATGTACAGCCCCAGACTGTATTTGTTGGAGGGGGGGGGGAATGTTGAAGATTCTTTATCTGTGAAAGAAGGTTCTAAAGCAGTGGCTGTTGACCTTCCTAATGCTGTGACCCCCTTTATTACAGTTCCTCATGTTGTGGTGACCCCCAACCATAAATTATTTTCATTGCTACTTCATAACTGTAATTTTGACAGTTACGAGTCATAGTGGAAATATCTGGGTTTTTTTTCCAATGGTCTCTGTGTGTTCCCAGCTCAGGTTGAGAGCCGCAGCTCTAAGGAAGAGCTTTGTACTACATCCTTCTATCACAGCTTAACCCTGAAGCCTCCTATTCACGTTTTTATCATACCTTTGTTTGCACAGTTGTGTCAGAGATTAGACAATTCTTCCTTCTTTTTGGAGTCTTAAGGGTCAGGAAAAATCCTTTTATAGAGTCATTTGCATTTAGTTCAAGAACATAGTCTTAACCAGGGACTTGAATTAGGAAAATGAAGCTATGTTCTCTGTCAACATTTTAGCAAAAGAATCCCGGGCTACTCCCACTGCCGGTCCAGCACGCTTAAATGCTAATGGCCATGGGACCAAATGCCATTGTTTCGTGTACAGGAAAATCAAGTATTTTTTGCAAATGACCAAAGACTGAAGTAGACTATGTAAAGGTATTTGTGGAAGCGTCTGTGACCAGACCTTGGCTGAGGTTAACCATTGTTTGGGGAGACTGCCTTCCCACCCAGAGGAAGGGGGGACTGTGGGAACTAAGATATTCCAGGGCAGTGAATTCGATCCCGTGAGGTTATCTCATTGACTCATTGTCCAGTCTGGGTCAGCTGTGGCTTGCAGACCCTGGTCTCATGGCTGATCCCATAATATAAGCTTTCCCAGTTACCATCCCTGGATTCAGCCCAGCCCAGCCCCACCTCCCACCTTGGACTTCTTGACAAGACTTTTTCCATGTACAAATGAACTCAAGGCTTCCCTACCATTTAGAGAGAGAGAGACAGAGAGAGAGAGAGAGAGAGAGAGAGAGAGAGAGAGAGAGAGAGAGAGAGAGAGAGAGAGAGAGAGAAGGAAAACAACTGTCATATCTAGGGGTATAATGTTTTCTGAAGAAATCCCAATTAGTAATAAGAGAATTTCAAAGAGGTACCAGAAATCAATTGTAAACACTATTGTGAAACTGAATCAGGGTAACATGGGAGAGATCACTCTGGTGGTGATACATCAGAAATAAAACATATTCTCAGTGCTGAGAATGTGACCAAAGCTTATAGACTTCTTAAGTCGCAATTTACCCAAAAGAGGCAAAAGTTCTGATGGGTGCTGATGCTGAAAAGTAGTTTCTGAAGAGCCAATGACTAATGACCCAAAGGAGGCATGTGGAAGCCAGGAAGGTTTTCTATTTCAATGGGAGTGTAGCCCGGGTTGATGCCGGCGTCGCTAAATGAAAAAACTCAAGCCGGAGTGCTAGATGCTTAACGTTTATTACATGTAGGGTATATATGCTGGGAAAGACTGTCTCAAGACGAAGAACAGTCTTCCAGGGTAAGGTTTTACACTTTCAAAATCGATTAACAAGATATCAAGTGAGGGAGATTACGCGTACAGTTACATTGCAAAACAGGTTTTACACTTTCAAAATCGATTAACAAGATATCAAGTGGGAGGTTACAAGTACAGTTACATTGCAAAACGCAATCCTCTTGGGATACAAACTAACAACTTAAACTAATCAACTACAGATACATTTTTCTATTGGTGATTACAAACTACTTCAGAACGTCAGCAGCTTGAGTTGGATTTTAAGCTAGGCATAGAAGGTTCTTATCTAACACACTTATTTATTTTTAATTCCAGTACATTTTCTTAAATTCCTGATAAAGACACAATGAGCATTAGAGCCAGCAAAACACTTTTGATGGATGCCTCGATTATTTCATCACTTAACTTGGCTACACAGTGATTTTTTTTTCCCAGTCAGTTATAACTGACAATCAGTTTTGTCTTTAAGATAAATGAAGTCACAACTCACATTTCAACAACATCACATGAAAAATACTGAAAACCACACTACAAACACACTTTAAAGTTGAAGAAACTGATAGTTTCACAAGGAAATTCTTCTACAAACTACAAAGTAGGCTACGAGAAGAGTAACTAAAACTACATCCCACCCTAAAGATAGACGAGTCCCTGAAAAGAAACACACAACACACACACAGCCTAGTTATAATTGCCATTCAAAGATTTACCCTCTTCTCTTAAAAACATCTTCCAAGGTGGAGAAACCCAAGCCTTTCCATCATGTCCTTCCTAGGCACAAAGTTAACATCATTACAACAATGGCATACACTTAAACACGATATTTACAAAATAGCAGCTGTCGTTTTGGATCTTTGTTGTGATTCCACAACAATGAGGATATAATATGAGGATAATAATATGATAATAACATGATAATATTTGCATTTCTATTAGAGTACACACGCGCTCACTAAATTTGGTACAAAGCATTAATACTAAGGATATATATTGGCACAATGCATGCAGTTAAGAGTATTCTTTTTCTCACGCTAGTAATCGCAAATAAGCTAAAGCCCCATCCTGCTTTCCTACTCTTCCCCTCAAACTGTAATGGATGTTTCAAACTGTAACTGATGCTTAAAACATCTTCCGCGAGAAAAACGCCTTCTTAAAAATCAATTTATCTGAAAGCATGATGGAAATGGGGCAGTATAGCACTGTTGGTGCCAGTTGTGAAAACGTGGGGAATAGGGGGTAGCGGGAGCTGACCCAGATTCACAGCGCTCACTATTTGGGCTTCTTGTGGCTGCGGCTGTGGCAGCGGCTGTGGCATTGGCTGCGGCAGCGGCTGTGGCATTGGCTGCGGCAGCGGCATTGGCTGCAGCTGTGGTGGCTGTGGGATTGGCTGCAGCTGTGGTGGCTGCGGCATTGGCGGTGGCTGTGGCACTGGCTGCGGCATTGGCTGCAGCTGCAGTGGCTGTGGCATTGGCGGCGCCATTGGCGGCGCCATTGGTGGCGCCATTGGTGGCGGCATTGCCTGTGGTGGCATTGGCGGCGGCATTGCCTGTGGTGGCATTGGCGGCGGCATTGCCTGTGGTGGCATTGCCTGCGGCATTGGCTGCGCCACTGGCTGCGGCATTGGCTGAGCCACTGGCTGCGGCATTGGCTGAGCCACTGGCTGAGGCATTGGCTGCGACACTGGCTGTGGCATTGGCTGCGCCACGGGCTGTGGCATTGGCTGCGCCACGGGCTGTGGCATTGGCTGCGCCACGGGCTGTGGCATTGGCTGCGCCACGGGCTGTGGCATTGGCTGAGCCACGGGCTGAGGCATTGGCTGCGCCATTGGCTGTGGCATTGGCTGCACCACTGGCTGCGGCATCACCTGTGGCATCGCCTGTGGCATCGCCTGTGGCATCACCTGCGGCATCGCCTGGGGCATGGGCTGCGGCATGGGCTGCGGCATAGGCTGCGGCATGGGCTGCGGCATTGGCTGTGGCATTGGCTGCATCTGTGGTAGCTGTGTCTGAGGCTGCATCTGTGGCTGCATATGTGGTTGCATCTGTGGCTGCATATGTGGTTGCATCTGTGGCTGCAGCTGTGGCTGCGGCTGCGGTGGCAGCGGTGGTGGTGGTGGAGGCGGCAGCAGTGGTGGCTGCTGCTGTGCCAGACAAGTTATCCTATGGGACAGTGGTTCCCCAGGCCCCATAGGGATGGTGTTATTCACAAAACCATTCTGGGGGGGAGGAGGGGAGAGCTGCCAAAACCCCAACAGGGAGGAAATCTCCAGAGAGGCAGGAATCGTTATATTCACAGCATCTAGCAGCAGCTCTTTGGGAAAGGTGACTTTCCCAATGGTCTCCTCGGCCATCTCAAAACACGGGTTGAATTTGAGAGGCGACTGAGGCTCTTGCAGGGGCAATTCCTCAAAGAAACTCATGTTGCAAAAGCCTTTGCCATCTGCTTTAATTGGCAGGCTTGCAAGTGGGGCAAATGAGGTAGAACCAGGATTAAACTTGTGATCCTGAAGGGTTTGGGGAGGAGAAGCTGGAACTACCCCAGGGTGCAGAGTAACAAGCTGCTCTGGCATTGGCATAGGCTGAGTGATCGGTTCTGGGGGAGCAAGCACTAGACCATGAACCTCAGGTGGCAAGCCACCTGCTAGCCCATTCTGGACGGGCACCCCCAGCTGGAAAGGAGGCATGGCAGCAGCCTTCAGCTGGAATGAAGGCGCAATGGTATGAAAGGTGCTCAGATACTCTCCTGCCTGCATGCTCTCTTGCATCAGCTCCTGCGAGTGGGTCTTCTTGGTGTGACGAGTGAGGTGGTCTTTACGCCCAAATCGCTGGGCGCAGAACTGACACAGGAAGTCCTTGCATCCTGTGTGGACCACCAGGTGGCGACGCACATCCTTCCGGGTGTAGAAGCATCTCTCGCAGTGGTCGCACTGGTGTTTCTTCTCCCTGGTCGCATGGTGGGACTTTTCTTCCGCGTGAGACTTGAGGTGGACCAGCAGGACCTCGGTGCTCCCCAGCTCCAGAGCGCAGACCCCGCAGGTGAGGTCTCCACTGCTGGCCGAATGCAGGGCCAGGTGCCTCTTGTAGCCCAGCATGGTGTGGTACTTCTTGCCACACTGCTGGCAAACGAAGGAGATCTTGTTGGGGTCGTGGGTCAGCAGGTGATTCTTCAGGTGGTCCTTCCGGTTGAACGTCTTCTCACAATGGGCACACTGGTGGGTCTTCTGGGGGGAGTGTGTGGCCATGTGTCTGAAAGCAGAAAAGGGGGTGGGGAGGGGGGGGGACAGTTCACAACAGGGTTATTTTATGAATGAAGGAGAGGAGACAACACTGCCAAGACATGACTAGCTATTTTCTCAAGGTCTTAGTGACCTGTTCGCTTATAAATGCCTTTGCTCTATTTTCCAAATGTATACATTTTATCATGCAAAAAGGCAAGAATTACTAAAAGCCAGATTCAACTTTATACCTAAAAAAAAAAAAAAAAAAAAAAATCAGATTTTAAAATATCTGAATTTGAACTATGTTTTTCAGGAAGGGTGTCTGATAACCTTCAGAAATTTATGAATTTACAGGTTGGCCCAATTTGCTTTGAACACAGCTCTTATACTTTGTTCCTATCGCTAGCGTGTTGACTCTTTCCTCTGCCTGGCATCCAATCTTCTCATTTTCATTTGTTCTTTACCTTACTTGCTTATGCAAGACGAAATGGCTTCCCTATACTTCCCTCCCTTCGCTCCTCTTATCCCACAATGCCTAAACTACAGGTTTGGTGTGTCCTGTAGTCAACACAAACACATCACCTTTGCCCAGCAAGTAGACCACAAGTTCTCATTGTGTTCACGCACAGTGAGACTCCTTTACAGGTCAGCCAGCTCTGTCCAATCAGTTTTTCTAGCCCTGGACTGTGTCTTCTTGGTAGCCAGCTGTTTATGACACTGGGGCCCACTTCTCTTTCCAGTTAAGCAAGTCAATTATCTGTCTTCTTCCATCTCTGCTTATAAAACAGGTTATGGTGTTTGGGAACTGGATGGAATGCTGCTCTGACACCTTTAAGACAAACCCCTAAGCATCCTGCCGTCTCACCACTTTCCAATTCTTTAAGAGACACGGACTCTGGCCTGGGAGGCCAGGGGTGGGGATGGGGGGTCAGGTCTTGGGGTAGGACCAGCTACTGTCTTTTCTGCTCCTCGGGTCTCCCACAGAACCCTCCTCCCCAGGGTGGTCCCAGTGATGCCAAAGCTACCATCTGTATTTGAGTAAGGGTGCCTACATGTATGCAAGATGAGTTTGATGCTAAGCAGGGAACTCTTGACACAAAATCAGTGCACATGGTAGCCACGCGATATAGTTACTATGACAACGGGAGAAATTTGAATTTTAAAATACAGAAGCCTTTTCAGTCTTATTTTAAACATCAGCTTATATTATATTATCAGTAATAGTGATGTTCTTAAGGTCAGGAGCATAATTTATATCTTCGCTTCTCCTCTTTTAAGTGCCTTCCTCCAGAGTACTCCTAGGCAGAATGATAATTTAAAGCTGCTACTGCTCTCGCTGGAAGCCAGGTTGCTAATTTCCTCACCTTTGCATTTATGTGTGAGCCGTCAGCAAGCTGAAGCTTGACGGATCATTTTCATGAAGATGACTCGACACAAGCAATGTCTAAAGATGTATTCTGACAGCATTCTCTGTGGTCAGACTGTGGTCTGATTGCACAGTTTGTCTTTCCTGTGGCATTACCAAAATCCATGTGGGCAGAAGGTACACCTTGGGTACCACTTACCTCATAGTAGAGAGTATCTAATTGACACTAGAGAAATAATGCCTACCACATGCCAACTCTCTTCTAAAGGGCTCATCTGAAAACCACGGGTTTGGTATATGGTGGGTTCTCCAAAAGGCTGAGAAAATGTACATGTGCAAAGTGATGCTCGGGTGTCATGGTGATCGCCGGAGAAAAGGCTTTAAAGAGTCCCTAAGAGGCTAATATGCACCCACACCCTGCCTTCTCTTCCCCGTCAACTGAGAGCCTCGAAGGCCTTAAAGGTCCAAGTAAAAAAAAGTGCACACCTTCAGAAAGCCTCTCACCTCATCAATTTATACTTAGAGACGAAGGCTTTGCCACACTCAGCCTGTGAGCACTTGAACGGGCGCTCCCTGGAGTGCGAATAACTGTGGATGGTGAACTTCTCCAGGGTGAGGAAGGACTTGCCACATGATTGACAGCGGAATGGAGCCATGGCCTTTGCTTTTCACACCTTCTTTCTCAGATGTGCTGACCAAATGCTGTGCCATTTAAGCACAGGCAGAAAAGGGGGTAGGGAGTCGCTACAGCTGGACTCCAGAAAAGGCCAGAGGCAGCACTGCAGCCAAGCCAAGCGCGAGGGGAGAGATCCAGGGCAGGAAAGAGATTTTCATCACAATAGCTCGGCGTCCTGAATGGCGGTCTGTGGAGATAAGAGGAACAGTTTTCTCACACCCGCCATTGGAAAACTGTATCCGCCTCCGCCACCACCACTTGGGAGCCAATGGCCTACAAAGCGTTTGTTTCTTTACAATGGCTCAAATGGACCCGGCTCCCCTTCTTGCTTCCTGCAGTCTATCCGTCTTTCTGGAGACCCTGTGTCCTAATGGCTGGTGAAACATTCTCCCTCCTAACAAGGACTGCTATTTTCACAGACTCAAGGTCATCAGCTTCATGGTTTCAGCCCAGTGTGAGACCCTGTTGACTGATTCAGGGGGGGAAATAACCAAAACAAAAAGCAAGTCTCTGTCTTTGTGTCATGGTGTGTTACTGGTTCACAATGGCCACCCTCGATTCAAACCATAAACTTCTCCTCTTCGTGCCCTGTTAGCATAAGAGAAGTTGCTGACAACACCTGTTTAAACTCTCAGGGGATGAGAAAAAAAATCATTTGTGTACATCTTGGTGAATTTGCAAGATCCCTAAACGCAAGGGCGGCACAAACACAAGTACGGGAAGAGAGTGTAGCTGCACTGGTGTGCCGAGGAGAGAGGAAGTACTCCTATGGACACACGAAACAAGGCTGAGGACTGCAATGAGAGCTGGGGCCATCACTCTAGAAAGCCATCCGTTCCACACTCCGCACTGGGTTAGCCAATGATAGCAAACGGCCTTTTGCCTCCTCCAGATCCTTATCACCCTTAGCTCAGTCAGCATCACAGAACCCCTGCATCTGGCTTTTCTGGCCGCAAGTTGAGCTGCCCCAAGTGTCTAAGGTAGCATCGTAAACAATACAGTAGACCGCTATCCTATGGGGCCATTCTCACGTGGGGGGGATGCTCACTTTGCATGCGCCAAAACTTTTTAACGTTTCAAGTACAGGTTGAGGATCCCAAATCTCACTATGTTGCCCAGCCTAGCCTTGAACCTGTGGCAATCTTCATGATTTAGCCTCCCAAACGCTATTATAACTAGAGTGAGCCACCACACCTTACTAAGAGTAACTTTAACTAGCTCTACCCTTTTGTTCCCACCCCTCATTCCTGCTTAATATTGTAGCTCATGCCCAAGGCGAAGGCTTCCTTGAGTCATCTCCAACAGTCCTAACTAGAGATTCTTTTTAGAAATCCCACTGTGTGTGGAAATGGCTTGGTGTTCTTTGCGGGTCTGTTTTGAAAAGACTAAGACATGCATGGATTATACAGTGTGCTGTGTCCCTTTCCTCCCTCTGGGAGAGCTAAAATAGCATGGAGCCTCATCAACATTGGAGGAGCAGGCAGGGAGGGCTCCATAGTCCCTTCACCTGCTTGTCAATTCCAGGCACATAGGCTTTTTTAAAGGAAATTTATTCTCCCCAACCCTTGCTTTAGGAAATGAGCAGTATGACCAACATACTTCTTAGGATGGAAGTGTGATACAAATAATGACTGCCCAGCAATTATCTTAAGTTAGACTTTCCCAGCCACGGGCAGCTATGGCTACTGTAGGGGGTGACACAGGCAGACTCGTAGAGTCCCTGTCAAGAGGGGAAGCCTGGGCTTTCTTCGCACTTGACTATGCTACTGATTAACACTCAGGTGTCTTGTTGAAACACCAGAGAGGGATTTAGATCAGCTATTTATTAATATTGGGGGAGAGGGGTTGAGGTTCCCCAGTTCATACTCCAGCTCTATCCTGCATTCTAACTTCTTGGTTGATATAGTTAGATAATATGTGTAAATGGCCTGTTGGGGACAATCAATTGAAACAAAAATGACTTATAATCTTTACATTTCCGATTGCAACCTGGGGGGGGGGAATCACCAAGTATATCGTATTATAGAATAAGAACCATGTGTCACAGTACAACCAACAGTTTCTGTCCTAACCATTGAGTTACTCGGCAGATCAGTGAGACATGTTGTTTCCCGATGTGTATACCAACAACTACTCATTATGGGAGGGGCCAGCGTGGAAACACTGCTAACCTTGAGTGACCACGAGTACAACAGAAAAACAGTACCTCCTTCATTTTCAAAGTTGTCCTTTGCCACTACAGTTTGTCAGTCCCATTCTCTAGTTCTTCCCTAGATTCCAAATACCAACAGTCATGGTCCTTGCCATTTCCCCTGGGCCTTCAGAGACTGGGTGCACTCAGAGAAGGTCACACGTGGCTATGACTTACAAGAGCGAGGCAGATTCCTCCAACTCCAAGATCCCCGAACAGAAAAGTTCCTCACAAAGCACTGTTCTCATGACATAACCACAAACTTCCACAAAAAAGTTTCCCAACAGACAATAAATTCTTTATGATATGGGAATCAAACCTTGCCTATTACAAAAAGCTACCCATATACATAAAGCATCTCTTAGCCACCCCTCACCTAATTTACACTGGCTGGATACTGATAATTCTATCCTTCAGTTAAAAATTGATGTACTTAACATAGACCATCTAGCAAGCCATCCACAAGTATAACAAAGCTGAAGGACTATGGTCCCCCAAGAGAATCAGTCTGTCCTGTGTCTTGACATACAGATCCCATTGAATCTTAAACATAGTACTATTTTAACACCTGTCACCCTGGAAAGATAGTAAGTCTTCCCCCCCAAAAAATCTCAGGACTTAATTTTCAGTCCCCCTGATTCTAAAAATACTGAGTGAATGATACAGATCTGTCGGCATGTCAAGAAGGCTTGGGCCATCTGCTTCATTCCACTAATGCTGATTATTTTAGGGATGAGGGAGGATCAGACTGGAATAAGAACATATATATATATATATATATATATATATATATATATATATATATATATATATATGGTAACAGCCAGGAAGACTGTAGTCCCTGGGGACTAAGGGAATACAACAGTGAATCAGGAGGTCAGAACGCAGATGTAGACCCAAGACTTCCCCAGCGCTGAGAAACACAATCATCGAATGGGGAACAACTGTTTTACAACATTCTCAAAATAAACCAGGACTTCTGGCTCCTGTTTCCATTGTCCCAAGTAATACAAAGCGAGGCCCATTGCTGGAGGAAATGAGATTTCCATTTTGGTCTGCCACGGTGGATATTCTAAGTTGGTTGGTTGGTTGTTTTGGCTTGGTTTTGAGCACTACTACTTGGAGTTTAGAAGGTTTTGATCCAAATTTTTTCTCTCACCTTCCCAAGGCCCAGGACTATTTTCATGTGTTAAGATCAATTTTAAAGGGGCCTTTAACAAGATTGGGTTTGTGTTTGCTTGCTTGCTTTCTCTTGTATTCTCAAATTATGAAGGAACCTTTTGTTGAGCAGATAAAAAACATTTTATCTGGCTTCAGGGTACTTTTCTTAGTCCTTTGAAGGACTGGATATCGAGTCTATAATGGCAAATTAAAAGTACATCCAGACCCGTCAGCGGAAGAAAGAGGCCTGAAACACCCTCTCTGTTACTGCCTATCTTTTATTCTCTGCACTCATTACGACTGAGTAAGGGCGGTGTCAGAAGAGCTAGGTCCCTCATGGCACATGCCTTAAATTGTACACACGCGAGGCTCCTACAAAAGTCCTGGAGGAGTTTTGCCACCTTACCAGCTTTGACAGCTGAGGCCCAAGGCAAGGCAGCAGGCCTGTGAGTTATCTGGAACTGTATGCAAACCCAACATTCATACCAGAATTCTTATGGAGAAGGGAGCCATAATTTGTTTATTTATTTTTACATTTTTAAAGGGTCCTGTATTCAAACAGGTTTAAAGGGTGAGAAATGAGAGAAAAATCCTTTTAGATGTTCCAACCTTCCACTCAAATATGTACGATGAACTAACATTTCCTAATGTCTTTGCTATATATCAGGTGCCTATGCGTCATCAGATTCAAGTGGGAAGTTCTATAATAATGTTTTGGGGGAACATAAGCGTTGAACAATCTATACAAAGTGAGTTTAAGTGTGTGTACAGGTATAACTTAATAGGCCCTGTCTGTGCTGTTAAGGCAGACCGCTTGCCCATCACAGCCATTCATTTGTTTGCATAGTCTTCTGCTGTTTCTAAAAGGAGAATGCCGATTTGCACAAGGAGAGAGGGGCTTTAGCCATATTATATGAGCACAATACTCAGCTTAGTATCTGGACTAGAGGAGAAAGCACATGGTTGGTAGCTAAGAAAGGTGAAAATCCAAAGGGAAAAAAGTCCATCAAAATTAGGAGTTCACCTTTCTGGTTTAGGTCTGGGTTTTTTTTTTTTTTTTTTTTTTTAATGGCACCTAACAGGTGCTCAAGCCACCAAGGAGGCTGGATGTGCTAAGTTGCTGAAGCCTTGGGCTTCAGGAAAGTGGGTAACACCAGGAACAAGGCTCACCCAGGTGACTTTGGAAATGACTCAGTTCTCCCCAGGTGGTCTGGGATCCTGGCAGCAAGCTTGTGACATGAGAAACCCTGATGTCAACGTTTCTCTTCCCTAGGGAGGGTTGATGAAGTACACTAGCCTTGGGGGGAAATGGGTAGAGACGTTTATTTTCTTTATGGCAGGCTGCAGCTAGACTGAGTCTTCCCCTTAGGCATCTGTCTATTCAGGAAGGAGAGGGAAGAAGACAGACGTGTGGGGACACGATGTTCCCAGAGCCCCAAAGACAGAAGCCTCTGACCATAAATTCCCCAGCTTCCTCCAGGGTGAGACAATGAAGAGATGGTCTACAGTGAGGAGAGGTAAGCAAATGGGAATTAAGTCTCTCTTACGGGAACTTAGTAGGATACAGCTACGGAACTCGGGCACAGTGGAAGTATAAAGGAGACCCAAACGTCTTACATCTACCTCCTCTGGTTGCTTGATCCACCAGCAAAGAGCAGACATTTTACAGATATGGGATTTCCCTGTTACAGTGTGTTCGGGCCTCTTCCACTAATCCTGGATTTGAACTTGCACATGTGCGTACATGTGTGTGCATGTGTCTGCAGGTTAAGAAACCAGAAAGAGGATCACGAAAGGGAAAGAAGAGCTGGTGGAGGTCAAAAAAAAAAAAAAAAAAAAAAAGAATATAATGGAATAAATGGAATATATGTGACATGATAAACAGGAGGGGCTACCGGATTTGGGGGGGCAGCAGGAGGGAGATAAGAACGGGGGAGGGGTGGGGGAGGAGCTACAGTGAGAACAAAAGTATACATAAAGCTGCCACAATGACTATTTTATATGCTACCTTTAAAAAAACCAATAAAGTTTTTATTTGGTGGGCTGAAGATATGATCCACCCACACTAATGACTGACTCCACACACAGGAAGGGGGGAAGGAAGAAGACCAAACAATAGGTAGCGAGGGCCAACAAAACCATCTCAGCTAGAATGGGAAGCACGTGCGCCTCAAAGAGCTGCAAAGGAAGAACCCATCCCACCACAGCTGCTTCCGGTGGCCAGGGTGCAGGACTCATTGTATATGAGCGCCCCGGGCCTGAAGCCTACCCACCCCCCCACACCATCACAGGCCCCCTTCTCTCCCGAGTCGGGGACACAGGGCCTCCCCATCTCCACAGCACAGTGGCTTCCTGGGGAATGAGAGCCGGAAGAAAGCAAGAAAGGACCCTTGTCCCTCCACCCTCCATCACACACTGACTTCCTAAATGGAAGAGTGGGGAAGAAAAACAGGGCGAACGTCTCAAATGAGCCCAACAGGCAGGTCCATCCAGAAAAACAAGCGTGGAGTCCCAGGTGGGCTCTGAGGCTGGGGTGAGTCGTCTTTGTTTTAAGACTATTTCTTGATGGAGACCGGCTAACCTGGTGTGAGGTAAGAGGCGAGAGCAAGCCTGCCAACCCAGACAAAAGCCTTTGGCAAAGCAGATATTCTAACGTCAAAGCCAGGGGTGGAGACTGTTCCTTTGTGACAGCTGAGAACATATGCCCCCTCAGCACTCTCCCTATAAATCCCCTCTGACTGCCCTTTAGACCTTTGTACTTCTGTAACTGATAGCTGATCTCTTTCCTTGTGACTCTACGTGAAGGGCATGGGGAACCAGAACTCTAATTAGCAGAATGGCCTATTGTCCCAATAAGGGGACAGGAAAAAAAAAAAAAAAAGCCAGGGTCCTTTGTAGGAAGTGAGAGGGTACAGGCTAATATAGAGAAAAACAAAAGCAATCTGGGTTCCACTGACAAGGGGAAGGCAGATCCATGAGTTAAGAGTATCCGGAAGAGACTTATAATCTACACTGTCCAGAGAGGACACTCAACACTTGGGTGGGTCGTGTAGCCTGGACAGTAATCTTTGCAGATAAACAGGAGGAGATCAAGAGTGTGAACACCCATGAGCCTGGAAGATGGTCTGGGTGGTCTGCGGGGATAACTTTGCCGGTCTTGCCAGATGTCTGCACAGCCTAAGTTCTGATTGCCCGCGAGCAGGCTAGAGATGGAGGATGAATAGAATAGCGGAGGGATGGACAGGGAATTGTGGTACAGAGCCCAAGGTTCAGCCTGCCTGGAGGCAGGAGGGAAGCTACAGTGAAGAGTCTATGCCGGAGCCCCTTCAGCCACAGGAGAGAAGGCTTATCACTCGGGGAGCTGCCAGTCTGCAGAGGTCAGGGCCTCAGAGGCCATTGTCATTGCTCCCTCTTGCACGATTATCTGAAAGGAACAGGAAATCTGAGGCCCTACTCAGAAGCCCAGCATAATCTTTTCCCACACAAGACGGAGTCCAGGACCAAATCACCCCAGACATGCATCTGACAGGCACTTTTGAAATGACAACAAATGCTGTGATTTTTCAAAGGCTCTACCAGTGGATGGCTATCCAGAACTTAGAATCTGTGATATGAAGAAAGAGAATGTTCTTTATCTGCTAAGCAAACTGTTCATCTAGAAATAAGTCTGAAATGCAAAAGTATTTAATCATTGGACGTCCGCAGTTCTCCTTGTCTTTTTTTTTTTTTTTTTTTAAAGCTGGTAAACATTTTATTGGGTTTCTGTCCCTTTCTTTCGAAAAGGGACAGTAAAGAAAGTTTCTAAGCTTCTGCATGGCATTCTCTGAAAGAGGTGAAAGGAATGTTAGGGGACGGGAGGGGAAAAGCTTAAAAGGAAAGAAACACTAGCTAGACGGGCCTCCGTTTTCTTTTTAAACCTCACGTCTCTTTCCTCCTCCATTCATAGCTTTCGGCCCTTTGTCTGTGTAACAGGCCATTACAATCATACGGGGTTCAATGGGGGAGGAATGTGAACTCTCTAAGTAGCTGTCCTAGCCATCCACATGTGTGGTCCCTCCCCCAGCACAGCCGGCCCCATCTGCCTTTCTGAGCTCCAAACCTCCAGCAGAGCAGGCACCTTGCTTACAATAAGCCCAACTTCCCACTGAGGCATACACGCTGCCCCTTCCCAGGAGCCTGCAGCCTCCCCGAAGCCCCTCTTCCTTCCCAATGTTGGCTCACATCCTGGCTGGGCCTGTCTGCTTCGCCCCTTAAGAGAGCTGTCTATTGATGTGCTGGGCTTTTCCTTTCTTCACCCTGTTCCCTGAATCCTGGGCAGACACATTCCAGATCTCCCTGGCTATCACACACTCCATCCTCTAAAGTCATGTCCACTATAAACAGAAGACACAAGTCAAGAGTCCTCTCCTCTCGCCTCCCCAGACTAATTACAGCTCCCCGGCCTGGTTCCCTTCTTGGCAGATAATGCCTCTTGCTATGAATTTCAATTTCTTGGTTAATGAATCCAAATAGTGTTTAGTAACAGTTGTCTTTCCAAAGGAAACAAAATAATATTTTAGACAATACTACCGTATTTCAGTTGTGCTCATAAAGCTTTCTCATAGTATTCAGTCCAATTCCTACACAAAGCCCTACCATATGGCAAGAGAGGCTTCCAGGATTGCGTTTGATACTCAATGAACCGAATTTCCCTGTCTGGACTAAGAAAGTGCCTAGTACATGGTGAGTTCCCAGGAAGGATTAACCTTCTACAATGGTACTGATGAGGATTATTGGGAGCAGTGGCTACTCTAGTTGTCCTAAGCTATTTGGGTAAGCAGAGGACCCTTCAGCCATAACTTTTCCCAAATGGGTAGTGGGCTCCCTGGCAAAGGTGAACACAGCCCAGCCTCCTCGGGTTTATAACTCATCCTCTTCCACGAGGGAAGAGCACCTTGACATCTTCAGCACACAGGTCTGTCAACAGAGGCATCCTACAACTATCAGGGTTGCCAGCAGAAAATGCCATGGACCTGCTAGGTAGAGTTGGCTGGGGCTGCAGACAGGGTCAGGGAGCTGCAGAGGATGTGAAAAATTGTGCATGGCATCACCAGAGTCCCTAAGAGGACAAGGCAAAAGAATCCTAAAGTGTTGTGCAGTTTAAAAGATATCTTGTACCTCAACTGCATTCCTGCATCCCTGGGTTTGTTATGATGTGCTTCCAAGCAACTGTGTGTTTTGAGACTGTGTATCCCTGGCTGGCTTGGAACTCCCGATGTAAACCAGGCTTTGAAGGCACAGAGACCCCACTTGTCTCTGCCTCCCGAGTGCTGAGATGAAAGGTGTGCGCACCACCACATCTGGCCCCGAGCAATTCTTATCAAACACATCCAGATAGGAATAACTTTTAAACTCTCATACCTTCTATGTGACCAGGAATGTCAGCTGGTGGGCAGGTATGGAGTCCTCTAGGTGTCTGTCTGAAGACTCGAACCTGTAAGAAGAGGACTTGGACATCGTTAGGGGATGGAGCTAGAACTTTGCTACCACCTGAAACTTCCTTTGAGAGTGCATGCCTCACTAGTGTGGTATAAAGATGGTCCCCATGCCTTTTCAAGCATCTCAATTGATGGTGTCTGTGTAAAGTATATCCTTGGTCCTACATGCAACTGCATGAAAAGCTGAAGTTCCCCCTTGCTTTCTACAAGCAGGAAAAAAAAATATGAACATATGAAATTGCTTACATAAAATATTCAAAACAGCACTCAGAGGAAATGGTGTTTCTTTTAAAACAACAATATTAAAATGCCATAAAACAGGTATGCAAATCTATGCAGTAACAGAATCTGAAACAAATTGTGAATCAAAAGAAAGGATGTGTTTCAACAGGAGTTCCACGCAAGCATATAGATTTATCAAATTTGCAGTGCAAAAAGGCTGACATCTCTAAATTGAATACGCGGTTAAGTGGGTACTACCTGACTACACATTAAAGTTAGCAGGGAGATCTTTTGTTTTTTTTCAATAAAAACTAGAAAATAAATAACATATTGCAAGGCTATGTCACAAATCTGCAGATGGAAATGACATGACTGGGGCCCTGGAAATTGATGTTTCTCCCTTGTCTTCAGTAACTGGTCTTCGTGCCAACCTTTCACCACTGAGCACTGACATAACATTTGGAAACCCATTCTTCACTCACAAACTTTGACTTTGAGGGAGGATGCCTAAAGATTTTCTTAACCAGTATGAAAACAATCGATTGCTAAAGCTAATTCTGCCTCGTCTAAGTGGTTTATTCACTTGACCCGCTATTCTCTTAATTTGAGCAAAAAGGCTACGTCTGTTTGGTATATAAACATCCTTTTGAAATAAAAAGGGGAGAATTGTAGCTGTCTTTAGACAAGTTTAAAGAATAATCAAATACAGCTCAGGAAAAACAAAAACACAGAAACACCTGGAGGTGACCTCGAATTTGTCTGGATCTGTTTGCTTTCTATCTGGTCCTCCTTGTGCATATATGTATGTAAACAGACCATGTACACGGCTCACCTACTCACAAGACTCTTCACATTGGCTGTGGTCATTTAATTGGGTGGTCCCCAGAGGCCTGTGTTAACTTTCTTTTTTTTTTTTTTTTTTTTTTTTTCCAAGAGATTTAAAACACATGAAAGCCAAAGAATAAAATTAGTCCGGATAATTTTTCATTGAGTCTGCCCATCTCCCCAGTGGGCAATACGGATTTATGTATTCAGCGAGGAGGGAACTTGCTTCTGTTGCCCGGGAAGGGGCTTTCAGAAGACGAGGTCCACGAGCTAGACAGCAGAGTGGCTTGGCTTTGTTGTCAAAATATTCAAATCGTCATGAAGAGAAAGCCGTCCCTTTCTGCATTCAACAACACTTGGCCTCAGAGGACCCCACAGAAGAGTTCATTCTTTAGCTACTCAGTATGAGCAGAAGTGTAAGAGGGGAGGCCTGGCAGGGAGGGAATCAAGCCCTCAGCCTTTCCCACCTGCCCACCCAACACTGCCTCACTTCCGCAGCCTGGACAACGTGGGGAGGACATGGGACAGGCACCACAGGGCTCAGGGGACAATCCCGTGCATCGTGCAGCCACGTAACATGGCAGAGATGGCACCATCAGGACCAAAAAAAAACCAAATCACCCATCTCAGTTTGACAGAATGCCACTTGCAGACGGCTTAGATTTCAAAAGCTGAGAAAAATAGTTTTCAAATGTCAATTAAAAAACAAAAAAGAGCATGAGATGAAAATGACCCTATAAAATTAAACAAGGCAAAGTCGGCATCCTAGACTTCCAGAAGAGCAAGAAAAATCACATTTTTCTAAGAAGGGAGTTCGGCATGCAGTAAATAGAATTACATTAATTGTTTTTAATGGATTTTAAATGCCATTCATGGACAATAAAAAAAATGGAAGCTTCACTAGTTTAGAGTGTATGATTTCTAGAATACACTTCTGCCTTCACAGTATGTTTGTATTTTAGAACTAGCCTGTTCCCCAGTTAAGGAACTGGGTTCACTGACGGCTGAGCGTTCACCGAAACTCAAATTCAACAAAGAGATTTCTCCCAGTTTCAGCTCGTCCACTTTGAGTTACTCCTGGCTGCATTTAAGCAAATGCTGGAAACTTACTTTATTTCTAAGGCTCCGAGTGAGAACAAATTGGACAGCCCCAGACACTCAGAACCCTGCTCTGATTTTCAGAAAAACTCTAGCTTAAAGGTGTGTAGGGTTTGCTTAGGAAAGACTCTCAGAAATTACTTTTTTTCTTCTTCTTCTTTTTTTTTTAAACCATGATCTCATTGCAATGGGGCCCACCGATTTGGAAGCTTACAGACAAATAAATCATTGAAATGGATGGTGAACAGTGAGCATCTGTCTTTGAAGAGACCACATTCTCTTCTGAAGGATGCTTTTTTTTTTTTTTAAAGATGCTACAGAGGGGCAGGCTGACCAAGGGTCACATGAAATTTTAATAGATTTGGGGACCTCATTATCTGGCCTCTGCTGTCTTATTTTAGATAATCTCTATATTCCCCATTCATGAAACTCAAGGTTTCAAATACTTCCTGAGGTCAGCCGGACCACCCCCCACCCCCCACCCCCCCACCCCGCGCGCATGCGCGTGCGGCCTGCCCCCTCCAAATCGCTGTCAAGTCTGAACTTCCTTACAGATCCTGGAAGAAAACTCCATTCCTGTTGTGAGGCTTCCCTCCGAAACCTGGTGGCTCCTGTCTACTGCCTACCAAGTTAGCTGGTGACACTGCTGTAGAGTCATAAACCCCTGCAAACTCTGGGGTGCTCACTAGGTGATGGCCATGTATTAAGTACTGAAAACTCCCAGGAGCGAGCTGTATCCATCCTGCTCACTCTCTGGACTTGCAAGTATGCTAGCTGGACTGACGCTGTAAGCAGCTCAACTGGATGTATCCCTACTCTCTGACCTCTTGGCCTCTGCACAATCAGAAATTCTGCAGTCTTCTTAGAATTTTATTTTCTTTTTTGCCTATGACCATGCTGCATCGATCGTGTGTGTGTGTGTGTGTGTGTGTGTGTGTGTGTGTGTGTGTGTGTGTGTGCGCTTACTGCCTCTCAAATCTGTTTTCTTCTCTTACAATTCCCTACTGCTCAGGTTCCTTTCCTGGGGCCATTAAATCAGCATGGTGGGAAACGTCTAGGAACTTTATTCTGTTTTGCCAACAGTGTCCCTCTCTAGCTTATTTTAAACAGGTGGAAGGTTTCCAAGCTTTCACATTTTTCTCCCTGCTAAAAGCAGACAAGCCCTAAAGTCTGTTTGTTAACATTTAAACCTCTCACAGAAATTCAGCAGGACTTACAGTAACTCAAGAAGCGAGGGCAGATGAGGTGGGGGTAGGGGAGAGCGGGGCTGGGGGGCGGGGTGGGGGGGACTCATCCCTCCTTCCCCATATCACTCAGGACCCAGTTTAGAAAGGAAAAGGCAATCTGTCTGTGTCGAGAGGGGGCCCTGCTTGGCAGGTCTGGGGTAAGATCCCTGACCAGACAGCTGTGTGGGAGCATCCATGAGAGGGAGGGAAGCTGACCTCCCCTAGGACTCCAACCTCCGCTCCCAGCCTTGTGGCCGACAGCTGCAAGGCTTCAAGTCACCACTACTGTGATATATGGGAGGGCAGAGGGTCAGTTCCTCACCTTCCAGGCGCCATGAAAATCTCTAGGGTGAAGGAAATACTCTGCCAGTGTAAGCAGGGCAACTAAAACTGGTCCAGAGGCCATTCTTTAGGCTGCCATTGTGAGGGGTGGGGTGGTGTGGGGCGGGGGACGCTGTCCTCTCAAGGATGGCTGGTGGCTTTAGGATCTCTCTGGTCTTGGACAGTGAGATTCACATTTATGGATGCCACCTTGGTAATGAGCCAAAAAGCTTCCTTGGAATTGTGCCTCTCCTTTAGACTAGGACCTCTAGGACTGAAACCAATCTGTCAAGGACAGACAACAAAGGGTTTGCAGAGCGAGGTTTGCAAGGACAGGGAAGGCATGGGTGGCCTAGGGAAGTTGAGGGTTTTTACTACCCTGCAGCAGACAGAGTGGAAGGCCTCGACAGGGCTGCTGTTAGAGTATACTCACAGGGCTAACTCCTCTTATTCCTATGCAAATACCTAGAAAGGGAAAGGTGCACGGAGTTATTTTAAGGCCTTTATCTTAAACTCCGAATTGCTAAAAGCAAACAAACAAAAAAGCAGAGGGAAGTCTACTTGGAAGAGGCAAGAGATAGGCCTGAGCAATTGCAGGCTGAGGTCCAGGAAACCGTATTTCCTAACCTAGATATGCTTCCTAGTCAACAAGCTGGGACAGGGAGTGGCCAGCTGATTTCCCCATGATGAAAATGATGAGAGCTTGAGCCAAGGTACTTTGAGAGAGAAGGGATTTTATCCCTGGCACAAAGAAAAGAAAATCCTCGAAACCAGATGGGTTGACTCAAAGATACTTGAGGCGCTAAGCACATGTCTGAGTTTGGGGACAGCGTTCAGGCTTGAGGTCAGTAATACCCTTCAAGCAAACTCCAGTTCAGCCTGTGGCTGGGGGTCCCAGACCTACAGAAGAGGGTTACAAAGGCCTTGCCTAAAACTGGGGATTGTTTGGGGTAAGCCTAGACACTCGGGCTTACAGAGGAACGTTTGGAGTGGCAGACCCCTCAAATATGTTGTAAATCTAAAGGTATGTGGAGAGTGAGGCACGTGATGAAGGAAGATGGACAGTGCCAGCTGAGATGGTCTGCTCAGTCTCGAACCCCCAAACCCCGTAGAAATTAATTTATGAGGCAAGCAGGATGAGAGGGAGAGCTCTGGCCATAGCAGAGTCTAGCCTCTATTGGCCCTGTCACCTCCTGTGAAATGCAGCAGGAAGGAAACAAAGAACCAGTTAGTGGCACACACACCCCCAGTAGCAAGAGCAGCCACCTAAGGATCCTACCCTCTCATCTGTGATACCTAAAACCTTGGGGAAAAGGAAAAGGAAGAAGGCTAAAGAAAGGACCGGTCCGTTATATTGGTCCAGACAGAACCTTTGAAATGTCCCCCCAGCAAGAAGCCAGAAGTCAGGACTACTGAAGGGCAATTTCCACATGTTGGAGACTGAGGTCCATACTGTCCCTGCGTTTTTGGGCCAGCTCCTCTTTATTCTAAATCACAACAGTCCCGTCAGGATGGTTCTTATTAACACACTAGTACATCTCATCACTTGTTTGGAATTTCTCAATGGCCCCGTTAGTTTCTATCAACTGCCACCAAGAGAGAGCCGTGTCCATCGGAACCACGGAAGGTTTACAATTAGGAAAGCAGTGTGCTCAGACTTATGTTACAGAGAGAGACCACACCCTGTAGGCAGAGATTACGCCTTTGGATTCATTGCTGCTATACATTAAAACAGGGAGAGAGTAATTCTCATAGGGGGAAATATCACCACCAACAACAACAACAGAAAAACCTGCCCATACACAACGACAAATGAACGAGCCATTCTGCAGTTTTTCTATAACTCCATTTACAGAGTTCCTAGTCTGATGTGAATCATAGCCAGCAGTTCTGCACTCTGTGAATTGCATAGATGGGCCAAAGGAGAAGCATTTAGGGAAAACAACGTAAAACGGCTGTGATCTTAATGTGGTTCCAATTTGCATGGTGATTGTGCGCTCGCTTTATGAATCACTTTTAATTCCTGCTGCTGAGAGAGAAAGGAAGAATTTTACCTTGGTAAGCGCTACATAATGGGTCAATTATGTTATTCTCTCAATAAAGTACATTTGTTATGGTATAAACACACATCATTCCCCGTATTGTTTTAAATACTGATAGGGAAATGTGCTACACTGGCTAATTTTAATAATATTCAGCACTCTCCTCTGGGGATACTCGTTGCTTTCATTTCTGTTTTAATTGCTAATGGAGAAGGGAAGTAGTTTTAAAGGTTTATTTATTTGGAATGTGTATGAGCGTTTGCCCAAAACGTGTGCGGGTACGTCATATGCAAGCCTAGTTAGCACCCATGGAGGCCAGAAGATAGTGCTGGGTCCCCTGGAATTGGAGTTATGACAGTTGTGAGCTGCCATATGAGTGCTTGGAACCAAGCTCTGGTCCTCTGCAAGCTCAGTACGCACTGTAACTACTGAGCCATCTTTCTAGCCCCAGGAAGTAATTTTAGTGATATTCTTTAGTAGTAAGCTTTCTTATCTAAATTTGGCACAATAGTTTATTGTATTTCATTGCACTGTGGGACACGTATCCAACTTAATACAAGGTCATGCCCTAAGATTAAAGGGGAAAACAGGGAATGACCTTCCCTAGAGCCCAAGGCAGACAGCGTAGCATAGCAAAAGTAGCAGGAACCTTGGAGTTGGGTAGTTCTAGGTCTGAATGGGGATTTTTTTTTTTAATGGAGGATAACATCCCCATCTCTCTTCTAGCATTTTCTTTTTAAGATTAAAAAAAAAAACCTTTTTAAAAATACAAGGCAAGATCACACAGTTTGACTAAGTCGAGATATACAAAGCCAGTTGTGCAATAACCATAATTTCTAAGTTAATATGAATAAATAGAAATAGTGCTCTCGGTGTGGCCTCTTGGTTGTTTTCTCTAAAAGAGAGTTTCCTAAGTTCCCAACCTCAAATCAAATCTCTGACAGCCAGTGTTTTCTGGAACGTTATAACAACGGCTTCTACTGGGTGAGGGGTGGGAGAGCTTTGGTGTAGGCTCCAACTCAGGGAGAAACAAGAGCAGGGGCAGGCATGTGACAGCTCAGAAGACATATCTATCTTCCTACGCGGGGGACAGATGAGACCCAGATGACACCAGAGGCAGAGGCCACGTCAGGAGTGACAGCAACCTTAGAGGTAGTCATAATTGAAAAGTCAGAAAAGCCACTGAGGGGAGACCACAAAGTGGTGTGTGTGTCTAGATGTCCAGGTATAAGAAACACACGGGCTCGGGATGTCAACGATGTCTCTGTCACATGTCACCCTGCCATACTCCAGCCAGTGAGTGGTTAGTGCTTAAGTGTTCTCTGGTTTAGAGCAGTGTGGGGGGGGAAAGCATAGTTATAGGATCAAATCCCAGTGCCTCCTGTAGTAGTCTGCTTAATCTCCCTCTCCCAAGGCTTCCTGGGTTGTGACATGGTGACAATGAGCCACCTAGATAGGGCACGGACCCTGGGAGAGGAAACACGGGGAAGTGAGGAGAATGGCCATACCCTGTCTGGAAGTCAGGGAATGCCGTGGGCAGAGATGAGACGCTAATGTCAACTAAGGAAGTCTACCATACTCAGGGAAGTCAAACACTGGAGCACGGCAGAAGAGGGTTATGGGGTGAGGACTCTAAGGGACAAGGCACTAAAGGCAACGTGTCAAACCCCAAGCTTCCAGCCTTTGCATAATTCTTTTTATTATTATTATGTTGTTGTTGTTGTTGTTGTTGTTGTTGTTGTTGTTGTTTCGCTAAATTGAGGCACCCAGAAGCTGGCACTCGACCTTGAACCCACCCAATGATTCACTTTGAGAGACAGAAACAGATGGAGATGAAGTGGCAATTAACTGAAAGACAGTGGTGGATTTTTTTTTTTTTTAAAGGCGGACAATAATCTCCATCCAGCTCTTTGTGAAAAGAATAAAGAAAAGAAAGGATATCAATGACAACTCAGACCCACCAACTCTCAGTTTCACAGACAGAGACCATAGCAGGCCCCAAGGCTGTCTAACTGTAGGGCTCTCCGAGTGTCAACTGTGACCTCTGACATTTAACCCCAGAGTCAGCTCCTAATTACTGTTTTCTAACATCAAGCCCTTACTAGCTAGTTCTACTAAAACCCATCTGGATATGAACCATGCGGGGGCTTTGCCTCTGAAGTCAAGGTCTTCTTACATTGCTGAAAAATGTATTTGCTATTCACTAAAGAATCCATAAGCTACAATGGTAGCATAGCAAGTTAAACACATAGCCAGGGGAGGCTTTATCCTATATTGTCAACGTATCACAGAATTAAATCATATTACACAGAGCTTTATCCATCCCAATCACTACATTTAGTCAAGTGAGAGTCTACAGAACTCTTAATTAAAAGCTTTCTCATCTTCTTCATGCAAATATCTACACGTGATACCAAGAATCCTTTAGAAAAGAATGAAAATAGAAGCTGGTCCCCAAAAGGACAATGCCCCCTGCTTTTAGTGCATCCTCCTAGAAGGGCTGATGGCACTCCCACAAACTTACCAAAACAAACAAACAAAGACAAAAACCCAGTGTTTGATACCATCCATAAGGGGAAAACTTCTTTACAGCAAGAGCACCAATGACGTACAATAGACCAATCAGGTTTTCCTAAAATTCAGTATTTGCAATTGAAGCCTGGATAAGTAATTACACTCCCTGGAATGTACGGGGAGCCATCAATCCCTATTCATCCAGCCACATTTAGTGAGCCAAGAGCTGTGTGGGGCTTGAAGATATAAAAATGAATACGACGCAGCTGCCTTACTTGCAGCTAAAAGAACCCACATATACAAGGAGCGATGGGGGATGTGTTAAGTGTTGTGATGGGGGCATACACAAAGGGCTGGGGCCAACGGGAAGAGCCATACATTCTCTCTGGGAACTGAAGCAAGTGAGGGGAGGCAGCTAAGAAGGGCTGCGACACTTCCTTGTGATAAGCTCGAGGGTTTTCTTTACTATGTTCTGAAACAGAAGGTAGTAATTTTGAGACATAAACTATTGTTATTCCAGAAGACATCTTGGTCCGTTAACATTGGACGCACACTTCCACTGACAACGTTCTAAGACTATAAAAACTTTTTGGTGAGTAATCATTGGGCCCCGCCCCCTAACAATCGCACCATATGGGACAGTATGGATCCCTGGCATGAACTTTGACCTCAAGTTCAAAGATGTTTAGAAACAAACAAATGAACAACAAACTGTGGAGAAGTCGTATGTAATATTCATGCTTCTCCTTAAGATAAAAAAAAAAAAAAAAAGGACCACCTGATTATATCATGGTTCACATTCGTCTTTATGTCTGTGTTTCAAAAAGGGGGGGGGGGGGATGCTGAATGGACGCCTACTTACCATCATCCATTATGCATACCATATTCCTACTTATAGCATAGTTGTGACAAATCTCCCATTGTCCCTTGCACACCAGCCCCAAACTCGAGTCATTCTAATGTAAGCATGAGAAACTCTCAGCTCCTTCGGGGTGAATTTCCAGATCCCTCTGTATTAAACTGAGGTCTAATTTTCCCTGTGCCTGGTTTTCACAAGAAGGTCCATTGCACCCTGTGTGCCCCCTTCCAGCTGTCAATAAACAGAGGCAGTGAATTCCCTACAGCTTTGCAAAGCTAGTTAGGCAGGGCCATTCATCCCTTCAGGAAAACAGGGCATTGATTTCAACTAGTTCCCAGGGAGCAGCTTCAACAAAGACATCAAAGGCCCACCTCTCTCTCTCTCCCTCCACAGCTTTCTTTAGGCCCAGCCCAGACAAACTGCCACAGGTCTCCTTGAGACCAGGAGAGGGCCCGACAGACCACCTCACGGTTCAATGCAAATTCATCCGTCTCCTACATTCCAGTGACAGTCCAGAATGCCGACCATGACAAACAGACACAATCGCCTGGCATAATATACTGCTCACTAGGTCATCCAAGGTCAGGGGGGAAAACACGTGCTGAGCTGAGGGAAGTCCTAGGTTTCTGGGGCCTGCTGAGCCTCAATGGCCCTCTGACAGTCCATAAATAAGCCCCTCTGTCTCACTCTCCTTTTCTTCCTGCACCCTGTATCTTTAGGAGGGATGATCTCACTGAACGGTTGGAAATTTCTTTCACGCCGCTGGACCCAAACTCTCTGGAAACTTTATTCCCAACCTAACAGTTGTAAAGGTACAGCGGATGGAACCCGGGTGCAACCCTTATCAACCTATTCCTGTGTTGCAGCAAACCTGTTACACCCACCAAGCGCCTATTTGCTCCAGCTGAAAACTACTTCCTAATTTCTAGGCTTTCCCGTAAGCACGATCCCCAGGGAAGGCCGCACGAGCTCAAAGAGGAGCACGGTTTGTATAAATCCTGTTTGCAAAACATAACGGGAATGGAACAGTTACTTTTTTTTTTTTTTTTTTAAATCCAGGGAATCACCCAGGCTGGGGTAAGCAGGTCCTAAATAGCAGTGTTTGTGCATTTGTGGGAGTGAAGAGGGCTAGCCAGGGGCAGGGTAAACCAGAGGGAGTCTAAAAGAATATGTGTTTTCCCAAGGGGGATTACCGCTATTGAACAAACATAATTAAAAGGGTTTCTAAATTTGCCCTTGAATTCAGAACTGTCCCTTTGATGCAGCCTTCACGAAAATGTGTAATGAATTGCGTTCACTTTCATGTGGTCCCCTCTACGTCTGTCACTCATCCTGAGTAAACACGAGGAGAGATGGGTTAACTTGGAAGGAAAGGTATGGAGAACCCACTTCCTGACATGGAACACACCCTTCCTGCATGCCCAGTTCCAAGCTTCGGTACTGTCCTGGGGCTCACCACAGACTTCCTGAGCCCTCAATTCACTGATTCCTGTCTCTCTTTACCTACTGAAGGGGGGCCACAGAGGGTTCTGAATAGCGCTCTGTGAAAGGCTTCCACTTGTTTTCAAGATTGGACAAAAAAGCCAGAGCAGACCGTCATAGGCCATGCCTAAAATAAGACGGTGACACTCAGACAGTGGGGCTATTGGGCCGTGAGTCCAAGGCCAACCCAGGCTCTATAATGAGACCCTGTCTCAGGAAACTAAAAAGTGGGGAGGAAAGAAAGATGGATTGTGATGAACACACGTGACTGCTACGTCAAGAATGTTAGAGCTAAATCTGGCCACTGACTCACTTTAGGTTAAAGGGTTACACTAACGTCTTTTCTTCCGAGCCTTCTGAAATGGAGACAGAAATATCTGTCAAAAATCTTTTTACAAGGTGCTGGGAAATTAGCATCCCTCAAGAACTTGCTTCATTATAGAAAGCCGGTCTTATGAACAGCTTCATTTAATCACAGGTCACACTGACTCAACAGAGGTTCTCTGGAAACTCATTAAGTTCCTCTAAATCAAATCATTTTTCAAAAGCACTCCTGAAATGTACTACTTAAAGAAAGCCTGTGGCAAAGGTCAAATACACTCATCAATTAATTTGCCTATCTTTCAGAAGCACTTGCAAAGAACTGAGATATTACAACTCGATCTTCCTCATAGCTGACTGCGACATCATGAGTCTGGTTTTCAGGGAGGCGAAGAGACTAGCCAAAGTCAAACGGGAACAGGGTAGAGACTTCCAATGTTCAATCTCTAGCCCCTACACGGCTCCCATTATACTCAGCTACCGTGTCTTATGGATAAAATTAGCCATGTAAGCCCTCTGTCCCTAACTACATTTAATAAGTAAACATGTTACTACTCTTATGGTTTCTGTGATCTGTCTGTCTATCTAACTACCTACCTATGTGTCTGGGAGACACATGATAATAAAGCCTTCTTATAATTCCTTATTTCTCATTTAATAATCACCCTTGCACCATTCTTGACTTTGCTGTAGAAGATGTATGGTAAATGAATTTTAAAGATATCAATCAAATTACTATTGTTGCCTGGGGTGCCTTTATTTTCATTATGTTAGCAATATCTTCTGACAGTTCCTAAATTAATATCTTGACTTTTATTCTAGAAAGTTGTGTTTCACCTATTGGGGAGTACCAGAAAACAGACACGTGTAATACAGTCTCCAAAGTTTTTGTCTTAACACGCTTATTCTTTAGGATATTAATTGGCCTTATGTGGCAAAGGGCACTGTAGTCCTGTAACTAACTTGGGGGGTGGGGGAATGTGTCAAACATATTTCCCTGTGATGAGAGAAGGCAAAATGCTGGGGAGGAGGACTAATTGAAAAACGGAAGGAAAAGAAGGAATAAAAGAAATATCAACTTACAAAAACCAATGACACCGTGTACGAATCAGGCAGGAACAACCTGGAAGGAAACAAAAAAAGTATGTGTGAGCATCACACAACAGTCAGGTGTGCATTAATTAAGGGCAATTTTGAAACGACGGTTGCGGTTGGAGGACTCGAGTTCAGTTTTGTGAGACAGTTTCTCCCCCAGCATCGAGAGTTCATGAAACTACACGTTGTTCCAACTTTGCGATCACAATCCCGTCTTTTGAGAGCACTCCAGCTTTGTCGGAGGTGTACATTGACCTCTACACAACTCTACCATAGGCGCACAATCACAGAGCGGGTGCAACGCTACGCGGCATTTTCACAGTCACAGCTATAACTGCCATCATTAAGTTGATGTCTGCTTTAACAATAAACATCCATCCATTTACAAGAAAATAAATAAATAAAGACATCATCCATACTTAAGTGACTGCTGCCAAATAGTATATCAAAGTGTGATTAAATGTGTTTTTACGCATTGGAATAAGTTTTAATTCAGAAAACAAATTTTCTTTCTTCTTATTGCTACTGCAGAATAAACCACTTATCTCAAACATGTCCACAATGAAAGTAGACATGTTCTTTAAATTCTCATTCCACATTTTCAACATGTCTCTAACAGGGAATCTTTGGAGATTTATCATAGGACCATGTAGGTCTTTCACATATTACTTTATTTAATATATATACCAATATCACTCCTATGTGACTCAGGAGGAAAGCAAGACACTGAGAGGCTGAATAAGTTTTATGTGTCTATACTAACAGTGTTTGGGGCCAGATAGCTGACATCTGGACTCAACTATCCCTCAAGAGAATCAATATTAATAACATTAAGATATGTTGTGTTGTCACCACAAAACCCCCAATTATTACTAGACTTCATCTTAGTATAGAGAAACAGAATAGGAAAAATGCTCCCAAACAATGGCACGAGTGTTTTGTTCTTTTGTGAGGCAAACACATGTTATATAACCCAAACTGGCCTGGAATTCTCAATTCTGTTGTTCAGCCTCCCAAGTGTGTGTACCACATTATCCCAAACAGTAATTTACAAAATGAAAATGGTTCTTTATTCAAACACAAAATGATAGAAAATGGTCAAAACCAAACAAAAACCAAAGCACAGAGCACAAAGGAAGACCCCTATTAGAACAACGAATTGTTCAGCAGCCCCTGAATTGCTACCCTGGTGATGCCAGGCAGTTGCATGCATATAGTCATGCTGACCTCTGAAAAAAGCTCATTCAACTCGCAAAGGTGATGATGAGGAGTGAAATTTTCAGTCCCAGATAAAAAGCTTCAAAATTAGGCTCTTTAGCCAATAGACACATCAAAAAGCCTAAAGGTAACATCCAGATAATGATAATAATTCAGCAGAATACCGATCAGGACAGAATTTCTGTAGGTTTATTAGCTTAATGACACAGCATTATTACTGAAGATTAGCAGCTATTTTCTCGTGCAAAACCAAACAACACATTTATGCATAGCTGTGGCAAATTGGCCAATTCCGCAATACTTAAGAGGCACCTATCCAATAAGCCACTGATGTTCTGTCCCAGATACTAGGGCTATGCTTTGTTTACAAATGTCTCCTTAATGGTGTAGGGTCAGGAGGTGGCCCAGGGAGGCGAACTCATTATTAGCATCGGCTGCTGTGCATATAAGTTATACATAAAAAACAAGGGAGTGTGAGGAGTTTCACTTCCAAACGAGGCAACAGAGTCTTGTTCCTCTTTTTAAAAGATGGAGACAACTCTACCTCAGCAGCTTTAAAATGCTTATGTTTTACTCCATTTATAGATGCTAACTAGTAATGTATTTAAACTTTACATATAGTACCTCTCAGTTACTCAAACATGCTTTCTTCACTGTGGGGGCAAAAGCACGTTCTGAGAACTCTAACTCTGTCAACTTGCGCTCACAAAGACTCCAGAGAGAGACTGCGCAGCATCATAATGTCTCCCCATACTGTACTTACTCCACTCATTCCTTCCTACTCGCAACGCTGCCCATCAACATCCTTGCCCCGGGGCTCACTGACATCTCACCCCTCTGACTGCAGACACACAGACTGCCCTCCAACCACAGGAGAGTATCCTCCTACAACAAAAGCCAAACCCTACTTCTGTACCTGAAGTCTTCTCTACTTTACTATTCCCTCCTTTCTACCGTGACCCATGCCCCCCCCCAGCAGCATACTCTGATGTGTCCCAACTTTAAACACAAATATTCTAGATCTCACTCAACTTCCTCCTTTCTCAGAGAAACATCTAGAAAATCCTCACCACCTTGTTTCCTACTCATGGATCCTTATTGATGCCATCAAGGAATTCTTATCCTCATTTTAAAAATTGGGAGATTGACAGTTAAGAGAGAGCCATGAGGTTGGGAGTGAAAACACCTTTCCTTGGAGCCAGGGCTGACCCAAAGCTCTCTTTCCGGGTATCAGATTAGGGACAGTAAGTATCCCCACACCTCCATCCTCTCTTGTATCATCTTCCCTGCAGAAAAAAAAAAATCACAGGCTGATCCCTCAGAATATCACTAATTTTTATTATTTTTATTTGAGAAAGGACCTTGCTTTACTTATATTTCTGTGCTAGCTTATTTGTTTAAGTTAATTTTCTTAACAACCTGAGGGATAGGTGATTCTATCTCCTTGATAAAATTCAACCACAGCTGAAGGGGAATAAAAAATCTTTCCCTGCATCACATTCCTAGACTAAGCCTTGATCACCTGCATTCCTGGCCATAGGCTCCTTGAGCTTTGTAATGGCTCCTTTCCCTTAGTTGTTCCCATTAGATAGGGACCTGATAAGAGAATCACTCTGAGCTATATGACCCTGTCCTATTATGTCCAGGAGATAAGAAAAATTAGAGTTGAGGTAAATTCATTACAATGACTCAGAAACGGATTTATTTATCTATTGGGGGGGCACTGTGACAATTTGCATTGTCAAGATAATATCCTCAACGTATTCACTTCCCCTAGCTCCAGCTCAGAGCTGACTTAGCATTATGGAGCTCGGGATTGGCCTATAGGTCAGCCCACATCCTTCACTGGCTGTGCAAGCACCCACGTTTCCTTCTGGTCCTTCCCCAGCCGTACAATCTGTGAGACAGGAACGTGCAACTAGTTCTAGGCTACAAATAACCAGGCTAACGGCTGATAAAAGAGTTAGTTAGCATCTACCATCCTTCCCCTGCCTTGTAACCAAGAAGACTAAGTGTTCTAAGAAGCATACAACTATAAGATGGTGGCATGTTAGCAGACTTGGGTCTCATTGAATGGAACAAATCCACAGTGGACATTGTATGAGCAATAATAACTTTTGAGTAAAGTCACTGATGACTGTGGATAACTTGTTATCACGACATAACCTTAAACCATCCTGACTGTATAGAACCTGGTCCCAGAAGTAGGTTTCTGCTTTAGCAAAACCCACTATATACATAAGCTTGATTTAGTGGTCATGTAGCAATGAGGCAAGTGACCTCAAGAGGCAGAATATTGGTGGTAAGACATGGGGTGGGGCCTCTGCCTCTGACAGGGTAGGACATAGATCTCCTTGCCTAAAGACCCTTCGGGATTCTAAGAAAATTGAGTTCAGAAAGACACTGACCAGTTTCAAAGAAGGAGCAGGAGGCAGGCATGGAGGTTAAGGGCCAGCCTTCACCCCACAGTGAGACCTGGGTACGAGAGGAAGACTATGAGGGGTGTTGAGGTCAGGAAAATGCTGGCAATTTAAATTGCCTCAAGGATACATGACGACAAAGGGACTGAATAAAGACAAAGCTTTCTAAGAGAAGCCAGGGAGTCCCAGACGGCTTCACCGAAGTGTAAGAAGAGCCACAGAAACGAGACAGCAAATCTATGGCATTCATCTGAGGACTATCTCAAAAGGAAAAAAAATAAAAAATAAAAATCAAGGGTGTGTTTATTAGCATACAGGCCTGCCTGAAAATACAATGCATAAATAAGTACATAAGAACCTTCCAAGTTTGCAAGGCTATTGTGCTTGCGAAGACAAAAGCCTCTCAGTCGAAGTGTTAAAATGACCCTTTGGCTGGCCCTCACACTTCCACTTGTAGGAAGTGAGAGGAAAAAAAAAATTGGTTAGTCCCCAAGTGAGGCTATTTCGCTAACCCTCACCTCCAGTGTGACTAAGGACAGGAAGATGTTAAAAACAATGACCAGACAGACTTAGAGCCCAGGAAGAAACATTGTGCTTCCTTTGGGGTATCCAGTTCCAAACTCGCTACTGGTCAATCGATGACTCTTTAAGTATAAACTTACAATAAAAAAATATCAAAGACTAGGTTTGAACCTGTATCATTTTAATGATTCCAAAGAGATGTCAGGAGTGCCTAATTTTCCTGTATGTCACAGATTTCAACATCTCACATTGAACGGCATGTTCCTATGTCCTACACGGCACCCTCTGGGGCTACGAGCATCTTCCGTGGGCTTTTAAAAAGCAATTCTCCAGATTGCAGCTTGAAACATGTCTTTTAGAGTGCAACAAGGTATTACACTAAAAGCATATGATGCAGGCATACTGTACAGAAGGCCAGCCAAATGAACAGCTCCACCTCATACAAGCTATCAAAAACCTCAACCAGGAGCCAAAGTAATGGGTTGTAAACATAACTGACATTATGCCTGGGAGATCCATGACAGGGGCTGAGAGACTGCATCATAAACGCGAAAGCAGCTAACCTCCTCTTCAACATTTTACTGTTCTATCTGTGGATGACACAGGCACAGACAGAAGGAGTTCCTGAGACCCTCCTAGCCCCTCTGTCAAAGGGCAACCCCAGGTGAGAACACATCTAGAGACCTTACTGGTCCAGTAGTAATTAAGGTTAGATGAGGCCAGAAGGGTGGGGCCCTACTCCAAAGGATGAGTGTCTCACTGGAAACACAAGAAGTAAGAGAATGGCCACTTTCGTATGCATACCCCCCCCAAGAGGGAGGATCCACACAAGGTGGGGGGATCTCCAAACCAGAAACTAAATTCCATGATACCTTGATCTTTAAATGTCTATAAATGTGAAAAACTTTACCTTCGTTGTTTAAATGACCCTGTCCATGGTCATTGTTGTTAGCAATGTGGCTAGACTGGAAAAAAAATCCCCCCCACCCCTGCGCAGAGACAGTGTTTCTTGAAAATGCACAAGACACAACAATCTCAAGTTCCTATCTTAACTTCAGAAGATGTGAATGATCATATTATTACCAAAATGAGCACAAATATATTGAGTATGCAATTACCAAAAAATAAAAAAATAAAAATCTTCCCTTTTCCAAATAATTCTATAATAACAGACTACTGCTGCTAACAACCTTTTTTTGGTTTTGTTTGAGGCAGGATCTTATGTAGCCCAGGCTAGCCTTGAACTTGTTCTGTAGCTTAGTGTAACATTGAATTTCTGCAGAGGTGAGCCAACACACCCAGTGTAACATTTTTAATGTCACTGAAACTATCTTTTAATTATCACAAAGAGCTGAAATTTACAGATAAATAATTGTAACTTCTTTTCTATTACATTTTTTAATCAGCGTGCAGGGGGAGGCATACCATGGCACATATGCAATGGCCAGACAAATGCCATGGTCTGCATACAGAAGTCACATGACAACCCGTGAGGGTTAGCTCTCTCTTTTGACCATGTAGGTGCCAGGGATCAAACTTAGGTCACCTTTACCCACTGAGCCATCTCTCCAGCCCTGAACTCATTCACAAGTTCTTCTAATGTAGGACTCTGCACATTCACAATTAGGTCAGAGGACAATCTGTAGAAATTGCCTGTCTCTGAGTTGTGCATCTAGACCTGGTGCCGAGTTTTGTTGACCAGAGAACCACCTGAGCAATCCCCAATTCACTTTCAAGTCTGCTAAGCCCAGGCGATACTTTGCCTTGACAAGGTAGCAACATGTCATCATTAAAGAAAGTTGATAGATTCTGCATTATCAGCATAAGCCACACATAAAAAGTTTTTAAAAAAATTAAATACTTGCTAATAAAAACAGCAAAGCCACAAAGAAGTGGGGGAGTTGGGCTGAGGGTTTGAGGCCATGGTGGAGGGCCTGCCTAGCATTTCCGAGGCCTCAGATTTAAATCCCAGTGCCACAAAAACAAACAAAAAAAAAAAAAAAAAAAAAGAAAAATGAAAGAAAGCCAGTGTCTACTGGTTAGTCCGTGCAGCTAGTGTGGTCTCTAAGGGCAGATTCCAAGCAGCACACTGGCAATGGAGGCAGAGACACTTTCGTGTTTACTGTAATATTTCTACTCCATAATTTCATTTATTTAGCCACTTATTTTTAGCACCAAGCTAATACAGGATAGACAAGCAGGAGCTGCCAAATCAGAAAAAAAAAAAACAGTTTTACAACTTACTAACTGTAGGTGTTGGGCAAGTTTCTTGATCTCTTTGCTGAGTTTCTTCACAATTGGAAACAGGGATAATATTACTTACTTACTTTGCAAAACCAAGCATCATGGGTATCTAATGGTGGGAGCTATTTAGCAATAATGTTTTGTATGCTAAGTACCACGCAGGGCGCTTGAACAGAATCTCTAAGAACCTGACTATCTGGAAATGACATTTAGAAAAAAAAAAAAATATGAATGGTGCAAGCTAACAATTTAAAAAGAATGATAGATCACAAATAATAGGGCTCTGATCTAGCTAGAAGGATTACAGTGTATCCTTAGAATAGGATCTAGAAAGTTGCAGTTGAAAACTAATTGAGAGGAACACATTAAAGGTAGGAGGAATGGCAAAGAATGTATCCATTGACCCAGAAGAGTGAACCTTCTGGAACTCTTGAGAGGTAAAGGCCACCTGACCACTGGACTCAGCCTAAGAAGTAGCACATACGGGAGGCCAGGGAAAAAAAGCTGGAAGTGAGCAGGAAGGGTGTCTGGAAGGCTAGGAACAAAGGACCTCTTTCCACAAGAACTGGAATGCCAGAATGTCTTAACAAGTGGTCATCCCACGTGATGAGTAAGGAAGGAAAGTATACAGCAGGGGAGTTACACAGCCAACAGCTAAGGGGCTGGTAAGGATACAAAATACAGAAAAAAGCTAGATCGCTTAATTTTGTGATCTAAAAAAGTTAAATGAGCTTTCCCAAATTGGTATAGGTAGGTCCAATTCTCAATATTCAAGGTAATCCTTACTGACTCCTGAAGTTTCACTCAAGGGCATAAAGTCACTCAAAATGCAGTGCCTGGCATGAAAGTGCTCAAAGCACTGTTGATGAAGGACTATATAACAGAAACACTAAACACAAAATTAAGAGATCCAACGCAATAAAGAGTTGACTTGCTTTCCCTTTCTGTACAGCAGGATTTGCCATAATTTTATGCCAAGTGTTGAATTTGTTCATGCAAAAGCTAGCTCTATCTCTAGCATATCAAAAAGACTCAGATTAAAAAAAAATCACTCCAGAAAACCTGGAAGATTGCCATCTTGGTTGCTAAGCTCTTGTGCAATACTGTCTTAGGAATCTATCATTCATTATGTCCTTTGCTACAGTCAAAGAACAGTTGCTTTATGACTCATGAGTATTACACTAGAAAGTATATTAAATCCCAATCACAGATATATGTCCAAGGTTTGCTTAAGAACATTGATGACTAAGCAATGATTAGAATAAAGTAATCTAACATGCTAAGAAACCAAAGAAGGAAATAAAAGGCATGGTAAACAACAACTCCCAGTATTATAATATACAACAAAGGGGGAGAAGCAGGAGATAAACAGCTAGTAGATTAGAAATTGGACTTAATAAAAATCAGTGAACATCCATGTCCCCACAGCACTGAGCATTGGTGGGACATAGCACTCCCATTTAACTTAGAAACAAGATAAAAAAAGACCCACTGCCACTCTGGCTAACTGATTATCCTGGCCAGTGAAATAACACAGAGACAAAAGAATACCACATGACCACCAGGAAGAATAATACATGAGTGCCACTTCCGAGGATGTATATGTCTATAAATAGAGACCTGATATCACTTGTGAAGCAATCAGTAGCTGCTTTTAGAAAAATGGGAACAAAGAGAAACTACTCAAATAATGAGCAAATTTGGTAGAGTCACAAATTACAAAATCAAGACACAGAAATCTACTACTTTTATATTGATCAAGATAAATAGGAAATAAAATTGGGAGAAAAACATAATAGCATTAAATACATATATATGTATGTGTGTGTATTAAATACATACATATATATGTACATATGTATTTAATATGTATATATATACTCATTATGTAAGGTGTAAGTTCCAGTTGAGTTCCAAGTTCACTGGGGGATCCTGTCTCAAACACCAAGATGGAAAAGCAATTAAAGAAAACTCTTGGTGTCAACCTCTAGCCTCTGTATTTGCCCACCTGATGTGTACACACACACACACACCACACACACACACACACACACACACACACACACACACACACACGGGGGAGAGCAGAACACTAGAGAGGCTACCATGCCAAGGGCTTTAGGTCTAGAAATGTAACTTAATTATAAAGTGACATGAGGTCCCTGTGTTCAATGCCCAGCACTCAGAAACAAACTTACTGTAAACTACATTAAGGTAGGGTGATACTAACTCAAGAATTGAAAAGTAATCTAAGTGGGAGAGAATAAATTCAGAAATAGGCCCAACCACATGATCTTTTGTTTTTCAATAACACTCTGCTATCATTCAATGAAAAACAGTTTTTCTGTAATTAATTATTTAGTGGTTGTTTGCCCATATGAAAAAAAAAAACAAACAAAAAAAACAAACAAAACACGTCATCTTGATTCTGGGTTAACACATACACCAGGATCGAATAGCAATAATCCCAGGTCCACTGTGAGAACTAAAAAGGAATATCTTCAGGGGGAAGCCACGGGTAAGTGATCTGTGAAATCATTTATGGACAGGACTCATTAAAGTACTACTGTCCCTTTCCCCACCCTCAAAACACCCTGATAGACTGGACTTCATAAAAATAATATGCTTATTAAAAGGCACCATTAAATAGGCCAGGGTGCGTGTAATGGAACACTTTCCTAGCCTGTATCAGACCCTCAACAACACACACACACACACACACACACACACACACACACACACACAGAGGTGGGTGGGGTGGGAGGATTAGGCAAATGGAAAACTAAATCCCAGAGGCAAAATAAATATTTGTAGACCAGCAAATGTACAGGCCTTTAATCTCAGCACTCAGGAGATAGAGGCAGACAGAGCTCCATGAGTTCAAGGCCAGCCTGATATACACAGGGAGACTGAGGCAACCCAGAGCTACACAGTGAGACCTTGTCTCAACAGATAACAATTTGTAAGCATGTGCCTGGTAAGTCTCCCTTCCAAAATATATTATGAATTAAAATGAACACAAATTTAAAATTGACAAAATAGTTAAACAGGCACTTCTTCATAAACAAATAGTGATGTCCCAGCACTCAGAGGCAGAGATGGGAGTTCAAGGCCAGCCTGGACTACATCTAAATTCTAGGCTAGTGAGGGCTACACAGTAAAACCCTGCGTCAAAAGAAAAAAAAGAAAAAAAAATGTAGATGCTATTCATTATAAGTACTCGTGGAAATGTAATAAACCTGAGCAAAAGCCATAAATTCAACTACTCAGGCTATGCAGATTGTGTGTCCCTCATCATTTGAGGCTTTTTTAAAAAAAATCTTAATATATGTAAAAATATTTTTGCAGTGGGACCCAAGTCCACAATAAGATGCACTTATTTTTTGTATTTACTTAATTTATTTATAGTACTGGGTATTGAATCCCAAGCCTCGGGGTGCTGGGTATGCGTGTACCTGAGTTACACAGCCCCCTTCAGTTAGGTGTCATATAAGCCTCAAACATATAGCCTGAAGGCAATTTAATACTCTATTTTTATTCACTTGCACATGACTGAGGCCTCTCGTGTGCGGTCAGGTGTGGAATTTCCCACTTGTGGCATACTGGCATTCAAAAGCTCAGTGGGTTGGACAGTTCAGATAGAGAGGCTTTTAAGATGAGGGACATTCAATCTGTACCCAAGAGGCATATCTCCACTGAGAACATTAGGGCCTGGAGATACGCCTCAGCAGTTAAGAGCAAGGCCTGCTCTCACATAAGCCCCCCAGTTCAGTTCCCAGTACCTACTGGAACTCCAGCTCCAAGGTGATCCCATCGACTCCAGCTTCTGCAGGTACCTGCACTTACCTGTGTAGAGCCCATGCAAACATACGCACACACACACATATGCATAATTGAAATAAAGTAAATTCAATTAAAAGACAGAGAGAACACTGTAGCAATCCAATGTGTTAGGGTCCAATATTGAAAAACAACTAAAATATTCACAAAGAAATAAAATGACTAAAGTGTTTGAAATGAATACTGATTACGTGGGGGCAAATTAGCTTGCTGTTAATAGCCAGAAAGTAAATACTTTAGGCCTTGTGGGTCAGATGGTCCCACAGTAATAAACACAGAAATTGGCTTTGGCCATGTTCCAATAAAAGTTGCTATATGAGAATATATAACGGGCTGGAATTGGCTAATGGGTCACAGTGTACCAGTCCCATATATGAACGGCTCTCAAGAACACAATGTGAGCCAAAAAAAATATTTTTGTAAACGTCCACTACATTTTGAAGTTCCTGGTGACTGAAACCAAGGCATTAAAGTGAGGGGGGGTGGAGGAGAGACAGTGCTCCAAGGAGCAGGGATGAAAAGGGCGTATGACATCATCTGGAGAGTGGCACAGGCATACACATCAGTACACTTCATCAAGCCACGCCCTTTATTTTTGCCTTTTTCCACACTTTGTATTTGCAATTAAGTTGCAGCTCAATTTGGAGAAAGAGGGCAAACTGGATAACTAGAATAATGATCTAAAGAAATATTATCCAGAATTCAACATGCCAGATGAAAAACCTGTGAAGACGTTTAATACGTCTAATCATGGTTTCCTGAAGAGCAGAACAAAAGTGGGTGTGTGAGGGAGAGTGAGATCACGGTAAAAACTTCCCCGGGCTTGAAAAGGAAACCAACCCTAGGTGAAAGTGTCAAACACATGTGCGCACAATATATGCATTACCTTGTCCAGAAAGCCTTTGATTACACATTCTTTGTGATCACACAAGGAGCAATTAAGACCATAAAACACCCCTCAACCGTAAGCAAATCAGTGGTATTGACACTTGTGCTGACTGTGGTTCAAGCTAGCAATCAGTTACAAGAAACGTCCCAAGCCCTTCACATTGGAGCTAGAGAGTGTCTCAAGACTCTCACAGTGAAAGAAAGAAAAAAAAAGCCCATAATGAAAACATGTTTAATTCTTAAAACAGAACCACATGCTACACATAAAGCAACCTTGCATAAAAAGCTCCAATATCTTCACATGACAAATGGGTACAGAGCCCAGAAGCAAGCCCAGACTAATCTGAGCATCGCCCGTGGCCAAAGGGGTGCATCAAGCCCCTGGCACAGAGACAATTGCCTTCCCAGGTGAAAAAAATGCAGATAATCTTGTGTTATCTTCACCACATAAAGAAAACATAGGCATCTACACCCACACGTACATGAGCTCCATAACTGTGGACAAAACATAAACACTTTGTAAATCATTGTGGAATCAATTTCATTAACAGCCGAGTTGGTTTTTTTTTTTTTTTGTCTTTTTTTTTTTTTTAATCAAGACACACACAGAGCAAAGATGAATGTCTGTTTATTATCCGAAAGTTTCTCCAACCACGACCTGTAGCCAGAACAATGTTTCCCAAGAGAAACGTGCACAATGTTGGAAATGCCCTGACCTGTAGTGTGGGAGGAATATGTAACATAATAAAATAGAGCGTGACATGTGAAGCACTAGAAATATGGCCTGGAGTCACTGAATAACTGAAATTAAATAAATACCACAACGTGCCAGCATTTTAAAACTCAGAGTGAAGGCTTACAAAGATTTCATTCTTCGTCACCTTTTTAGTACTTATGCTCCTCATAACAAAACCTCATTGGAGCTTAAATTGCTAAATAAAATATAATTTCCAAGTAACACCAAACCAAAGTTACTTTTAGAAAGCGCATGTTGAATGGTTTCAATTTTCTTTTAAAAGTACATTAAATATTTTAAGGCATAGAAACATATGACGGGTTTAATGAACAGCATTGTGCCCACCAAAGAAATTATGAAATACATTGTTAATGCTGTTACGTTTCCTAGGTAACTCTCCCTGATCAAGACTCTTTATGACGCAATGGAAAATATGAGATTGTAAGCCCTGGACTCAGGCGTCTTCATTTTCTTTAGTATATTAGTGGGTGGGGGGTTAACATCTGCACTCCCGTGTATCATTTAATAGTAATTAATCCTGAGACGTGGCTGAGGGCAGTGCGGACTAGCCAGGATATAAGGCATTTTCCAGCTTTACAGGCATCCTTAATGCTCCCTCATAGCCGCTGCCCCCTCCTCCTCCAGGGAGGTGACCATTAGCAACGCTGGCAGCATTAATTTACATTTTTCCCTTTATGGTTTTTAATATCACCATGCGTCCCCAAACAATAGCTTTGCTTGCCAGGTTCTGAATTTCACATAAATGAAATCATGCAATATTCAGGAACTTGTTTTTATTCTATTTTTTTTCTCCCCAACACTGAGGTGTCTGTGTGGAAACACAAATCTGCCTCATTCGCTCCTGCACCGAGTTCCATTTTATGACTAGTACATAATTTATGTTTCCCGGTCAGACGGACACGAAGGCGTTTTCCAGCTCTGTGGTACTACACAGTAAGCCTTCTTGTACAAATGAAAATTTATCCAGGGCAGTGGCATTTAAACTTTTTTGACCATGACTCATAGTAAGGAATGGCATTTTAGAACACCATTACACACGTATGTGTATAAAGCCCCGCTGACTTGAGACACATTCTGACATTTTCTCTGTTTGCGATTTTCAATTTTTTTTCCTTTTTTTTTTTTTCACTCTCTACTTAAATGGTTTCACAACTTACAAATAAGAGCTTTGCGTTTGGAACAACGCTGTTTTGTAAAGGGTATGCAGAGAGGCGCGGACCGTGAGGTCGAAAAATGGAGATGTCAAATGTCGCCAACTCTGATTTTTGACTTAAAGGAACGTTTCTCCTTCAGTAGTATGTAAATTTCCCACTGTTTTTAGAGCAAAAACCGCCAAACAACAGATTTTATCTTTTCATGCGTCACTAAAACATTAATCCCTTACCACGCACTAAGTAAGCAGCCAGAGACGCCAACCCCAGACCGATGGGTTTACACGCAGAGGGAAAAGGAAAGATTGGGGGGGGGCACAGTTTGGGGAGCAGAACCTTGCCGAGGCCCCAGAGAGCTAACAGGAGGGGCCTCGGAAACTGCCGTGTAGGGTGGGGTTAGAGAAAGATCCCTGGAAGAAGGATCTAAGCTGGGACATCCTATTTTTTAATTTTTACTCAATTCCTAAAACATCAAAGTAGCACGTTTGTTACGGGGGAATTCCCGACATTTTCAGACCTTTTTTCGGTACCAAACGGGAAACCCTTTTTAGCGTCCGTAAAGTTGATACGGGGATTGGAGAAAGGGACACAAGTTGCACTCTGAATTCTCCCAGGAAATTTTAGGATGCTTTCAAGTAGCTTTAAGAGCACAAGCGAGAACGCCCAGTTACCGTTAAAGCATCAAAACATAACTGCGCTTCCACAAACGGACGCGCATCACCTCTCTCCGACTTTCTTTTTAGCATTTTTGTCGAGTTCAGAGCGCTGCCAGCCAGGTCTTAAGGACCGAGGCTAAGTGTCGCATACCACCCAGCGACGGGCGCGAGCGAGCGGGCAAGCGCGCACGGCACAGACCGTGGCGCTAGCTCGGTTCCGAGGGACCCGGACCCTTTTGCGGCATCCGTGGCCTCAGCTAGGAAACCCATGGTCAGAGTTTGTCACCTTGGTGCCCGAAGGACCCGAGAGCCCCGAGGTCCGCGCCGAGCGAGCGCGGCAACCCTCCCTCTCTCCCCGCGGCAATCATCGCCGCGCCGCATCCCGAAGCCCCCGATCGTCACTCACCTACCTACCCGAGCCGGACTCCGGCGAGGCCGCTCCGCACGCAGCCTACTCGGCCATGACGGCGACCGAAGGTGGCCGCGCTCCTCCGATCCGCTCGCCGCGAGCCCGATGCTCGCGGCCGCGCCTCTCCGAGCGTCCTCCCGCCAGCAAGGCGAGTGAGGGTGGAGAACGCCCCAGCCGCGACTAAATAAAGGCTCGGGGCGGTCCCAGCCCCAACCGAGTGACGAATGGCAGACGCCGTGGGCTTTGCCGCGCAACAAGCCAACCAAAGGGATGGCTGCACGGACGAGGCTGCGGGCGGGGCCGAGAGAGGAGCTGGGCCCCCGGGTGTCACGTGGGAGCGGGCCCAGGGGTCTGCGGGGGGAGGACAGCCACGCAGCCCTCCGCGGTGACTCATCGGCTGTGTGCGCAAAGCCAAGGTCTCCCAGGTGCCGCGTTGGCGCAGGTAGCCTCGACTCAGCCCGAAGATCCGTGATGAGGGTTGATTGCGCCTGACCCCACCGGGATGATCCACCCACCCTGTGCCACATTGCAAACCAGAAACGTGTGTGTGTGTGAGTGTGTGTGTGCGTGTGTGTGTGTGTGTGTGTGTGTGTGTGTGTGTACGCGCGCGCGTGCACCGTGGGCTGCAGCTTTCAGCCAGAGGCCGAAGAATCATAGCCCCTGCGTGATCAGGGGTACCTCGGTTGCTGTGGGGTTCTAACAGCTTTCAGGATCAATACCCCAAGTCCCACTGCAGTCCTTCTAGAAACCACACTCTCCCTGTTGACGGGGAAAACACACACACACACACACACACACACACACACACCCAGACAGATCGGAAGCAATTTTTGCGTCCGTGGGCACGCATTGTTCACATTTTAAAGCCATTTAGAATATTTTATGTTGAGTTTTAAAAGGAGCCCGAAGCGAATCCTCAGCATTTGCTTTCGCCCTTGCATGGCGTAAATACTTAAAAGAGGTCCGTGAAGCTTAAGTGGCAAAAGTAAGGACCGCGAGCCGTTTCCGACCGGTTCAGTTTTACGGTCTCCTAAGCCGGGGAGGTGATTAATCAGCAGGCTCACTTTCTCCCACCTCACCCCAGACTCATTTCCCACCGCCGCTTGTGTTGCTTCGGGCTCATTAGCAACTAAATGTGCGGTCTCGACACAGGAGTTAAATGAACTCCACGGTTGTTCCTAGCCTTTCCTGGATTACATTTATCTAGTGAAGGCAGCGAGCGGGCTATCTTTTTTCTTAGACCATTTTCTTAAGTGACTTACACGTCAGAGAAAAATATGCTTTTCACTTTAACATGTCGATTAAAGGGGGGGCACGGATATTTTTAACAGAACACAAAAGCAATTTCTTCGCCGATTTTTTTTTTTTTAAAGCAGGAGGTCTCACGCAGTCCAACCTGGCCTTGAACCCCCGATCCTCTTGCCTCCACCTCCTAAATACTGGTTTTATAAGCTTGCAACTCTGTACCCAGCTGCCTTAATGATGAAAGATCTCCGTGGAAAAGCCTGAATCCTGCTTAAGTGTTCCTCAGAGGTCGCTCAGTTTTTCTGCATGAATGCCTGAAGAATTATTTATCAAGTTCCAAACGGCCTAATCACCCCCCATCCCCTATATATTATGATCTTTTAGTTTTTGCAGTACATTCTTTAATGAGCTCAATATCCCATTCATGTTATATGTGAATCAGCTTCCGTTTTAGGACTGAGTGTTGTGTTTGTAGACTGTTTTTCTTGTGACTTCTTTAGGCTTTAAGGCAAGGACGGGTGTGAGGAAAATAGCACACGGGAACCGCTACGATTGGAAATACAGCTCGCAGGGGCAACTCAGCCCTCACTGGTGAATCCTACAGCCCTTCACCAGACCCCTCCTCGTTAGAAAGAGCCCCTTCCCATGAACTCCAGCTGCGGTTTTCAGTAGAATGCAGCACCCCAGGAGGCGAGCTGAATAGCAGTATTAAGCGTTCGGTTTCCTGGACATTTCACAAGGATACAACCGACTGCTTTCCAACGTGGAAGGTTTTTGTGACTTCTCAGGATTTAGTCTGATTTTTTTCCCCCCCAGCATGTCTCAAAGCAGTGGGAAGACCATGGATATAGGTATACTGTGGACACACGATGTTTTAATAAATCTTAGCTTTGCTATCTGTTCTCAAATTGAACACCATCATAAAACTGCTGCAGGTAAAGTGCATCTACAATCCCAGCATTCCCCAAAGGACAAAGCAGAAGAATAGAGAAGTTCAAGGCCAGCTTGCACTAAGTAGTCAGACCCTGTTTGGAGAAGGGGGGTTGGAGGGTGGGGGGGGGAGATGGCAGAATTTTTTTTTCTTTCCTTGGTTATTTTATCTGCTATTTTTTTTCCCCTTGGGTGGTCTAATTTGGACTTTCCTGAAATATGCTTATACAGGAATCTCTCATTGATAATAAATCATATGAAACCTTTTTTTTTCTATTATGCTATTTTCAGCGTGCTTTTTTGAATATGAATGGTTTCCCTGGTAGCTGTGACATCTAAGCTTCCCCCTGCCCCAGAAACACAAGTCCCCAAAAGGTTTTAGGACAGAGGCTGTTAAAAAAAAAAAAAAAAGAAAGAAAGAAAGAAAGAAAGAAAGAAAGAAAGAAAGAAAGAAATCTCCACATCTCCACAAGGTCTAAACCAATGAGGAATGATAGCTCTACATTAAAGTAGGGAGGAAATGGGGTGCTATACCACCCATACTGTGCTGTGCTGGGTGGCTGCAAGGCTGCAAGGCTGCAAGGCTGCAAGGCTGCAAGGCTGCATAGCTACGAGGCTGCATGGTGGCTTGCAGCGACTCAACAGTGCCATCAACTGTGTATTTTTTTAAAGAATGACACATGGTATTTTCTCATGAAACCCTCTCATTTTTGAAACACCACAGACGTCAAAAGTGTCTCTCGCGGTGAAACCGAGCCATAGGGTCTCCACTATAGTCCCTTCAGCAGTCAGAAACTCTGTAATTATTCTTTTTTTTTTTTAAGTACTTCCAACCATGGTTTCATTCCACAGACTCTTCACTAACTCTTAAAATGTCTTCATCGGTCAGGCATAGTGACCCCAGTGTTTAGGCAAGAGGATTAGATATTCAAAGTATTAAAGGTCTCCCTTGGCTACCTAGTGAGTTCAAGACCAAACTGGACTACATGAGAAACGAGCAGGAAAACGAATGTTTTTCCTTTCCAAACAAAAAGCAAGAAGATTGATGCTGATTTTACACGACAATAAAATGTGTCAGAACCCTTCACTATCAGGCACTATGTTTTACTTAGAGTAGCAGCTATGACGGTTCTAATATTTACACCATGTGAGCAGACAGTTGATACAAAATGGGAACACAATAGTCAAATAATAGGCGACAGTATCATTTTTCAGTCATGAAGAAAAGACATTGAGCAAAATCTGACATTCCTTCTTGGAAACAAAAAGTTGAGCTATAGGGGACCTTCCTTGGCCAGTTAATGGGTGGGCCCGTTTCCTATAGCTGTCACAATAAATTACCACAAATGGCTGGTTCAAAACAAGAAACTTATTTTCTCACAATTCTAGGAGCCAGAAGTCTGAAATAAAAAGTATCAGCAAAGATCACGTGCACCCTCTAGTGGCCTTTGAGGAGAATTATTCCTTGCTTCCAACGGGTTTGTTTAGCCACAATGTCCCCATCTCTGCCTCCATCTCCAAGTTTTCTTCTTGACTGGTGCCTCTACTATGACTACCTTATAAAGACATTTATCATTGTATCATTTAGGATCTACCTTAATCACTTCAACGTAAGTATAGTACCTAATGTTTTCATATGAAATTGCCTCAAAACTAGACCTATGAATTTCTTGGTCCTTGCTGAATAGAAATCCTTAATTTAGAATGAAAAGCTTCCCTCCTGCTTTAAGTATATAAATCAAATAAAGGAACAACCAGGGGTCCGGGGATTAGGGCATAGATGTGCATGTGTTGGGAAAGGTGTTACTTTTTAATCCTCTGTGCTGGTAAAAATCTATATCTAATTTGTTGCAGAAATCTGATTGACAGAACTTTATATGGAAAGAAAAGAACACAGGGAAGAAAAAAATAACCTTAAAATCTAGGGCTGGATGTATCTTACAAGGAGGAGGGAGAGATGGGGGGAGAGAGTGGAAGAGGGAAGTAGAGAGGAGGATGAGAGACAAAGGAAGGAGATAGAAGAAAAATGAAAGAGGAGGAAGACAAAATAATTGGAAGGCTGATGCCATCTGGTGTTAAAGCTTGCTATAAAACTACAAAAACCGAGGCTGGAAGGGACTAGCATCAGGGGGGAAATGGAGCCGAATACTGAGTCCAGACACAGACCTATGTCTGTTTTGTTTGAGACAGCCTTGAACTTGATATGTATTGAAGAATGAGCCTGAGCTCTCTATCTTCTTGCCTCTATCCCCTAAGTGCTGGGTCACTGACCATTCCTCTCAGCTTAAGATCTGTTGATTTTTGGCATAAAGTGTTATCAACCAGGAAAAGAAATAATGGTATGGGTACTGGTTGTTTACATGAGGAAAACAAAACCCTCTACTTGCATTTAAAACAAGGAGATAAAATCAAATTAGATCACAGATCAACAGAAAACATAAGCAATATACATTTTCCAAAACTGCTTTATTCATTACAATAGGCTGCTAGTCTATTTCAGACTTTAATGTGGCTAGTCCAAACTGAGATGAACTAACCCATGAAAATTATGCTTCAGTTCTCAAGAACTCTGAATTAAAAACAATATATAATGTCTCACTAATAATTTCATAACACGCCTGGCAAGATGACTCAGCCAATAAAGACTTCTGACATTCACATCCATTCCTAGCGGAAGGGAAGAACTGCCCCCACAAAATTGTCCCCTGACCTCCACATGCATGGTGTGGCACTCATGAGTCCCACTACATACAACAAACACATAATAATACATGCTAAAGATAATTCTGTACTGGCTACGTGTTGATATAATAATGTTTTAGGTATATTGATTTGAATAAAGGCATTCTGACTTGAGTGTGCTGAAGGGAGCTGTTTGTACTATTTTACTGTGGCCACTGGAAAATCTAAGCTGATATGTATGACTCATACTTCCGGCAACTCTTATCTAGACAAAACTCTGGGACGGGCAGTTGTTTTGCAGGCTGCACAAAACAATGATCCTGAAAGAATTGGTAAGTGGGTTTACTAAAAACAAAATTGTCAGTTCTTCAGAAGAGGCCACTTAAGAAGATGAGAACTCGAGCGTTCTCTTGCTGGTGGGACAGAGACAGAGAGCAACCGGAGGCATCCTTGAGATGGGAACCTGCTGGCGTTCATCTGTCTCTGTTGGAAGTTATTTCTCCCTGAATAAACATCTATTCAGCCAAAAGAAGAAGAGGAGGAGGAAGAAGAAGAAGAGGAGAACTCAAGCTTTGTCCTGGGAGAAAATATCAATAACATACATCGCTGATAGGAGGCAGAATATTTGGAAGGATTCGTGCAGCTCAACATACAATGAGAATGAGCAAAACGTGTGAAAACAAACTAATCAAAGAAGACAGAGATACCTAGCAATCACACAAAAGACATTTAGATTCAGTTCCCCAGTGCAAAGTAAAAATAAAGAGAAGAGCAACCATTACAAAGACTGACAATGCTACAATGTAAGGGGAAAAACACAGTATCTAAAAGGAAATATTCATAAAAAGAAAAGAAACTGTTGCAGTTTGAAAGTTTCCTTGTTTCTTTTTTTTTTTTTTTTTTTTTTTTTTTTGAGACAGTCTCAGTGTATAGTCCTGCCTAATCTGGAACCCACACAGTCCAGACTAGACTCAAACTCTTGCGTCTGCTTCTGTCTAGGCGAGAACCACAAGGCTGGGCTGTAATATTATCTTATGCACCATATGAATGTTTGTTTTAATAATCCAGGACTCCTACTCTTATTTAGCCAAGAGAAATGATACCATGTCTATAAAACTCCTTAAACACAAATGTTCATATTGGTCCCAAGCTAGAAATCCAAATGTCAGCAATAAAATAAACATGCTAATATTCTGAACAGAATAAGGAATACATAAAACAGGGTTCTGTAGCTAAGAAATGATATGGGAAAGTAATATACTACAGATGTCTTGGTTTCTTCTACTGTTTCTGTGATAACATATTCTGACAAAAACAATTGAATTAGGAGTGGTTTTATTTTAGCTCACAATTCAAGGTTACAACCCATCATTGCAGGAGACGTCACAGTGGCAGAAGCTTGAAGCAGCTGGTCACATCTGAATCTGCAATTTAAAAAAAAAAGAAAAAGAAAAAGAAATAGATGAATGCATGTGTGTTGGCTTCTCTGCTCCCAGAACGTGTGACACATCAGTAAACATAATCAAGTAACCCCCTCATAGACACAGGTACCAACAAAAAGTTCATGTCAGTAATTTAAAACCTGTCAAGCTGGGTGGTGATGGTGCATGCCTTTAATCCCAGCATTTAGAAGGCAGAGGCAAGCAAGATTCTGTGAGTTCGAGGTCAGTCTGGTCTATAGAGTGAGTCCCAGGATAGCTAAGGCTACAAAGAGAAACCCTGTCTCAAAAAGAAATATGTTTCCAAAAAAAAAAAATAATAATAACAAGTAAAACCCAGTCAAGTTGACAATTAAAATGAACCATCATTCTCTATAACCACGCTTATAGGTCAAATCTATAGTGACAAAACTCAGATCTTCTCTCCTTCACTTTCTGTGTACTAAAAAGTGATATTTGGTGTCTGCTACATTTCTACCATGGTGATGTTCCCACCACAGGGATGGTCTTTCAAATTACACGGAGCCAAGAAATTATGAAGTGACCCTTGTGAAATCATAAACCAAAATAACACTTTGTCCTTTATGTAGCTTCTACCAAGCCCTCTGCCACAGGGACAAGAAAAGTAACTAATACATAAAATTGGTTCACAAGGCCTAGTCATAGGCTTCCATTAAATACAGACTATGCGGTTGGTGAGCCTGGAGACTGGTTTGGAGAAGGAATTCAGAAAAGTTTGGAGATGTGAACTACCAAAACCCTGGGTGGTTTGTGTGGAATCTCAAGCATCCAGAGGTACTAATGTAAGCGGTACATTCTGAATGTGCTGAAATGTGAGCAGTAAAAATGAATAATGAGAGGCTATTTGTGTCGCATTCCTATAGAAAACCCAGGGTATATTTTGAACACTGAAATATTGTGGGAAGCAAAGTTTAGGGGTTGTAGAATAATTATTTTGACAGAGGAATTTTCAAGGCAGCATAGGATAGGTTTGCGTTTTTGTTTTTTCTTGAGATTATTGCCTTACAGTTAAGAATTACTAGCAAAACGTAGAGCACAAAGACTTGGCAACATATTGTTAGGTCAGAAAAGCCCATGTCAAGTTGGTGCTAAGGAAAGTGTGGCTTTGGTGGGATTAATACCATTAAAAAGCATCCAAGGACTTTGCAAGAAAGACTGCTCAAGAGCACCTCAGGAATCAGTTTACTCCACTGAAGGCAGTCCCCAGAATTTGAAGAAATTGTTTCATTATGAATTTATTTGAGGAGGTAAGCATGCCATAGTGGAGTTCAGAGACCAACTTGCAGAAATCCATTCTCTCCTTCCACCATGCAGGTCCCAGGGATAGGTGGCTTGGTAGCAAGTCCCTTTACCCACTGAGCCATCTGTCTGGCCCAGCCTCTAGAATTTGAAAGATGCTTAGGGAAGTGCCTTCCAGGATTCAGCTTCTCAGTTTCTCAGAGACTCCCGAGGTCCTTCAAAGAGACTGGTACAATGCTCCAGCTGGCAGCAGATCCCGCCCCTGGCCCTGCCTTCTCTCTGCTCTTGTCATTATTAGCGACGACTTTCTCATATCCAAGTACCCCTCAAACTGGCCTCCTATGAGAGGAGATAATTTTTTCCATAAGCAAAACTAATGCCTATGCCTATCTGCTGCTGACTGACATTTGGTGAGCACAGAAGGGTCACAAGACACTGCTTGGCGTTTGGCATTCTACTGGCATGTCTTATCTGGAAAGGCATTTTTATCTTCTATGCATGTGCACGATTCAATGAAATGAGGGTCCCTTAGCCTTGTACCAAGGGCTGTGATGGTTCATCTTGTCAAAGTTATTGGATGGAGGATATCTTTGCGATTGGTCCAGTACAGCACTGGGTATGTCTATGAGGGCATTTGTAGACGAAGCTTCTGTCATGCCAGGTCCTCTAGCTGTTCAGTCCCAGATAAATACACAGAGGCTTTTATTAATTATGAACTGTTTGACTTATTGCTCAGGCTTATTACTAACAGATTCTTACAACTTAAATTAACCCATAATTCTTATGTGTTTAGCCACGTGGCTTGGTACCTTTTCTCAGTGAGGCATCTGTGCCTGGCTGTAACTCACTCTCTGCCCTTCCTCTTCCCAGAATGTTCCTAGTCTGGTAGCCCCACCTATAATTCCTGCCTGGCTACTGGCCAATCATCATTTTATTAAACCAACACAAGTGGCAAATCTTTACAGTGTAAAAAGCATTATCCCACAGCATCGCCCCCCCTCCGCTTTTTTCCCTCAAAACAAAACCCCGAATCTAATCTCCTTTGTTTATCTTTTTTCCTGACCACTATCCATAACAACTTGTAACCAACACATGAAACAAAGACAAACATCCATTTTTTGAGAATGTGAGTGTAGTTTTCTAGGCCACTTCCTGCTGACTGGGGGTACTGGAAATCTTATGGAGACCCACAGAAAATGTAGGATTAAGGTCAAGTCCTGACTGGAGCAATCTGTGAAGCTAGATCATCTCAGCCAGCCGCCTTGAACCTGTTCTGGATGCACAACTCAGAAGAAACAGCAGCAGGGGTGTTCTGAATCACTAAATCCAGACCCTCTGTTCCCATTGGAGATTTGTTGGGGGGGTATTCCTCAATCAAACCTTATTTTTCTTAACTCGGAATGAATCCACAGTCTCTCTTTTCCTGTGGAAATAAAAGCAAAGCTTCTTGTCCAAAGTGATGTATTTTTTGCCTTAAATTTTGAAGCCAAGCCTTCTTCAAAAATACATAGGTTGGATTAATCCATCTGTATTTATAATCAAATGTCTTTTAACAGCTGTTGCTCCTTCCTCGGCATTCAAACAATTCACAGACAACACAATAACATGCAGTATTGTGTATTTTCCATCTTTATATGTGTGTGTGTTTTTGTTTTTGTTTTAATGACTGTTTTCTTTTCTTTCCTTTGTGTGTTTATTGGGTGGGGGGAATGCTTTGAGACAGGGTTTCTCTGTAGCTTTGGAGCCTGTCCTGGAACTCGCTCTGTAGACCAGGCTGGTCTCAAATTCACAGAGATCTGCCTGCCTCTGTCTCCCAAGGGCTGGAATCAAAGTTGTGGGCCACCACACCCAGCTACTCTATTTTTAATGACTTTTCCTATCCTTTTTCTTTTCTCTCCCAAATCTATGTATATTTTGAAGCACACTGTAAACCATTTAGAGGTTTTTATTTTTTAATCTAAATCAGTGTTTACTGTATATCTCTGACCACATGAGTCTTTAATCTGCTAAACAGCATGATGGCTAGGATTAAAGGAGGCACTAGGTCTGCCCCATTCCCTGGGTTCCTGAGAGTCTAGCTTCCTGGCACAGTACTGGTGGAAGCCATGTTCATTGCCACAGTTCTGTGGAGTTTCTAGGTCTATGTCACCACCAAGAAGCATCCCACTGGCTACTCATTAACACCATTTAAGTGTTTGGTAGCTTGGCCTTGAGATTTTTGCCTCTAACACTGAGTCAGGAAGCCTCTCTTAAAGGAGCCACACCTCTGCTCGCCTCTAGCGAACAGAGCCCACCCGGGAAAATATTGCTACCAGGAAGCTCTGCTTGATGCTGTGCTTTTGTGTCTAGGATTGATTTTTAGGCTTTTGTCGGGTCTTGTGGGGAAATTGCTGAACGTTTGGCCTCCACGTGTAAATGGAACTTTCTGTCCCGCTTGGTCCTCCAGCCATTCCGTATAACCCGATAACCACACAGATGCTTTTATTAGTTATAAACTGACTTATTGCTCAGACTTATTGCTAACAAGCTCTTAGAACTTAAATTAACCCATAATTCTTACCTATGTTTAGCCACGTGACTTGGAACCTTTTCTCGTCTTGCTTTCTCGTCTTGCTTCCTCTGTGCCTGGAGGAAGAAGGTCACTAAAGGGGCATCTTCTGAGGCTTGCCCCATCCCTGCCTGTTACTCCTCCTCTCTGCTCCCTGTCTGCCATACGTGAGCAACTCCTCCGCATTCTGAAACAATATGTGAAATGAGCCCTTCCCCCATGAGATTGCTTCTGTCAGGTATTTGGTCACAGAGATTACAAAAGCAACGAACCAGATGCTGTGTAAAGAGCCAGGGGGTGGGGGGATGGGGGGTCGGGGGTCGGGGGCAGTGGCTTCCACAAAGCAGAGAGGCCAAGAGTGGCCCTCTCTTTGAATAATTGCTTTCTTTCTTATATACTTTGTACTCTTGTTTTGTCTGAAACAGTCTCCCTAGTAGATCCTCAAGCCCACTAGGTAGCTGAGGCTGACCTTGTAACTCCTAATTCTCCCACCTCTGCTCCCCTGTTGTGGATTTGCTTGTACCGTCACCCAGACGGCCAATAAAGTTAAACCTTGAATCAGAGGGTGGAGTCTGCATTCAGCAGGACAAAACAAACAATAGAGTTTTTGGCAGACCCGCATTAGGATAGAAAAACACAGGAAGGAATAGGGGAGGGCTTAGGTCTAACTTCTCTCTCCTCGGCTCGGGTTATAGGCATATGCCACTATACCCTGTCTATGCTCTCTTCTGCCTTCATTTCCTGCTTACCTGCTCACTCTGTGTTTTCCTGGCACAGCTATATAAAGTAAATATTCCCTTTCATAGCTCTGTTTTGTTTTTTTTTTTTTTGAAGTGCTAAGAATTGAACCAAAGGCCTCTCACATACTAAGCAAATACTTTGTCACTGACCTACAACCGCAGACACAGGATAAATATAAATTAGATATTTTAGTAGGAAAAAATCAGTGTTTCATGTGAAACCAAATGATGGCATTAAATATAGAAAGAGAAAATCCCTTTGCCTCATACCAGTAAGCAACTGAGGTTGGTGAGTGATTTAAAATAGAGTTAATTGCATCAATTTTCATTCCTGTTTCTTACAGCCCAATAAAAAAACAAAAACAATAAACAGGGCAGCAAATTGACAATGACTGACAAAACACTACCCTCTGAAGTAAAGAAATAAAAGTTCTCAGATGTCAACTGCTGATAATTTATTCTACTATTCTACCTACTATAATTAAAATTTCATCAAAAAATCATTAGCAATAGGCAAGAGGATAACAGAAAAAAGGGGGAAGTAATAAGTGCTTTTTATAATCTAAGACTAGCAACTCCTTTGCTTGAGTTAGGGCTCCAACAAACTTGGGAGAAGTCGGTACCTGTGGCTGATCCCAGCCCTCCCAGCATCACTCAGTACCCGTGGCTCCTCCCAGCATCACTCAGTACCTGTGGCTCCTCTCAGCATCACTCAGTACCTGTGGCTCCTCCCAGCATCACTCAGTACCTGTGGCTCCTCCCAGCATCACTCAGTACCTGTGGCTCCTCCCAGCATCACTCAGTACCCGTGGCTCCTCCCAGCCCTCCCAGCATCACTCAGTACCCGTGGCTCCTCCCAGCCCTCCCAGCATCACTCAGTACCCGTGGCTCCTCCCAGCCCTCTCAGCATCACTCAGTACCCGTGGCTCCTCCCAGCATCACTCAGTACCCGTGGCTGCTCCCAGCCCTCCCAGCATCACTCAGTACCCGTGGCTCCTCCCAGCATCACTCTGTACCCGTGGCTGCTCCCAGCCCTCCCAGCATCACTCAGTACCCGTGGCTCCTCCCAGCCCTCCCAGCATCACTCAGTACTCGTGGCTGCTCCCAGCATCACTCAGTACCCGTGGCTCCTCCCAGCATCACTCAGTACCTGTGGCTCCTCCCAGCATCACTCTGTACCCGTGGCTGCTCCCAGCCCTCCCAGCATCACTCAGTACCCGTGGTTCATCCCAGCACTTCTCACTCTATCCTCTACCCTAAACCACTCCCTCCCGGGAGATGGGCTTGTGCTTCCCTTCCCCAAGCCTGATCCCTGTATAACTCATTTCTGCTGTGCTAGCCGTTTGGCCGAGGCCTCTCTCTTGGTCTGTACTTGGTTTAGTCTACGGGCCATGTGTGAGCCTGGTTTCTCCCTTATATCTACAATGAAAATGTTCTCCATACTTTAGGAGAAGTCATGTCCACTTCCTTTCACTTCGCTTTTTTTAAAAAATTCGGTTTGTTTTGTTTTGTTTGTTGTTTGCAGGGTTTCATTTGCTCCAGGATGGCCTCAAACTCACCATGCAGCTGTCATCAAGAATACTGGGATTGCAGCAGTCTGCCACATCTGGTTTTATGCAGCGGTACAGATTGAATCCAGAGCTTTGTATATATTGGGCAAACACTCCCACTGAGCTACATCCCAAACCCATTATCAGTTGTTTCTGGTGTTTGTTTTTCGCAGTATGGCGGTCGAACCTACAGCCTTGCACATGCTGGGCAAGCACTCTACCACTGAACTAATAAGTCTTTGACTTCTCAGCTGCCTGTTCTAATATAAAAGGGTACGGCAGGCTAGCCAGACCCTTCCAAATGCCGCTGAAGCGAAGACATTAGAGGAGAGGCACGTTCAGCAGTCAAGAGCATTCAATGGGATCTAAAAGACAATTCTATTGGCTGGGGAGATGGCTCAGTCACCAGCCGGCTTGTCTCTCAAGGCCCTGAATGAAAAGCCAGGCTCCTGGTGGCCAACTGTGGGGACAGGAGCCAGAGATAGATGGCTCCCTGAATGCTCACAGGCCAGCTAGTCTGGCCTACATGGTAAGGTTCCAGGCCAAGGAGAGGCACTGCCTCAAGCGAAACATTGTCCTCAGCTCCACATGTATAAACACCCATGTGCACACACATACATAAACATGTACAAATATGCACATGCACAACAGAATTAATTTTGAGGAGTAGGTAAACTGGGGGTTCAACACAAAATAGTATTGGGGATCAAAGTCAAGACCATCAGCTATATCTTCATAGTTCGGAGGCAAACAAGGGGGGGCACTAAAAAGCTATCATCTGTACAAGCTAGACTTAGAAAAACCCTGCTTAGAGACCAAGAACAAGCGGTCTAAGATACCAAATACTCAAAACAGAATATGAACTACTAGGGTAAATTAGGTAGCATACTTGCAGTCTATATAGTCAAGTGTCTGTCTCCTTATAAAAGCCACAATTACAGTGTTACAAACAGGGAAAACAGTAATTTGTTTACCAGTAAGAGACCCAGACTTTACCTTAGAAAGGAGTTAAAGTTAGCACCATTCCCACTTTGGGGCATACGTAGCAAGGGTAAGAAGAGTACCTATTTCTTACAAGTAGCAAATTCACCCACAAAAACATGAATGAATGCCTTCCCGTGTATGTGGGATTCGCATCTGAAGGATGTGACGTCGGTGTGAGGAAAAGCTGTCGAGTCTGTACTCCTCGCTCACTATACAACCGTCAGAATATAGGCTCACACTAAAAGATGAATGGGTTAATGCGTCTGTTGATGAGTGACAACTGTACCAGTCAGTGGTAGAATATATTCTTATTAAGCCAGGTGGTGGTGGCACACGCCTTTAAATCCCAGGACCCAGGAGCCAGAGACGAGGATAGTCAGGGCTACACAAAGAAACCCTGTCTCAAAAAAATAAATAAACACACAAAAAATAAAAACCACAGGATATAATTAGATGGGATGCTCTTCCATCTTTAAACAGAAGAGTGAGCATTTTGTTAAATGCTGAATAAGCTGAGCATGAGAAGTCAAACTCGTGGGGGTGAGAGCTGGGAATTTATAGGGTATATGGGCCAAAGGTCACATAATTTATATGATTGATTATTGAAAAAGGACTGGGGGTGTCGTACACTGGTAGAGTGACTGGCTTTCACACACGAGCAAGCCCCACCTCTGAGTCTCAGCATCACACAAATCCAGCATGGTGATGTACACGGTAAGCACAGCCCTGAGGAAGAGAAGGCAGGAGGGTCAGAAGTTCATGGCTAACTTCATCTACACAACGAGTCCAAAGCCACCGTGGGATACGTGAGACCATCTCAAAGAAATAATGAAAGTATCAAGATAATAACTCTTAAGCTCTCACAAGAAAGCAATGATAAGTATGAGGTAAGATAGCGTGATGTAGCCATCCCATGATATGTGTGTATATCATGTTCCACCCAGCATATACAATTCCGTGTGTCAATTAAACAAATGAAATGATGCAAATGAAAATTAATGCTTTGCTCTAACACTGATTTAAACCACCCCAATACACTTTTTAAAAAACCGTCATCCATAATGTCAAATTAGCAATTAGCTTATGCCTCTTAAATCAATCCACTGAAAAAGATACATCACATACGTGGCATTCCTGCAGAAAACATTGTCTCAACATTTAAATGATGGAACAATTAGCAAACCGAAATTGAGCTACATAAAAAAATTAGACTTCAGAAAGCATCATTTATAAGGAGAATAAGTCTCAGATCCCAAGGTAAATGAGATGTGAGAGCACTGAACTAAGCGTAATACTCAATGCCCAAACAACTCCTGCCTTGCTTGTTTTAATGCTAAAACACTGGGTACTCTTGAGTGTGTACCTTGAATGGTAGGTTGAATGTCTTAAGGTCTGTGCTTATACAGGAGAATATCACCATTCCTAGGAGACACATGTTGAGAGCATAAGGTTAAATAATCATAAAACTAATTTACCTACTCAGCCAGGCCCACAGAATAGACATTATATATTACTGACTGCGAGGGATGAGCACAGAGTTTTATTGCAGGTTTCCCCCAGCTTTTTATTTAGAAAGAATTCAGAACCGCAGAAAAGTTACTATAGAAGAATAAAGAAATCCCTCCGGGTCAGATTCAAACATCTAATTCAGTCTGTTGGGAACTTCCTAGGGATGCAGACATCTCCCCCACAGAATTGTGCTCGGCACTGCCTCCAAGTCTTACTGAATTGTTTCTAACTCGGCCCCCCATACTGTGGCATTGAAACTGCCTTCCCCAGAGTGATGGTGCTTGGAGATGGAGCCATTGGGGGATGGTAAAGAGAAGTTCAGGATGGCAACCAATCTTAGGAAAGGATACCACAGAGCCAGCTTCCTCCCGCCGGCCCCCTCCTCTTCTTTCCTCACTAACGACCACTGTCTGAAATCCTGAGGGGTGGGGGGGACTTTCACCAGACACCAAATCTGGGGTCACTAGGGCTGTACTCCCAGCCTGCAAAACTTGTCAGAAACTATGCCTCTGCTTAAGGCGCCCAGCCAGAGCTGACAGAGACATGGCTGGGACACAAGAGGCTGCTAAGTATAGAAGAAGAAACTTGCCGGAAGCCTCTCCACTGGCAATCTAGTTGAAGCATGCACACTACACCCCTCCGCAGAACCATTAGGATGACAGGAACACGATGGCAGAGGGCAGACATGGACACTAAATGGATAATGCGTCATCTGAACGACGAGTTCTGAGGGAGTCTGCAGGCGTTACAATCACTAATTGCAGCCGGAAAAGGCCGCCACACTCAGGTTGGATTAGTCACAGGGCAGGCAGCGTAAGTCATTCCGTTTTGTCAGGACTTTTATTTAAAGGGAATTTTAATTGTTGTTGTTCTACGGTTTCGTTAACTTCTTGTTAAAAAAAAAAAATCTTTCGTTTTCACATAATCTGTGAGATACTATACTATTGAGCTTGACATTTTTTCCCTGCTCTTCAGAGAACATTTTGGCAGGGAAAAACAGAACTCTTATATTAAAGCGTGTGTGTGTGTGTGTGTGTGTGTGTGTGTGTGTGTGTGTGTGTGTGTGTGTGTGAGTGTGCATGCATGCGCACACATGGGTACCATGACTTGAAGAGAAGTCCACAGCTTATGTGTGGAGGTCAAAGGATGAAGTTCTCTCCTTCCACCACGCCTGGTTTGTCAGGCCTGATGGCCCACATCGCTATCCTTTGCCTCACCTCACCAGCTCCCTCCTGATTTTTTGAGACACACTCTGTGTTGGCCAGCAAGCCCTCACCGCAGCAGTTACAAACTCGAGTCACTGTCTTTTATAGGGGAGATGGGATCTGAACTCAAGCTTGCACGGTAATGAGCACTTCACACACAGGGTCATCTCTCCAGACCCCAAAGTTCTTTTGAACATGACGGAATAGCTACATAGCAGAAGGGGGTAGGGACATTCCGAAGTCCGCTTGCCCCCTTGGCTGCCTACAAACGTGCTGTGCTTAGAAGGCACGGAAAATGGAGACTGTCCCTGTAAACAGTACTCGGAGGCACACTGCAGTTGATTTTTGCCCTCTTGTGATTGTGAAGAGGCCGAGAGAGTAATTTCATTTTGGCATGCCAACATAGCCACTGGGCTTCAAGGTAGTTGGAGTAATAAAATTCCACAAAGAAATCCAATACACTCGCTGTATGGATGGGGTAGTTCTTTTTTCCTTCAAGACTACAGGAAAGGTAAGACGATCTGAATGAATGTTGGTGACATTCCGAGAGGGTGTCTATCAAAAGATCAGGTAGCCACGGAGTCACAGAAATAAACACAGAGAAACACCTGTTCCCTGGTCAGTAATGCAATATTCCTATTTTATACATGAGGCAATCAAGACCGTGGGGTCGGCAAACAGGAAATAGAAGAGGAGACGAGAAGGCGGCTGGGGAAAAACTACCCGGTCTCTCTGGCTGACCTCCCCCTCGCCATCCTGCCTCTGTCTCCCGAGACATAGGACCACGGGTATGTGTCTCCATGCCTGCGCGTGTGCGCACATGCCCGTGTCTGTGCATGTTAGGACGTGTACACATGTACTTGTGTGTGGAGTACCAGCGTCAACATCAGGTGTCATTCTTAAAGGACCACCCACCTGTATCTTTTACGTTTTTATTATTATTAGTGTTCTATGTATACATGTGAGCTTGTGGACTCATATACCTTGACCCACCCGAGTTCAGAGGGCAACTTTGCGGAATTGGTCCTTCCCTTCCACCTTCAAGTGGGTTCCAGGAAACTGCCTGGCTTGCACAGCAAGAACCTTTTCCTGCTGAAGCATCTTGCTAGCCCCCATCTTCTATTTTTTGAAACAGGATCTCTCATTAGCCTGAAGCTCACTAGTTAGGTTAATTAAGCTGCTTGGTGGGTGGCCACTTTCCCGGCACTGGAATTATAAGCAAACTCTGCATTTTACATGACTACAGAGGATCAGACCCAGCACACAGCAAACCTTTTCTGAACTGAGATGCCTCTCCAGCCCCTCAAAGAGGGCTTTTAAAATCCACGTGCTGAAGACAAACCTAGTCAAGATGAAAAAAAAACAAAAAAAAAAAAAAACAAAAAAAAACAAAAAAAGCTCAGAAATCTGATGAAAGGTTTATGTCCCGATAGACAAGGAACACCTAAAACTTAAAAACAACCCGATTCAAAAAGTGCACAAATATCTAAACAGAGCTCAACAAAGGAGATATGGAGATGCTGGACAAGGATATGAAAGGGTGATCAATATCATTTGCATTTAGGGCAACACATATTAAAAGAGTAACATATGCTATTAGAACGGTGAACATCCAAAAAGTCTGACAAGGACAAATGCTACCAAGGACAGATTCAGAGCAAGAACCTATGGTTGCAGATGTGGCTGCAAAGTGGTCCAACCAGCTCACTTCAAAGTCAAAAATCTTGCCACACTGTCTAGCAATCACGCTTCTTGTTATATCCATGGTTGCTAACATGTATCTACACACACACACACACACACACACACACACACACACAAAGCTTACACATGCATCTTACAGTGTTCACCAGAACCTAGGAACAACCACAGTTTTGTTGTGTCTCTAAATGGATAACTAAAGGGTTTCAAAAGACTGTGTCCTGCGTGTTTCCATTCGCATGTTGAAAGGGGGAACATTATGTAGGAAAGACACAGAAGATGTCTGACCAGATGAACATGGGATTGTGCTTCGGCCAGCAAAGCTCTTCTATGTGATGATGCAGTGATGGACACATAGCTGTATGCACTGGACAAAACCAGAGTATCTTATTGCACAAACTGCAAACACGGTAATGGATGCCGTTTCTCAAAGACCAACCAGTCGGGCACAGGATCCTGGGGTAGATGCTGACATGAGAACCCAACTGAACACTGATACCGATGAATGGTACAGAGTTATCAAAACAGGGGAGGGAGGTGGGAAAACGTGCTGGCCTAAGAAAGCTGGGAAGTGTCTAGTGATAAAGTTTTTTCCACAGTGTGTCAGTGGTCAGTTCTGAAAGCCCCGACTACGCCCTCCGGGAGTGGGGATGAGGACAAAGCTTTCTCATGGCTGGGAAGGGAAGTTATAGATAAACAAGAGAGGGGGGACTGTGGTGTCATACTGAATTAGAGTCAGAGCTGTCTCGAATCCCTTGTTTGACTTAGTGCAGACACTCACGGGTCTATAAATAATTATATGTATCTATGTATATGCATGGGTGACTAGATACACATATGTTTGCTAGCTGTGTCTGCTGATAAGACCGAAACATCAGAGTAGCAAGCAGAGAGTCCAACAAGTAGATCTCTGCTCCTAACACTGTTCTGCAATGAAAGCAAACAGGACCCTTGGAGAAACTGCTGGCGTTAGGGCTCGGGCAGGTGCATATTATAATGCTGGAAAGCAACGCGGTGCTCTAAAACAAAACAAGAATGGTGGCACCTGGGTGGGAGCACAGAAGCCAAAGAAAATCACTACAAATGACCAAAACCACAATCATTTGCACGGCTAAGTAACTCGAGTAGGAATGAATGGGAAACAAAGCAGGTAGTAACTATTTATATCAGTGTGGGTTTACACTGCCATAAATAATTGAGGAAGGAGGATTCTGAATAATTTATGTGGGTACTGTGCTCTCAAGGAGGTGGAGCAGAGCCCTCCCCCCAATCACTGAGGATGAGCTGCTCATGGGGATTTCCTTCCAAAAAAGAGCATGGAAACAGAGAACAGGAATATGGCTTTGCGCTGAAGAACCCACAGATGCCACCTCCCACGGGTGATGGGCATCACCAGCGGTGAGATGCACTCAGAGCATCCCCTCGTCCTTCACATCTGTGGTCTTCTTCCCTGACCACGAGGAAACCCTGAGAAAACCCAAACCGAGTGATTTCATGCAACACAACTAACCATTACTTATTGAACTATCAAATTCATTTAAAAATGGAAGCTACAAGAGACTATCACAGCCAAGAGGTCCCTAAGGGGACATCACTAAATGCCACAGGGATCCTTGATGGAGTCCTGGGACACGGGAAGATCAGTGGAAGATGATGAATGGCGGGGTTCTGGTATTAGTAATGGGTCACTCCCGGCTCATTAATTACAGCAACTGTACTGTAGCAACATGAGCCCATCAGTGGGACAGCCTGGTGCCGCTAATACAGCTGCTTCCTGCATTAATTTTTTACGCTTAGAATAAATCTAAAGGTATCCTAATATAAAAGTGTATTAAACATCCCTGTGTGCGTGCACGTGTGCATGCACGCGCACACACACACACACACACACACACACACACAGAGTGCAAGCACAGGATAGATGAGAGAGAGAGAGAGAGAGAGAGAGAGAGAGGGAGGGAGAGGGAGAGAGGGGGGGGGGGGGAGGGGGAGGGGGAGGAGAGGGAGGGAGAGAGAGAGAGAAGAGAGAGAGAGAGCATGCACCTGCCTAGGCTCTAACCGAATAGATCTGGATTAAGCCAGTATGAGAACTCCAGCACTCGCAGAGGCTGGCAAGAATAACACACAACAGGCAGACTCTGCATTTAAAGGAATTTCTGTCATTAAACCAGCTCCTTGTGAAGTGCCCAGTTCTGCCATTCTGCACACCATTGTGCATGTTACATATTTACAGAGGGTCTAACCTCTCCAGAGAGTCTACGGGGTACTGGGAAGTCAAAGTCCCTTAAATGGTGGGCCACAGGCTATCAGGAACTTACATAATCAGTGTAGAACACAATCAACATTATTTGTCTCATTGAATGAAAGAATAAAAAGCGTTTCTACTGTTTGAAAAAATATATATCAGAATGCAATTAACATAATAAAAGGTTGGGGAAAGGCTTATTTTGCGTATTTATTTTGTGTATATGTGTATTATAGCTACTGCTATAAAATACAATTCTCTGGGTTTGGTTTTTTTTAATTTTCTCACATAATGTATTCTGATTATGGTTTCCCCTCCCCATAAAGACATTTTCTTAAATTTTTCTTTCATTATATTGCATCCCAACCACAAATTCCTCTCCCTCCACCCTAGACTCTCGCTTCCATGTCCCCTCTCCCCCAAGCCCACCAACACCTCCATCTCCCGTCAGAAAAGAGCAGGCCTCCCAGGGACATCAACCAAACACAGGGTGTGTTACGCCAGGCACAAACCATCACATCAAGGCTGGACAAGGCAAACCAGTAGGAGGACAAGTAAAAAAAGGAGTCAGAGACAACCCCCACTCCCACTGTAAGGAATCCCACAGGAACACCAAACTACTCAGCCGAGACATATATGCAGAGGACACAGGTCACACCCCTACAGGTTCCCTGGTCTCTGTGAGCCTCAATGAGTCACAGTCAATTGATTCTGGTGTCCCTGACCCCTCTGGTTACTCTAATCCTTTCCCCCATCCTCCACAGGGCTCCCTGAGCTCCCCCTAATGCTTAGCTGTGGGACTCTGCATCGGCTCCCATTAGTTGATGGATAAAGTCTCTCTGGTCTCTTTGGTGACAATATGCCAGGCTCTGGTCTCAGAACACTCAGCAGGCAGGACAAACTGCAGGTTCAAGGTTTTGAGTTGGTGTCCCAATCTCTCCACTTGAGGCCTTTCCCGGTTACAGAAGATGCCGATTCGAGCTCTTTGTCACCCATGACTAGGAATCTTTGCTAGGGTCACTCTCATAGACTCCATTGTCCTAGTATTCTACATCTCCTCTGAAATGCCCCCCAATTCCAGTCATTTCTCCCAGGATTTTATTCCCCCTCCTATTCCCAACCCTGCCTGCCCCAAATCCACCACTGAAATCTATCAGTAGCCCACATAATTGGAGAAGATTTTCCACCAACTCTACATATGACAGAGGGCTAATATCCAAAATACATAGAGTTCAAGAAACTAGACAACAAACTAAACAATCCAATTTTAAAATGGGGTATACAGATCTAAACAGAATTGTCAAAAAAGGAATCTCAAATGGCCAAGAAACACTTAAAGAAATGTTCAACGTCCTTAACCATCAGGGGAACGCAAACCAAACAACTCTGAAATTCCATCGTACACCTGTTAGAATGGCTAAGATTACACACGTGTGCGCTACACCACTCCTGGGCAAATACCATTCTACCTCAAGGGCATCTGCTCAACTGTGTTCATAGCAGCTTTTTTTCATGATAATCAGCAACTGGAAACAACCAAGGTATCCCTCAACTGAAGAATAGATGACGAAAACGGGGCACATTTACATAATGGAGTATTACTCAGCAGTTAAAAGCAATGGCATCATGAAATTTGCAGGCAATCTGAGGCAACCGAGACCCAGAAAGACAAACGTGGTATCTACTCACTTATAAGTGGGTAAGTCGATTTAAAGCAAAGGATAACCATGCTACAATTCACAACCCCAGAGAGGCTGAGTAACAAGGAGGGCTTAGGAAAGACACAAGGGTCTCCCTAGGAAGGGGAAATAGACTAGAAGTACATTCTTAATGTAGGTTAAAACCCAAACAGTTAGAAAGCTACTATAATAAGTTATGGCAGTAGCCATGGCCACAAAAGCCTTCAGACAAGTAAATTTTAGGGGAAAAAGACAAGTAAACTTTAGGGAAGAAAAAAATCAGAACCTCAACTGGGTGAGGTTAGGGGGAGGGGAGAAACTTACACCAAACAAAATAAAACAAACAGAAAAACAAAACCACCTACACCAAAAAATACAATATTCATTCATTTACACACTCCTAACCCAGGAAGTTATTTAAATTCTTTAAGTTTATTTAAATAATTCACTCTACCATGTTTCCAAAGAAATTCGTATTGAGTGTCTAGCCCAATTGATACACAAATTTCTCTACAAGCATCCTAACAAATTCCTGATGGTATTTTTATTGAAACCCCTATTCCATGAATTATTGGTAAGTTCAATATGGCCAAGTCCCTGGTATACTCAAATCTCTTCCACTATTATTTCAAGTTGAAATAAATGTATTTGTACAGCTCTGATTACTTTCACACAGAGGAAAGCTCGTGTTCCATTTGTGTTTAATGGTTTTGGTAGAAAAGTTTCCATCTAAGGGTCAAATAAGTAGGGGGGCTGAGGGCTGTGGCTGTTATGCTTATGGCCCTAGCATCAATCCATTGTTGTGCTAAATAACTAAGCAAATACATTTTGAAGATGTGATCTGTCTGCTTAAGATCTCCAGCTTAAGTCAATTCACTTGGCCTTCTCGGTGAAAATGAAGTGCTTTAATAAAATGCACTCTTAATAAAACATGATCCTATCACAAGTGCAAATCCTTAAAAATGAAGAGATTAAGTGAGAAAGTAGGCAGGTAAGGATCTTCTTTTGTTTCTTCTACGGTTCCTCGAGTAGAAGGTAAGCAGGACAAGCAAGCAGGAATCTGGCGGACAGTAATCGTGAACAGCGGAGATGAAAAGAAAGAGGCACAACGTTGGACAAGAGTGACAACTGAACCCGCCACAACCAATCCCCAGACGACGTGGAGAGCCTGGATGAAAGCCAGCAACAAATCCTGAGGTTGCACAGCCGCTGGATTTGTGCAAATGCCCCTCTTCAGGAACAAGGTGGAACATTTAAGACAGTCTCTTCCCTGGGAACCAAACCCTTTGCTCTGCTGGGGGAAAGTGTAACCATTTGATGGAAGTTCTTCCGGTGCTTCAGGCTTGTACGGACATGCACAGACTCGCATGTAATCTGACCCTGAAGAAAGGCATGTATGGCACCCTCCCAGTCACCTCAGAGTGGCATGCGTACCCATGTGAGAATAAACAGATACCATACGGGGTTGTATTAAGGGGGACCAGGAAACCAAGAAATAAAGACTCCAAAATGCAGGGTGGTCTCATTCAAAGCCAGCTCAAGTCAGTCTCCATCACTTTCCCTTATTATAATGGCATGGCATGCCACACCGGAAGCAAAGATCCTTGGTGAGGTTAATTATTTAACTACCCACTGTTACTCCATAAGCCATTAACTTTTCAAACATTTGCTTCTTCTGAGTTCTCTAAACTTAACTGATACCCTAAACAGCAATGGAGTGATTGTTCAGGGGCATCAGAAAAGTTAGAATGAAATACATCACGCCATCTTTTTATCTTTTCCAGACGGAGCTCTTCCGTACCCCGGTGGAAATGACCTATCTTAATAGTGGCAGAACCGGGGGTGACCACATTTGCCAAAACCCGGGCTGTGCATGAGTTTGGTTGTATTTTGTGAGAGTTTCTAAACTAACTGGGTAAGCCTGTGGGGGTGGGGAAGGTGGGGGTGAGGGAGGCACGCTCAAGGGCGGGGAGAAGCTTTACTGGTTCTAAGTTGGAAAGAAGAATTGAAAAAAGGAATAAGAATTCACGGCACTGAAGTAATGATGTAGCTTTCGGGCGCTGTTGTATACCTGAGCTGTCTGTGCCTTCTCTACAATGAAACACACAAAAGAGAACGTTCACTGGAGCCCTGATATCAGGACTACAAAAGAACTGAGGGGCTCTGGTTAAATCCCCTCTGCAGTCATCATCCATCTCTGCCCTATGGCTGCTTCTGCAGTCATCATCCATCTCTGCCCTATGGCTGCTTCGGGCGTGGAAAATGTCAAACCCCCAAAGCAAACAGACCTTATGCAAACCTGACTCTACACGTATTTTCTTTATTGCAAGGCACGTGCATGGGAATCGGGGGACAACTCTGTGGCTCGTGCTCTCTTCTTTATATAAGTTCCAGGGGTCAAACTCAGGCCACCAGGACCCTACCTCTTTTTATCCACAAAGCATATTGTATGCATAATAGGACAACAATGGCACTGTGTATTTTCCCCCTCATGAAACAGCACACTTGTTTTGGAAGTTTATGACAGCGCTGGGCATAGTTGCACATGCCTTTAAGTTTAGAACTTTGGAGTCTGGGTCAAGAGAGTCTATAAGTTCAAGGCCAGCCTAATCTACGTACTGAGAGTTCTCAAAGTGTGTGTGCAGGTGTGTGGGAGGGGGCACAGTAGCACATACATGTAACCCCAGTACTTGGCAGATAGAAGCAGGAGGATCAGAAAGGAGTCCAATACTATCCTTGGGCGCATAGTGAGTTATGGGCTATGAAACATAATTTAATAAACAAAAATAAATTTTTAAATAGGTTTTGTTTTTACTTTACTCTCCCTGTATTTATATAAAAGATCTGGAATACACAGTCTTGGTTCTAGACTCAATCTGAACACCTCCCCATATATTTATTTATGAACACACTGTTAAACTGTTTCAGGGCCTGTGGCTGTTCTCAGATTGTTTGATAACCCGATATCTTGACTGTCTCACAATGGAAGTACTCTTCTCCAATTTTGAAACTTCTGTATTATCAACCACTTTAGATTTACAACGAACACAAAACACATCTTTACAAATGAAACTTTTGATACATTAAAGTTATTCCTGAGGTTGCCAGGTGGTGATGGTGCACATCTTTAATCCCAGCACTTGGGAGGCAGAGGCAGGTGGATCTCTTTGAGTTCTAGACCAGCCTGGTCTACAGAGTGAGTTTCAGGACAGGCTCCAAAGCTACAGAGAAACCTTGTCTCGAAAACCAAAACAAGAAAAAATACATTCTACTGTCGATTAATCAGAGTGGCATAAATGGTCAGTAACTATTGGAACGTGTTTAATTTTCTTAACCACCAGGGAAACGCAAAGTACAAGTACTTTGAGACACCAACTCACCCCAGTCAGAATGTCTACTAACAAATCTGACGTCAAATGTTGGGATGAGTATAGAGAGAGGGGGCTCATATTAACTGTTGGTAGGGGCACAAATTAATACAACCATTGCGGAAATCAGCTTGGAGATTTCTCACAATAAAATTAAGAGTAGAACCCAGCTATTTTGCTCTAGAATGCACTCAAAGAACTCCATACCCTGCCAAGGAGCTTATATGTGCCCCTTGTCGATAGCTGCTCTCTTAGCCATAGCCAGGGAATGTAACTGACAATCTAGTTAACCATCAACGGATGAATGGAGAGTGGAAGTTCAGCTTTATTTAAAATTTAAAGTTCAGCTTTATGACTATTCCGCGCTGAAGACAAATCGCAAAATCGTTGCGGGGAAACTGAATGAACTCAAAATGTATAATACTAAATAAAATTGCAGGAAACCACATTCTCCCTCATACACAGATCTCAGCCTATGACACATATGGGTGTACATGTAAACAAGTGTACACGTGGGTGAAGTGTAATGAGAAAGGGGAAATAGGTGATGAAAGGCCAGGTGATGGGCACTTGAGTCACAAACGAATATAATGCCAATCGTTTCTCTATTTTTAACTCTGGCAGGGGTTTTTTAGGTTTTGGTGGTAGGGAAGCGCATAGAAATAGAGTTGACGGTGAATTTGTAAAATACAATGTAGAGATCCTCAGCTTCAAAATGGCTTGTCTAACTGCTGGGGCTGGTTAATTATGATCTGTGTTAATCATAAATGTGGATTTTTATTACTATTTGAGAGTTGTTTGTGATTTTAATACCCAAAAAAAACGGAGGCAAACAGAAGTTAAATAACATCCCCTAGGGCCGCGTGCTTGGTAAGTACCAAACCTTATTTCAGTGTGGTTCAGAATGGCTGTAAAGACAGGTTTTGTGTCTGGAGAGGAGTGGGTCCTATAGAGTAGACGAGAAGAGAGGTCTGAGCTAGTGAAGGGTGCCTCTGAGTCTGGGAGAGAGCAAAGAGCCACGGCAGTTGAGGGCAGCTGTGGGCAGATGAGCGGGAAACCAGCTGATGCGAAGCCTCGGTCCGGGCTTTTGTTTTTAATGAGAGAGGATGCCAGGCTTTGTCCCTGAAAGCATGAGAGGTTTTCTCCTAATGTTTATGTGTTTGCCTAGCACAGAGTACAATCAAGGCCAATAAAAGAAAAGAGATCCACAATGCCACAGACGTACTCAACATCCTCTCTCTGGAACGGCAGGCACATCTTTTATTGAAATGTGAAAGCAAATTTCTTTGATTGAGAGCAAATAAATTAAATGTACCTATGATGTACTGCCATCATGAGGTCCTTAATGTCAGAGATGAGAGCGTGCGCTTGGCTACCCGCCAGAGCCCTCTCCGGTATTTTTATCTTTTCTATGCACTCTCCTGTCCTCTGTAGGAGAAGAGGACAGCACTGTGTCCTTTTTTAAAGTTAGCGTTGTTTCAAGATTTATATCCCCATAATTAGATTATAGTTTATCCCAGGGAGCAACTGTCTCACCCATGACCCTCAGAACTATGGCAGTGCTTAGGTACATCTCTATTCTGGCCATCCCAGCAGCTGGCATTCTACACTTGTCTCTCAATTAACTTGTTGCAGAAAACATCTTTGTTCCATGCTGAGAGAAAATGCATTTTTTAAATTGTTTGGAACTTTTAACATTTCTTCACTGATCTCACAATGAGAAATAATAAAATCTTACCTTTCCGGTGTCAGGCCAACCTCTGACCAAATTCCCACAGATTTCCAAAACAATTCTACCTGCCTATAGTCTATTGAAAACCTCAGGCTTGGCCTGGTGGCATAGACCTGTAATCCCAGCTACCTGAGGCCAAGGAAAGAAGATTATAAGTTCAAGGCCAGCTTGGTCAACTTATTGAAACCCTTTGTCAAAGTAAAAGCATAAATCAACAAAGTGATGAATAAAAATTTTAAATGTATACGATATAGATTTGAAACTTGTAAGGAAAGACTTTATTGTCACTTACATGGGTACCAATGTGTCTATGTGCGCATACGTGTATGAGTACGTGTACCCATGGTGGCCAGAAGAGGACATCAGGTACTCTGTTAGTGAAGGTACAGGTGATTGTGAGCTATCCAGTGGGTTGCTGGAATCTGAATTACTATAATCCTCTGTAAAAGAACTAAGAGCTGCTAATCCCTAGGCCATCTCTCCAGCCTCAGATTTGAAACTCTCAACCTCTTCTTCTATAGCTCATTTCTCAGGAAATAAGATCTTAACCTTTTCAAGAAATCAGACTAACACTCGCCCAAATTTTCAAACTCCAAATTAACTACATTTTCTAATAGTCTATTTAAAACCCCCGTCAGTTGTATTGGCGAACACACTGGAAAGCAAACGCAAGGAGATCTTAAGACTAAAGCTAGGCAGAAGTTTTTAGTAAGATCAAGACTCAGTCGCAAAAGAAAAATAATAAGACAAGCAAGCAAACAGAAAACAAGTTAGGGAATTATACCTGCCACTCTGTCATGACAAGTAATTTCTTCACATTCCACTGACAAATATTTATAAATTAAGTCTTAAAACTAAAAGCTGAAATCATGTTAAAATGTGACAGTATGCAATATGCATGACATTAAAATTTAAATATCTGGGGCTAGAGAGATGATTTTGCAGTTAAGAGCCACTTGGGGCTCTTGCAAAGGATCCAAGTTTGAATCCTAACACCCACAAGATGACTGACAACCTCCTTAATACCAGTTCCAGGACACCTTCTTCTGACCACTATAGGTAGCAGGCATCTAAGTACATCTAAGTGCACCCATACACTTACAATAAAATAAGCAAATCTGAAAAAATATCTGAACATCTACAGACCCTTTACGTCAGATGTCTAAGATACTGCCTCAACTGGGAGCTTTAGTCCTCCAAATACTTCTCTCTCTTATGTAAAAACAAAACAAATATGATAATTTTGTTTTTAAATCACAGAACTACTCGGTACAGGAAAATACACTAAACAGAAGCATGGGACTCCTCAGGAGACTGTCACAGCACATTCTGTGTTTTCAGGAGGAAACGTGCTGGACCTTATATTCTAAGGTTAAGGAATCTCTACTAGCATTTGCATCTAGTAAGTCCTATTGCATTGCACTGCTTTGAATCTTCTGTATAAACAACACATACACACACACACATACACACACACACACACACACACACACACACACACACACACGTGCTCGAGAATTCACTTACCTCTGCTTTTTCCACAAAGCATTTCTTACTTGATGCCCTCTCAAGCAAGTATTTCAAATATTTTTGACCAAAGAAAAATATGTTGAACCTTGTGCAATATATATTCAGGAAATAAAAATTTTTATATGGCATTTGCCTTATTAGTCGTGACGTAAAATCTTTATTTATTTATACAAATTCTATTTATTGTTCTAAATTAAAGCTCGAGAGGTTGAAAGGTACTGCCTCAATTATATGACTCACTTTCTTTTTAATGACATAACCCTATGTTATAATTCAGAAAATTCACCCTGAAATCAAAAAGCATATATAATTGATCGTGGGGCAGGTGCTTTTCCTCTATAAGCAATCTCTCGTGGAGAATGAATGGTTCAGAATAAGGTTAGTATGTTTGCTTAATCTCATGGTCATTAAGTCTTTCCAAATTTCCTTTATCTTTATTAAAAGAGAGAGAAAAATCTTAGTGCATTATGAGCTGGGCTTGATGGCACAAACCAAACCTGTAGTTACAATGTTTGGGAGGCCAAGACGCAAGGATAAGTAGCTCCTTAGCAAGACTAAAGTCTGTATACATGCATGAGGTAAGTAAGATCCATGTTCCGATTTTCAGCTGAAATGTCCCCCGAGGCACATATGTTCGGAGGCCTGGTCTCTGCTGGCAATGTTTGGAAAGGTTATGTAACTTTAGGCGGAAGTCACATGATGACACCCTGAAGGAAGAGGTCCCTGAGGTGTGCTTTGAGATTGTATTGGCTCGTCCCACCTCTTGTCTCCTTCCGGCTTCCTGACTAAAGACACATTGTGACAGTCTGCCTCTGGCTCCTGCCACTATGCTTTCCCTGCCATGAAGGCCTCAACCCCTTCTTAAACAACAAGCCAAGTAAATCCCCCTGTCAAGCTGCATGGTGTCCAGTCTGTGGTCACAGGGATGAGACGAGTAACCAACACAAAGCCCTTTTGTGGTTTTTTTGGGGGTTTTGCTTTTATAAAATTGGTTTTTAGCAAATTCTAAACTTGTAAAAGGAAACGTAATATTTAGGTAGTAACTGAACAATAATGCAATATTTAATGCCACTGTATTTGGCCTATGTGAGAAGACTTCACTTGCTGTGGCAAAAATCTGACAAGAGGCGACTTGTGGGTGGGTTTATTTGTCTCAAGGGAATATGGCATAGAGCACCTGATGTCCTCCTCTGACCTCCACTGACATAAGCACCAGCTCTCATGTACATACACACACACACACACACACACACACACACACACACACACACACACCACTGTGCTCATTTCATGCCTCTAGCAAGTTTTCCAACAAGTCTAGGTGATAGGACTCTAGAAAGGCTCATCACATACAAATTACATACATGGAATTCCCTCCACACCTCAACATCTTAAACTGCAAGTCACAACCCCACACAGGGTCCCAAAAGCTTTGCCAGTGGTAGAAGATTTCTGAACATACCATGTCCGAAAATTAACTCTTTGAATCCAATGTGCATCCAGTTGTGCAAAGAACACACATGTGCTCTTTGGACAACACGTGTCTTGAGCCACACGAAACATCTTAATTCAAATGCAAGAATATGGTATGCTATACACATCACTGATTTCACAGTACATACAAACCTTTCTTCACTGATCTCACTGTACATACAAAGCTTTCTCCTCCATGGAAATAAAGTGGCTTCATTTCAAAGAACAAAGAATATTTTTCTACCATCATTCCTTTGGCATGCAAATATCAAATTAGTATGACTTTAGGTTGTGTTGTATTCAAGTAGCTAATTCTAAAGTTTTCTGCTTGGGCTGCTCATTTGAGTTTCATTTTGAAATATCATTCAATGAATTTCGTCCAAGGTCATGTAGGACAGTAATTATTCTAGCTTCAGGCTAGTGTGCCTGTGTATACAAACCTTATTCTCTCTTTGTATGTGTTCTGAACTAACTTCTAAAACTGCAGGTCTACACATGTCTAAAGAAGAAGGCTTAGGAAGACAATTTCCCCCAAGAAAGGCAGCAGCAGGGTTTGAGTCACTAATGTCTAAACCCCACCTTGTGTCTTCAGTATTGTCTAAGTTCTCTCCCTCCCCGTTTTTTCCTCTGCTGGCTCATCAATCTGCTTTGCTTAACAGGAGAACAAATATGTTAAAGCAACTTTTAAAAGTGTGTGAAAATAATGTATCTAAATATTATTTTTAAACATTATTTATGTGTAGATGTGCATGCCTGTGTGAATGTGTGTGCGAATGGCCAAGAGGAATCTGGGAGGCCAGAAGAGGGTGTCAGAAGAGGGTGTCAGTTCCCCTGAAGCTGGAGTTACAGACTGACCTGAGTACTGGAATCCAAACTTGGGTCCTCTGGGACAGCAACAAGCACTCCTATCTGCTGAACCATCTCTCTAGCCCCTTATCTAAATATTATTTTTGAATGCATCTAAATGAAAAGAAGGGAAGATTTTAAATTTAAAAAAAAAAAAGGCCCCTTTCTTGGGTTAATTTTCGATACATCAAAGATGAAATGACAGAATGCCTGATAGAATTTTTAAAGTGTCATTATGAAACCAAAAGTCATTTCCATTTTAGATGGTTCATATATGATTACACTTGAATAATGGGGGGGTTGAAAGAGAAATCTAAAGTTTACGTGTAACTTCTATAGAAGAAGCTATTTCCCCAGTGTGAATGTGTGCCTGCCCCTCCCGATAGAACCCAGGCAGCTGCTCCCTACCGAGGGCCTGCGATCACTTTGTCCTTTGTGTACCTCTACCGCCATCACAAGCTGTTTACTGTCATTTTCTGTCCTCCAACCACATTAGGCTTGTTCACTAGATGGAGAGAGCTAAAGAGGAAAAAAGCCTCGGCCTTGCATTTATCTTTGGATTCCCAGAAGCCTAGTTACAGGAAGGACCTGGGCACAGGTGCATTGAACGACACACAGAAATTCACATTTAACTGGAAAACATGTGGCTCTCAGGCAGACCAGCGTTACCACTGGGCAGGGCACTTAGCTGAAGGCTGATTTGGCTAAAGTAAAAGCAAGGCCGGGTTTTTTTTGTTGTTGTTGTTGTTGGGTTTTTTTTGTTTTTTTTTTTGTTTTTTTTTTTTTTTTTTTTTTTTTGACAGGGTTTCTCTGTGTAGCTCTGTAGACCAGGCTGGCCTCGAACTCACAGAGATCCAGCTCTCCCTCCCAAATGCTGGGATTAAAGGCGTGCCCCACCACTGCCTGGCTAAGCCCTGGGTTCTTGAGAAAAGGAAATACGCACATTTGAATTTTTCTAAGCCATCCTTCTCAGCTTGCTTTTCCATCCCGGTGAAGTGATTTTCCAAATGACAGGTGACAGCCAACATCCTTAAAGATCTGATCACTTGAAAACCAACCCTTCTCCCCCCTCCCCTGGTAATGGGCCCAAACATGGCAAACCCTGTATGTCGCATCACTTTACTCTTATTCTGACACACATACCCCCTTCTCACACCCTTCCGGCCTCTGTAACAAGTTCTCACAGACCAACTCACAGATAAGAAAGCAATTGTGTTTAAAGTGTGTTCAAAGTCACAATACAAGGAACCCTGCTGTTAGCTCAGAAGAAAACTTCTGGAAAAGGTTTCAGCAATTAGCACGTTGCAGTGTGGGTCCAACAAGCAACACTCTGGGTGGTGCCGTCATTAACTCGGCTGGACACACAGCCATCGGTTCTGGCTACTTTCCCTCAGCCAGGCCGAGCAGATGCCCTACACCATACACAACACGGGAGAATCACCCACAGCTGTCGCTTCAGTTCGGTTGTTCATCGGGAGTGGCTGCTGCCACCCCCACCTCTGCACACTGGGTAAACGAAACTGACACCCAGGGGATCGCTTTCCCATGCGAAGGCCCCGTGCCCCGAAGCACCTGCACAGAAGCCACACTAGCAACCGAGCGCTCGCCAAAGGCTCCCGGGCGACGGCGGGAACCGTGTGCGACCCGCCCCCGCCGCTCTCCCTTTTCTTCCGAAGTGTGCGGGGACTTCCCCGACGTCCCTCGGCCACTTTCTTCCCATCAGCTCGGTCCCTTAGGGGACCCGCCACGCTGGGACTTTGAGATTCTCACGCCTGTGGTCGCGGGGTGTCACAAGGCAGCAGAGCTTACGGTCCCTGGCTGCTTGCAGCACTGGGCAGGGGTATGGAGTGGCGCGGGCCGCAGGTGGGGGTGGGTCCCCTCCTGGCTTTCGCGTCACCCCCACCCCTCCCCGGGAATCGTGCGGTGCACACAAAGGCCACCGAGCCCCCGGTGGCTCTGCACACCGCACGTGGCACCTGCGGCCAGCTGAGCGCGCGCCATAACTGTGTTCGCTCCCGCGTCGCCGCCGAGTCCCCACACTTGCATAAGTTCCCGCGCTCGGGGCGCACGGTGGCGTGGGGACCCTGGCTTGGACCCGGAGAGCGGGAAGGGAAGGAGGGACAGGTTAGGAGCAGGCCTGCTTGCCTCGGCCGTCTGGGACCTCCTGCCTGTTTTCCGCATCCTGTCTGGGGTCTTAGGTCACCCTCCGGGGTCAGGCTGGATGCACATCCTACCGTGCTCCTTAATAGTGCATAAACTTTGGCCGTTCAACTTTACCCCTTTCTGCCGACGTGGGGGGACATCATGATACCTGTGCACCAGCGAATCCATGTGTCCTGGGGCCTGGAGCTTAAACGCCGCGGGAAGAAAGTTTTCCAGATGAACACGGACTTCTGGGCTGTAGAAGCCATCAGAACCAAGCAGCCCCGACCCTTAATGGTCATTAGCTTCAGGCGCCAACACGCTGCTCTTACCTTCGTTAAAATGCTTGCAAGAATGAAATGAGGAGAGCCTGTGAGAGGTCTTGCAAAGGAGCCTGGCACACTCAACAGGTGGTCTGTTTATGGGGCTCTTCCGCAGTAGCTAGCTAGTCAGGTGTTTAAAATGCACAGGGCCCTTAATTTAAATGCAAACCTGTGTGTGGCAGAATAGCGAGTCAGGGCTCCAAAAACAAAGGTGCAGAGAAGCCAGGCATGCGGTTTGCTCGTGGTCTTGCAGAACTCAGTTGCCACATTACAAGAATCCGGTTTTTGCACGGTCCTAGCTCACCCAGAGTGATATGTAAATATATGCCTATAACGTCGTGTTGGGGCAAGAAAAGGAAAGAAGAAGAAATTCCCCGTGAAAGAACAAAGTACCTCAGAAATACCTGTTTCTGAACTTTCACTGCAAAATTTCCCCAGCTGAGAATAACGAATGAAGGACTGTCCGGTAGGCGAACACTGGGCTGTTCCAGAGCCTTCGGGTGACAGTTTGCTCTCTGTTCGCCTTGGCTTTTTCCATGAGTTGCTCATCCTGCAGCAGATCAGATGAACAGTTTTACTATCCATCCCCCAAAGATTTAGAAACAAAACAACCTTAGCAACACAAACCCGCTCAACGCGGACTTTCCCCCATTGGCTATCCACATGTCTGCTGTAGATACTCGCTGATGGATGCTCTAAGTATTTTAACTTGTCTAACGTCTCACCAATAGCCAGGATTTGAATTTAGTTTTGCCTCGGTCCTGGACATTGCTTCTCTTTTTATTCCATAAAAGAGTAAATTACTAAAACAAAACAATGCAAAACAAAATTAACTCAAGTTGGGGCATCCTCTTAATCCTAGCAATCGGGAGGCAGAGGCAGGTGGATCTCTTTGAGTTTGAAACAAACCTGGTCTACAAGGCACGTCCCAGGCCAGCCAAAACTACCTAGGGAGACCCTTTCTCAAACAAACAAACAAAAACACCAATTCATTTATGTCTTGCAAAAGGGGATGAGTGGAGGGACGGGGAAGTGAGGGACATCCAATTTTGGTAGTCACCTTCTTAAATAATTCCCTTTACCAAGATAACTAAGCATACGGCTTGGTTTTGAGAAGTGAGAGGAAAGAGTCTATCACAGCCCGGGCAGAATAACGGAACGACAACAGTGGGATGAGTTCATTCATAACGGAGTTGGAGAAATAGTAGTCAGCGGTGCCTTCTAAGCCACAGCCCTTTCAAAGTACTTGATTCTTGAAAAAAATGACAAAATAATGAAGACCCGTCTTCCCTTCCCCCGTTTTTTCTTTCTTTCTTGGGTAATCGTTAGCTAATAAAACAGTCAAAATAAATTTTAGAAGGGCTCAAGGAAAGTTGACAGATGAACAGCAAGAAATGAAAGACCACAGTAAGAAGACGGGGCTAGGACGAGGTATGAGAGGCGCCCTTTCTTTTGTCTGCTTCTCGGAGGAAAAAGATTTCCCATTTGCCAGAAACTTGAAAAAAAAGAAATGTACAAAGATACATTGCCTTTTCCTAGTTAAACTGTGGAGCGGAAGCCATAGTTAGATGTTGGTGGCGGGAGGGGGTGAGCAGTATTTTCTTCCCAAGACAAAAATTGAAACCTCCATCTGTGCACACCCTGGAGAGCCTGGACATAGTCCTGCTGAGGCTTTGAACTGGCTGGGGGATGGGAAGCCGCTACTTTAAAAAGGAAGACACAAGTCCACTACCTCTTTTCCAGCAGCGAAGCATTCATGCAGGAAGTGAGCTTAGAACGAGTTTCAAAAGGAAATGCAATGAAGGGGCCGAGAGAGGCTCAGCATGCAATTTTCAAGGGCTAAGCGATATTTTCCAGAGGGTCAGCGTTAGGGACAGAATAGCAATTCTGACAGAGGTACAAGAACTAGGCTGCAGAATAGAGAGAAAGGGGAGAAAAGAATTCTGGGTGACTTCCTATGTGTCCTATGGAGGCTTCTGGGTCTCATGCTCCAAGCAAATTCATTCCTCAACACTAGACAGAGCAAGTTCTGCCCAGTCACTTACCTGGTAGGACAGGTAAGCACTCATTTGCAAATGTCACACTCCCGTCCAGCGGCATTCTAGATCCCAAGACCTTTAATTGTGTCCAGGGCTGTGCCCAATACATTGATACACTGTAGTTAGTTGTTTTCCACCAGCACCCCTGGTCCCATTGCTGCGCCAGCCCCAAATAACACGCAGAGACTCTGTATTTGATATAAGGCTGTTGGCCAGTTAATAGTCTTAATGATTAACCCATTTCTACTATTCTAAGTATTTCTACGTGGCTCATCTTACAGGCCAGAGCGGCTGGCGTTCTACCTCTCCGGGCTCTCCATGTTGACTCCTCCTTCCTACTTCCTCTTTCCTCCTTGTCTCCTAGCCCCACCTATCTTGCTTTCCTATTGGCTAACAGTGCTTAATTCATTAACCAGTATGAGAAACATATTTACAGAATAACATCGCCCATCAATACACCCTCAAATACCTTTCCAGAGTATCATCTGTGGAGGCATCACACTAACTAGAGTTGGCAGTTTCTCTCAGTTGCCTACCAAATGCAATGTACACTACTGGAAGCATGGATCTCACTGTGCACTCAACAATCAAACCAAAGAGTCACTCCTTGGCTCTCTGTTTCTCCTCACGTGGGAGCCATGAAGGAAGCAGCTCATGTTACAGTGTCTGGAGCATGTTCTTCCTGGTACAAGTGTAGTGGTATCTTGTTTATACTCTAACAAATAAATCTTGCCTGAAGATCAGAGAGCAGAGCTAGCCACTAGCTAACCGTAGAGGTCTGGAGGTCTGTATAGGCAGGCAGGCTGGGCCGAGAGAGGACGTGATAAGGCAGGAGGAGACAGATGCTCAGTCTCTTTTGGGCTGGGAAGTTGAGTAGGTAAGGTGGCTGTGGTTTTGCTCCTTCATCCCTGTGCTCTCTTAGCATCTTCCCCTAGATCTGACTCTGGGCTTTCACTATGAAGACCTTTTAGAACTTGTGTTACATATAAGAATGAGGATTCCCCCCCCCCCAAAAAAAAGAGGACCTACACTTCTGCAGATAGCCTTCAAATGTAAACAGATCCTCTGAATGGTTAGAAAACAAAGTTCCCAGCTCCAACTACATGGTCATGGTCTGCCATGACACTAATAATATAATTTCTTCAGATGCTTGGGACACTATGCTGTGACACCCACAGCCATCTCCTGCCACGAGTTGCAAGGAGGGGTTGGAAGACAATCTTATCCTACAAGTGTAAGCCAAATACACTCTTCCCTTCCCAATTTGCTTTCAGTCATGCTGTTTGGTCGCAGCAATAGAAACCCTAACTAAGGCTGAAGAGAAGTGGGAAAGGGTTGCAAGCAAGCCCAAGAAAATCTCTTACACTTCTAAGTGCAGCTATTATTAAAGAAACTAAAGGAAACCCTACACAGAACAGTTTTCTCAAAGATCTTGTCTTTGCACTGCAGAAATAAGAGGAGCAGTTTGCTTCCTGGTATCGTCTGGCTTCTTGCCACTCAAATCGCCTTCATCTTTATCTTTTCCTAAACATGATTGTCCCTCGTGGCTCAAACCATTCCCTTCATCTTACCTTCATGTCATTATCAAGAGCATCAGAAACCACTGCTAGACATAGGTGTTGTTGCTTCTGGGGTCCCATGGCCATCAGCATTCAAGCAAAATGCCCAATCATCCCAGACGTTAGCATTTTCAGGGTTGGCCACACAAGCACCATCAACAGTCAGCAAAATGTCTCATCATCCCAGGGTCTTTTGTGCATACACAGAATACCCATGTAATCCAAGCATATGTGTGGTGTGGCTAGGTAAGCCCCCCATACACACGTGTTACGTGACCTTTAAAAGCAGATACATCCAACCCACCTCTTCTCTAATGCCACATTTCTTCCAGAGAGGCCTGTGCACACCCCCTCTCTCTACTCTTTACTAATAAAACCCTTTGTTGTATATCTTGTGGTCTGTTCTCACGCACGGTAAATAAAAATGACAATTCCAAATCAGTAACCTCGAAGGATGCTCACACACCCACATACCTGTTGTACATCATCCCCTGTGGTATCTGCCAGCCCCTCTCACACAATATTCAAAAACTCAGTAACGCATCAACATCACTTTCAAGCAGGCGCGCTGCCACACACCTTAGAATACTCAGAGGCTGAGGCTGGAAGACTTTGAGTTTAAGACCAGTCCAGATTACATAGCGACTCTGCCTCAGGATGACAATACCACCATCAAAAAGTTTGTTTTGTGTCTCAATGTTCAGAATTTGAACAGCATCTCTGTTCTTCCAGTCATTCACATTCGAAAGCTTGGGGCCTCCTCGAATCTTTTTTTCTCCAATGTGCCCCCCAAAAGCTATTAAAAGTACATTTAGAATAAGCATAGCTAATTTATTTTTATGATACATGTCTAGTTTTGACTTGTATTATAAGACGTGACTATTTTAAAGAAAAATTTGGCAAAAAATTAATTTGAGTAGACATATACAGATACCTTGATTAACATCGTGATGTTATTACTCACCCTGTAGTAGCTCACTTCTGACAAGTCTAAAATCCAACTTCCACCTTGGATAATTTAATTTTATTGGTCTAAAATTGCATAAAGTTATAATATTTTCACCTACAAATAGGAGGATATTAAAATTGCAAAGCAATATGCCAGTCATGTTTGAAAAGAAATTTTGTTATGAACATTTAGTCATACATAGAAACAGTAGAATGAACACCCATAGGGCTCTCTTGCAAGGAGGGGAGGGAGGAGCAGAGAGGGAGGAAGGAGAGCAAGGTCAGGTGTCAGTTTATTCTTCCCCTCTTTGTCTCACTATGTCATGGTAACAGGGAAATGTGATTATAATAGTGCTGTGTAAAAGGGGAACATGGGCTTATCCACTCGGCATATGAATGACAGGGGTGCGTGATGCTGCCACAATGCCATTTTGTCATCATCAAAGCTGATCATCACAACAGCATTGCATGACCCCCAGTCCCTACTAAAATACTCTGTGTTGTCTCAAAAATGTATTTTCCCCAGGTTGTTTTGTTGTATTTTGGTTGGATTTGGAACCACGTAAATTCCAGCCGACGCTTTTGTTTTGAGCTCCAACGTCATTTTTAGTCTATTTGTCCATATCAGTGACTTAGAGATTGAACCAGGTCCTTAAATTTAAATGTCCCACAGTTTGCTTTGTCTGTTTGTGAAAGACCAGCAGAGCCTGGACCTTCACACTCCGACTCAGGAAAGGCGTCAACCCTCCCCCCCAATCACTCACGAGAAGCAGTCTTGATGCAAACTGCATGAGGAATTTTTATTCCAAGTGCACTGGGGCCCACAGTCATACACCATGCAGGGGTAGAGGGCTAAGGACCCCGAGTACAGAATTGAGACAGCTTTTATAGGGTTTACAACAAAGCCCGAACATCATAAACCAATCATCTCATAGCATCCAGAGCTTGCGTGGTGAGGGCCAATCAATTTAAACCATCCAAGCCCGTGCTTTATAGATCAATCAGTTTTCTATAGCCCCAGAGGTCTGCATTTGCACGGTCTCCGAGACCTTTCACCTATTTACAAACAGAGGACAGGGTCTGGAATTTAAGGTATTTGGGGCTTTTTAGATAGCATTTTTAAACTTCTAGCTTCCTGGGGTCATTAGAGAGTTAGGCTGTGTTTTTCTGTCCTTACATTTGCATCCTTCCTACATTTGCATAGATTAAAAATCTATTCCTCTATTCCCACTCTATTGCACTGTGCTCTTGTGCAGATCATTTTGGGCCTTCTTTCTTCTTTTGTGTGATTCATATTCCTTTTTCATATGTATCCAAACTCATCCTGGATTACAAAAGAGGACTCATTCCTACAACTGTCTTCTATAACTTTGTCTGCCAACTGACCAAAACAGCACCCGAGTGCTCCAAGGCTTGGTTGTGTTTTCATCTTATCTTTCTGTTCCTCACTCATAACAGCGGACTTCTCTCACAACGCTTTCTTTCTCGCTTGCGTTTGTTTCTCTTGGTTCTTGACATTTCCATCAAAGTCAATAGCCATGAACTAGCTACTCAGAGTCTAGCATTTTCCCTAAGAGTAGACCAATGACGTAATGCAAGATCTAAGGGCCATCAAAGAACAAACAAAAGAAAGTCACTTCAGAAAATACCCGGGAAATGGTCCCCATTGTGTTAGATAGCTACAGTATCTGATTCAGTAGGCTTTCCTGGAAGAATGTTGTCCTTTTCAGAAATGTTTGCATTTTGGGCTGGCGAAATGGTACAACCAGTAAATATCTGCTGCACAAATATAAGACCCCATTAAAAAGCCAGCTCTGGCAATGCATAACTGCAATGCCAGTTATTACTGGAGAGGCAGAGTCAGGGCCTGCCTTGCCTGAGCTCCTTGCTGGTCCTCACTCTAGTCAAATTACCAAGCTCCAAGATCAGTGAGACAACTTGTTTCTTAGTTACTTTTCCACTGCTGTGAAGAAACATCATGACCAAGGCAACTTATAACAGAAAGCTTGCTTATGGTTTCAGAGGGTCTGTCTATGACCACCATCATGGGCACCTGGGCATCAGGCATGGAACTGGGGCAGTAGCTAAGAGCTGGGATCCTGATCCACAAGTTGGGGTCCAGGGTGAGGGACTGGGCTTCTGAAAGCTCAAAGTCTGCCTGCTAGTGACATACCTCCTCCACTTAGGCCACATCTCCTAATCCTTCCTAAAACAACTCCACTAACTAGGGACCGAGCATTCACACATATAAGACTAAGAGGTCCATTCTCATCCAAACCACCTTGTCCCCCCCCCAAAAAAAAAATAAAGTGAAGCATGCCAGGTGGTGGTGGGGCATGCCTGTAATCCCAGAACAGAGGCAGGTGGATCTCTGTGAGTCTGAGGCTGGTCTCCCTGGTCTACAGATATAGTTCTGGACAACGAGGGCCATTACACAGAGAAACCCTATCTCAAAAAGACAAACAAACAAATAAATAAACAAAATGAAGAGTAATTAAGAAAGGCACTAGACATTGATCTCTGGTCTCCATATGCACGTACACACACATGTACAAACACATGAACATGTATACACATACACAATTCTAGCTTACCTTCTACAGATATGATAAACACCAATGCAAAAGCGATTTGGGGGAGGAAAGGGTTTATTTAGCTTACATAGTCTAATCATAAGTCCATTGTTGAAGGAGATGAGAGCAAGAGCCTGGATGCAGGAACTGAAACAGAGATCATGGAGGGATAGACAGCCCAACAATTAAGAGTATTAGCTGCTCTTCCAAAGGACCCAGGTTTAAATCCAGACACCCACACGGTACCTAATAACTGCCTATAATTCTAGTCCCAGGGGATCTGAACTCCTCCTCTGGCCTCCATGGACACTACAACATGGTACACAGACACACACATGTAGACCTACACATATAACACCTATACATATAAAATAAATAACAAATAGTAATAAATAATTGCAAGCCAATCTGATGGAGGGATTTTCTGAGTTGAGGTTCCCACTTCCCAGATGACCCTAGCTGTGCCCAGTTGTAGTCAGACCTTTTTTGGGGGGACTGCCAGCTCTCCAATAATGACACAGAGACTTATTACTAACTATAAAAGCTCAGTCTATAGCTTAGGTGTGTTAGTAACCAGCTCTTTTAATTTAAATTAACCCATTTTCATCAATTTACTTTTGTGTCTCGTGGCTTTATTACCTTTACTCTGTACTGCCTGTGCTGCTTTCTCTCTGTCCAGCTGAGGACCCCAAGCATCTCCACCCTTCTTTGAAGCATCCTCTCTGCCCTGAAAATCCTGTCTAGCTTTTTATTAAACCAATCAAGATGACATTTCTTCACAGTGCACAAAAAGATTATGCCACAATATTCAGTTGATGAAACAAAGTAAACAAAAACAAATAAACAAAAAACTCTCCACACATATACACAAAAATGTTTTCAATAAAAAGACATAAAATGGTAAGTTACCATTTTTAATTAGGGGTGGTAGATTTTAAAGGTTTTAGATATAAGGAGCAGATGGTTTGGAAATAACTAGTGGGATTTAGTTTATATACGTGCGGGTATGTTGCAGGTCATAGTGTTTGAGGGAAATATTGGGTCTTATAAATTAAAAGCTGGAGCTGTATGAAGTAATATCTTTCCCAAGCATATGTAGATACTGCAGTTAAATGTTATTGAAAATGTATATACATTTTCATGAAGGTTTAGTTTTTTAATATTTTCTGTAGACCCGAGGATCATTTCCAACTTACAGAAGCCTGGCAAAGGATATGGAACAGTTGTTAATTATTTGTGGTTGTTGGGCATTATAGGTATTCATGTGTAATAAGTCAGACACTTAGCTGTCACCAAGACCCTGTAAATTAGCCCCTACTGCTATCCCAGTACTAAGAGAAGCAGAGGCACAAGTTGACCAGATTTCTTTGTCACACAAGCAAACAACAGAGCCAAGACTGACGTGTAGGTAGCTAGCTTAGAAACCCCCACCCCCATATTAGCAATAAAATACCCAACAAGGAAAGGTAACTAAAGGAAGGAAGCCTTTATTTTGGTTCACACTTCAAGGGTATAGACCATTGTGGCAGGGAAGCTTTGGTGACGGGAACTCAGGCAGTGGGAAAGCAGAATGAACGCTGGAGCTTGGCTCTTTGAGGTTTTTACGAAGTCTTGGACGCAGCCCGTGGAACAATGACACCTACGATGACACCTACACTTAGGGTGGTTCTCAGCTAGTTAACTCCACCTAGACACTTCCTTCTAGAGACACCCAGAAGTGGTTTCTTAGGCGATTCATTGAGTTGCCATCAATGTTAACCTTCACAACCTGTGGCTCCCCAGCTACGTAAACTGTGTATGGAAGCAAACCCAGAAGGTCTTAGCCTGCAGAGATCAGTATGCTTTCCTGGAGCGCGAGGTGGTTTCAATATGAAAGGCACCCTTAGGCTCATATACATTTGAATGCTTGTATTAGTATTCAGACATCTGTACTGGCCAGTCCTTGGGGTTCTGACAGGATGCAGCCTCAGCTGCAGCCACTGAGAGCACCAGCTGTGCACATTCACTGTGTTCCCTTTCAAAAAGGTTCCTGCCCACCTCCCATCCTCCTTTCTCTCCTCCTCCTCCTCCTCATCTTCTTCTCCTCTTCTTCCCTCTCTCTCTCTCTCTCTCTCTCTCTCTCTCTCTCTCTCTCTCTCTCTCTCTCTCTCTCTCTCTCTCTCTCTCTCCCCCTCCCTGATTAACAAAAACAAAAGAAGCCTCTGCTTGAACCCTGTCGAATGGCATCTTTCTCTCTCGAGCAGCTTTCCTTAAATTACAACAGTTTGGTCACCAAGGCGTGGCAGGCACTATTGGGAGGTGTGGCCTTGTTGGAGGAAGTATGTGACCAGGAGTGGGCTCTGACGTTTCAAAAATCATGCCAAGCCTGGAGTCTCTCTCTTACCACTGCCTGAAGATCCAGATGTAGCACTCTCCAGACTTCTCCCGCACCACACTGTGTCTGCCTGCATGCTGTCTGGGTTCCCACACAGCCACAACTATAAATGCTTTCCCTTTTAAGAGTTGCCATCTCTACCATTATAGCTTTTAAAGGTCAAATAAGTACTGCCAAACAATAAAACACTCTTTTGCTCCCCCCCAAATAAAAAGAGTTGCTATGATCATGGTGTCTTTGACTAAGACCGAAGAAGTTGGTATCAGAGTGGGTTTTGCTATGAAAAACCTGACCATGCAATTTGTTGGAGGGATATGATAGACTTTGGAAGGTTGGACTATAAAAGCACTTGAATGCTTTAAGTGGGGCTAGATGGGCCATCCTAGTGGGAACATTGGAAGGCAATGGTGTTTCATGATAAATAAAAGACCCAGAGACTGATATTGGCGTTCAAGCAACATAGCTGGCCACTAGCTCTCACCACTACCTGAGACAGAATGTGCTGGCCCTGCTGCCTCTCCTCAGCGTGGCTGGAGAATGAATACCTGGAGCCGAGAGTAACTCTATTTAAACCCATATATATATATATATATATTGTGTGTGTGTGTGTGTGTGTGTGTGTGTGTGTGTGTGTATACAGTTTTGTACAGTAATGGGTTTCTGTGTGGCATTTTCAAAGACCTTCCATGGGAGGTGGCCCTGCCTCCCACACACTTCCCATTACACTCTCCTGTCCCACTATTTCCTTTTCCCAGAAATTTTAAATTTAAGAAAAGAGAAACTGCTTTCCGGGTTTTTAACCTCTAGTTGGAGTACCTAAAATGCTAATTGAGATATTCATTTTAGGCTAGTTCATAAGACGATTCGGGTCTGGGGCTTTAAAATGTTAATGATGGGCAAAATCTGATTATGGAATCTAAGAGAGATAATCTAAAGACACCTAAACATATCTTTTTATTAAGTGCTCAAGAAATATCTGAACTGCTTTTGTGAGACAAACTTAAAATGTAAAATTAAAAGATTAATTTCACAACTGACCTGTCTTCTGAGATATTTTTGCCTTGGTCCATTCAAAATGTGCATATATTATCCAGGATGAGATGGGCCAGCTTTTGCTTTGGAAAAGCTGCTAAGTGATAACGTTGGCTCTTAGTCACCTTCATGTAAAGATTTGGAAACAGAGCTCAGAAGGAAGCTCTCCGACTATTTAGTTTGAGAAAAGGACAAAGCAGGCACGGAGGTCCAGCCACCTGTCACCTCTGCCAAAACTAACAGGGAAAGCGTAATTGGTGTGTGTGTGTGTGTGTGTGTCAGGCGTTAGTTTTATTCAAGTCCAAACTTGGAAAAGTGGAGTATGGGTGGAATAGAGACCATCATATGTCTCACAGAAAGGCAGTTCCCATTTTCAAACTGGAAGGTGAGCCTTCAGGGTCAGGGTCTTCCTGAGAGGCAATAAATGAAAACTTCCTATGCTCGAATAAGTTCTTTGTTCTCCTGTGGGTGTTCTTTGGAGACTCGCTTTGATTCTTCCAGCTCAGGAAAATCCTGAATTGCTACTGCTGCATCAGCTCAAGTTTTCAGTCAGGGTCTAAGCTGGCTGTCTCCCGCGCATTAGGACCACAGCCATGTTCCACCAGGCCTGGCTTTTTATGCATGGGTGCTGGAAATCACACCCTTATGAATGTAAGCCAAGCACCTTTGCAACTAAGCCATCTTCCCAGCCATTGCTTTTATTTTTTCTGGAAAAAAAACAAACAAAAGCACGGATCATGTGTGAGATCACAGAAGACAGTCTGTGCTACTGTTAGTATTCGTTAGCCAGGGCTGGTGTTTTAGATAGATTTTATTTTGCATGTGTCTGTTTTGCCTGCATGTACGTATGTGTACCATATACATGCCTGATACCCACAGAGGCCCAAAGAAGGGGTCAAATCCTCCACGCTACAGAAGGGTGTGAGCCACCATGTGCACATGGGGAGTTGAACTTGGCTCTTCTGCAAGAGTAAGTGCTCTCAACTATTGAGCTGTCTATCCGGCCCACAAAGAGCTGTCCTACACAGAAATCCACTGTCCCAGTCCTGGATGAAGGCTGCGCTCTAAGACACAAGATGGCAGCTTTCCTCCCGGAATCTGCTCCATACCTAAATTTCTGTTCCTGAGGGGTGGCTGGCAAGCTTAGGGGTTCCTTGGCTTCTCACCCCAACTCCTGGCTTCCTGCTCACATGACATTCTTCCTGTGTGAATGTCTGTCTTTAGGCAAATTTGCCCGTTTTATAAATACACCAGCCATACTGGATTAGGGCCCATCTTCCTGAACCCGTTTTTATTTTGGTTATGTCTGTAAAGCCCCCATTTCTAGATGAGGTCACACACTGAGGAGAGGGTATGCAACCCCTCAAACCACAGAATGGTTTTTCTTTTCTCAAATGAGTGCTTTTGCTGTTTTGTTTCTTTCTGTTGTTTTTATTTCCATTTCCCTCAAATTAGTTGTCCTGGCTTCGTTCTCTGATGACATAAAACTCACTTCTCCATTCTCTCCCATTAATTCCTTTCCTCTGTCCTTTCTTTCATAGCCAGCCCCAGTCTATGCAGTCCTAGTCTCTCTGCACCTTGATCCAAGGTCAAACTTGTATAACTTTGAACGAGAAATCTCTGCACAGAAATCCTCATCATCCTCGCTATTTTGAGTCTAGGCTCCTTCCCTCGGCATTAGGTTACTTTTCAGCCTAACTCCAAACAAGGTTTCTTGAACACACATCCACTTATGGCTTTCCTCTCAAGTGCTCATTTTCTCTTCCCCTTTCCCCATTTTCTCCATTTTCTCCCTTTCATTACCTGGCTGTCACCCTAATGTCCTTCCTTAGATTCTGCAAGACCCACTGCTTCTCAACGAGTTTCACAGTGCAGTTATCACAGCCTCTTCAGAAATCATGAGCCATCATTTCGCCTGGGCAGTGCTAGCGATATGTCCCAGCATTTCGTAAGTGCCAGGTAATTACCCTGCTGCCAAGCTAATTCCCAGCCTTCGTCCTTCACATCCTCCTCCTCCTCTTCTTCCTTCCCAGTAACGTTCCAGACCTTACAGCAAATGTGTGCTTCATTTCATCTAACCTAAAACACCATTGGATGTAGGCTGTACTGCTAGTTGATGTACCGCTGTTACCAGGGAAACCAACGTTTTCTTTTGGGCTTTTAGTCTCATTAATAAAGAAGTTTTCAATGAAGCCAGAAGGAAGCTTCAGGACAATTTTATTAAATTTTGAGAGAAAAACAACATGACAGGCAAGCTGAAAATCCCTCAGCTGTCAGGAGGTGGGAGATGGGGGAAAATAATCATACCTTTTGAGTCAGGAGTGCTAGTCAGAGAAACAGTGAGAAAGCCTGGAGTGTCAAGGGAAATCATGAGGGCAAACAGGATGAGTACCCCACCTCAGAGCTGAGTTCAGAGGGTACCTGGTCCCAGGCCCTGTGTCCTAGGATAAAAAAAAAAAGTGCACCAGAACACATGATTAGAAATAGAAACAAACACGGTGTTTTGTTTTAAAGAAAGGAAAGGCACCGACAAGAATGGGAGTGGCTAGTAAGCCAAGGAAAGAGCCCCAAAGCATGGGGCTAGGAAATGTTTAGCATTTACAGGCCCCTATGTGGTTCTAGCCCCTCCTGTTTGTATTGCTAGGGCTATTCTTGGGCATGTACCTTACTTAAAAAAGGACTTGCCGTCGTCTTCTCTCCAGGATTTGCTTCCATGCACTATGGGGTAAGCCCTGCTCTGTCCTTTCTGTCTTCTCCAGGATCTTCCTTCCCTGACGTCACACCCAGGCTCCTTCCCACGCATATGCCTCTTGATTTCACACGTGGCTTTCCTGAGCTCTTAGACCTCCAAGGAGATTGAACAGACTGGTTGCAGGCATGGAGAGCCACATCAGAGGGCTGCAGAGAAAAGGACAAGCAAAGGCTGTGTTGCAACTTAGATGGTAACTGTAGCGAAGACAGTAGCGAAAGCTCAAAAGTAGACTAGAGGCAGAACCTGTAGCCCCCAACACCAGTCCTGCAGAGAAAAACAACGTGAGCCTCAACCTTCTTACACCTTAGTCTTTTCCTGTGCAGTTATCTATACCTCCACAAAAGGGAAGACTTAATTTACCAAGTGCTCCAGATGTGCAAGTCCCAGTGTAGGCACACAACTAACAGGAGAAAGCACAACAAGCCTGCTGCCTGCAAAATGATTAACCCCCATTAAGAACGACCTGGAAGAGCTTCCAATAAGTCAAAGGAATGAATGACTTTAGCAATGTTTAAAGAACTCAAGGAAGATGTGATGGGACTCTGGGAGAATGGACACAGAGGCATGAATGGAATGAAGAAGCCAATCCAAGACACGAAAAGCAGAATTCAACAAAGAACGAGGATTGCCAAAGGACGGACACCCAAGCAGAAATGATGCTGGAGACAAAATTCAGTAATCCAAATTACAATCTTAGCCTAAAGCTTCACCATTAGAATGAATCATGAGAAACGGTGTCAGGGCCAGACGGCGAAGAAGAATCGGGTGATGCAGTAAAGGCCAGTGATAAAGAGTTCCGGGATACCATGAAGGGACTCAACCTATGAGTTTATGGGCAGAGAATAAGAATGCCATGCCCAAAGCATGGAGAATGGTAGAGTCCCTCAGCTGTAAAATCAGAAGTCCTATCTGTGCTGGATAGTTTTATGTCACTTGACAGAAGCTAGAGTCATCTGAGAGGAGGGAACCTCAGTTGAGAAAATGCCTCCATGAGATCGGGGTGTAGGCAGGCCTACAAGGCATTTTCACATTTAGTGTTCAATGGGAGAGGGTCCAGCCCATTGTGGATGGAGCTATCCCCAGGCTCGTGGTCCTGGCTTCTGTAAGAAAGCAGGCTGAGCAAGCCATGAAAAGCAAACCAGTAAGCATGCTCTCTGCTTCCGCTCCTGCTTCTAGGATGCTGCCCTGTTTGAGTGCCTGCCTGACGTCTTTGATGATGAGCAGTGATATGAAGTGCAATCCAAATAAACCCTTTCCTCCCCGGCTTGCTTTTTGGTCATCGTTCTGGCTGACTTTGTGTGTCAGCCTGATACACATTAGAGTCAGCCGGGGAAGGAGCCTCAGCTGAGGAAATGCCTCCATGAGATGCAGCTGTAAGGCATTTTCTCAATTAGTGATCAATGTGGGGGAGGGGGCAGCCCATCATGGGTGGTGCCATCCCTGGGAAGATGGTCCTGGGTTCTATAAGAATAGACTGAGAAAGCAATGGGAAGCAAGCCAGTAAGAAGCACCCACCCTGGCCTCTGCATGAGCGTTTACCTCCAGGATTCTGCCCTGTTTGAGTTCCTGCTCTGACTTCCTTCTGTGATAAACAGCAATGCTGAAGTGTAAGCCATATAAAGAAACCCTTTCCGTCCCAACTAGCTTTTTGATCATGGTGTTTTGTTGCAGCAATAGAAACCCTAACTAAGACACTATGAGATTCCAGGTGACCTTGATGGACTGTTAATGGTCAGACCTGAAAGGAATGCAGTTGGAGACAACACATCTGGAAGATAGTCTGTCTCCATTGGGCAAACAATTTCAGGAAGGAAGACTGTAGGAGAGGCCTGTGGGCTACAGCTGCAATGATTTCCTTGTCCCCAAGCTCCTCTCCTCAACGACACAAAGTGTCAGAGCCAGGTTTTCAGGGACAGACCACTTAGTTTCCTGTATGCACAAATAAACATCGCATCATCTGTTAAACATCATACTCTGCTCTCTTCCCAACTTCTGTCTCGTTAGGCTGCTTCAGAGACTTAACAAGGAATATTTCCAATAAAATAACAGATGAAGAATTTGAAAACGTAGAGAAAGAGATGCCCATCCAGGATCTAGAAATATCTAAAAAAAAAAAAAAAAAAAAAAAAAAACAGGACCAGAAAATAACTCCCCACACAATGTATTAAGGTCCAAACACAGACTAAAGAGAAGGTATTGGAGGCTGAAGAGGAGAAAGAGGAGAAAGGTCACTTATAAAAGCCAGCCCATCAGAACAACTGCCAATTGTTTGACAGAGGCTTTTAAAGCCACAAGTGCCTGGAAAGATGTATCCCAGTTACTGAAGAAACACAATCGCAAACCCTGCAAAGAATGCTGGAAGAAATACTTCTAACGGGTGAGAAGTGTAAGCACACTCAAGGAACTACAAGAAATAAGTAAACAATCCTGGAACAGTTACTCAAAAGAAGTGTACAAAAATGCTACAAAATCAACAAAATGACAGGAGTGGACACAACTTTAATTAATAACTGAACATCAATAGTCTCATTAATAACTGAACATCAATAGTCTCGGTGCCCTGAAGAAAGGGTCACAAGCTCACAGATGGTTCAGAAAACAGGAGCCATCTTTCTCACAGCCTCCCAGAAACACATCTTACCCTCAACAATAGATACCAAAATAGATATCAACTCAGGTTAAAAAGATAGAAAAGGGCATTCCAAGCAAATAGAACTCGAAAACAATCAGGCATAGATTGCTATTCCAATATTTGATTTAAAAAACAGAACCAAAATTCACAAGAAAAGATAAGAAAGGTCACTTCATACTCATTAAAGGAACAATCCACCAAGAGGATATTACAATGTATGTACCAAACACTGGTGTGTTCAATTTCATAGAACAAATACTACTAGATTTAAAACCCAACACCACGATAGTGGGAAACTTCAGCACCCTTCTGTCACTAGTAGACAAGTTATCCAGACAAAAACTAAACAGAGAAATGTTGAAGTTGGATGACATTATAAAGCAAACAAACCTAACGAACGTATCTACAGAACATTTTACCCCAACACTAAAGACCATACTAGAATCGGAAAAAAAATAATAATAATAATCTTAAGGACACAATGAAAGCATTGCTTAAGTATCTATAATAAAAAGTTTAAAATATTTCAGATTAGTAACTTAATGACACACCTTAATGCCTTGGAAAAGCAATAAGAAAAAAATACTAGATAAGAAGAAATAATTGTCCTGGTATTAAACCAATATTAAAAACACAATAGAAAAAGAAAAGAAAATCACTGAGCTGGAGAGATTGCTCAGTCGTAAGAGCATTTACTGTTCTTGTACAAGTTCAATCCCCAGCACCCTTATGGTAGCTCACAACTGTCATTAGTCCCAAATAAACACACACAAAAGCTTATATTAACTACAGAATGCTTGGCCTATAGCTTAGGCTTATTACTAACTAACTCTTACAACTTAAATTAACCCGTTTCTAATAATTTACATTTTGCCACGTGGCTTCTTGGCTTTATCTGTTCTCTAGCACATCTGGCTGACCTGCATCTCTCACAACTCCACCCTTCTTTCCCCTGTATCTGCACTTAGCTTTCCCACCTAATCTTATTCTGCCTGGCTATAGACCAATTCAGCTTTATTATTAACCAATGAGAGGAATACATAGTCACAGAATGCAGGATTGTCCCACAGCATACAACTACTCATAACTCCAGTTCTAGGACCTCCAACACCATTTTGACCTCTGTAGGCATCAAAAATGCATGGGGTGCAGACATACATGCCAGCAAAACACTCATGCACATATAATAAATGAATTTTTTTAAAAAAAAATTATAAACTGATCTCCACGACGTTACATAGACACAAACATCCTCAATGACACTGTCACACTGAATTCAAAAATCACATAAAAAACCATTCATCATACCTGTTTGCTTCATTCAAGAGATGCAGGGATGGTTCAACACATGTAAATCAATAAATGCTATCCATCATACAAAAAGACTCAAAGACAAAAACCACATTATCATTACAGCAGATACAGAAAATGCCTTGGATAAATTCAGTATCTCGTCATGACAGAAGTCATAGAGAGGCTACAGATGGAAGGAGCACGCCCCACTATAATGACAGCTATAGGTGACAAGCCCACAGCCAGCAGCATGCTAAATGGAGAAAAACTCACAGCATTTCCACGAAGATCAGAAGTAAGAAAAGTTGTCTCCTCACCTTGTTCCAACTCAACACGGTGCTTGGAGTCTTAACCAGAGCAGTAAGACAGGAGAATGAAAGACAGGGATACAAATAAGAAAAGAAATCAAAAGTGTAACCCTATTTGCAGATGACATTATATATATATATATATATATATATATATATATATATATAGTTATAGTTATAGTTATAGTTATATAATAGATCCTAAAATCCCCCCCCAAAAAATACCAAAACCAAACAAACAAAAAACTCTTAGAGCTGATAATGCTTTAAGCAACACAGTGGACTACAACATTAACACATATGAATGAGTAACCTCCTTATATACTGTGATAGTTTGAATGTAATTGACCCCCATGATCTCATAGAAAGTGACACTATAAGGAGGCGTGGCTTTGTTAGAGAGGGTACAGCCTTGTTAGAAAGCAAGTGTGTGACTGTGAGGGTGGGCTTTGAGGTTTCCTATGCTCAGGATACCGCCCAGCGTCTCAGTCGATTTCCTGTTGCCTGCAAGACCAAACACTCTCTGCTTCAACACCATGTCTGCCTGCAAGCTGCCACGCTCCCTGCCGTGGTAGTAATGGGTTGAACTTCCGAAACTGTAAGCAAACAACCCCAATTAAATGTTTTACTTTACAAGAGTTGTTGTGATCATGGTGTCTCGTCAGAGCAATAAACACCTTAACTAAGACATTTATCAATGGCTAACATCCTGAGAAAGAAATCAGGGAATAGATCCTATTCACAACAGACACGATCACAGACACATGTACATACACATGCGTGTGCGCACACACAGGCATGCCCACACAAACTTAAGAGTAAACCTTGTAGTGAGATACTCACTTTGTCCGCACCTGTGGCACAGACCACGCCCATTGGGGGTGGAGACAGGGGCGGAAGTGACCTGGAGAACTAGGTCTGAGAAGGAGGTCGGAAATGCTCTCTTGCTGGCAGGGCGAGGACAGGAGAGCATGGGGAGGCATCCTTGGGACCAGGAACCTGCTGGTGTTCATCTGTCTATGTTGTAAGTTATTTCTCCCTGAATAAACATCTACTCGGCCTATTTGTTTCTCCTGGTCCTTATTAAACCACGATAAAACCACATGGAGAAAAAAAAAAAATAGAGCTTCACACTGATAACTTTAAGACACTGAAGAGCTTGGGGAAAAACACTAGATGATGGAAAGACATCCCCATGCTCATAGAATGGAAGAATGAATCGTGTGAAAATGGACATGATGCTAAAGGCAGTCTACTGATTCAGAGCAACTCCAGTAAGGATTCCAGAGCCACTCTTAACAGACATAGAGGAGGAGGGAAGAAATGATCCCCGAACTTACAAAGCACCACCAAAAAAAAGCTTAGCTGAAGCAACCTTGAAATAAAAGATTATTGCAGGAGGTGTCAGTCTATTTGATTTCAAATTATACTACGGAGCCATAGCAACAGGGGGCTAGAGAGTTTACTCTGCAGTTGAGAGTCCTAACTGTTCTCCAAGGGGTCTGAGTTTGATTCCCAGAACACACCTGGCATGCTCTACCTGGAGGGTTTCATGCCTGGTATTGACAGCTTCATCAAAAGCCCACAGCTGGAGAAGTCAGAGCGTGGAGAAGTCAGATTCTGGGTACAGCGGCAGCCCTTAGGAGACAATGCTGAGCAGCAGAAATTCAAAAGTCTGGGGAGAAAAACAAAGTTCTAGTCAGCTCCTTAAGGCACAAAGCAGAAATATGTGAACAGGCTAGTACCAGGACCTATCAAGCCTCAGCAACTGTAAAGGCAGCATCTTTCTACTGCAGTTTTAAAGCCCTAAATCAGAACAGGAAAGACAATTTCTGTGCATAGGGCCACATTCAAAAAATATTCCTTGCATGCCTGCTATGTACAGGCTTTGTGATAAATCCTAGATTATAAAAACAAAGAAAATGGTTTCCCAGTCTAGCTCCAGAAAATCCCCCACCAGCCAGCCTGGCCACTTTCGATGGCCCACGGCTGACCTCTTTGTCTAATTGCCACAAAGGATAATTTTGCCTAAGTAGCTTCATCTGGAGAAATTTTTGTAATTATGCCACGTAACGGTTACATCTTGGACTTTCATTAACGGTGAATTTGTGATAAGCTTAGTCTTTTTTTTTCATAACCATAATCTCTCCTCATAAAAAAAATTAAGACATGACACCAATTTAGAACATAGATTTAATATTATCTTTGAAACTCAGCTTACTGTTTTAAGACGGTTATTAGCAATATCTACATAGGAAGCGGAGAGTAGTTAGAATGAAAGCCTCCTGGGCTTATGTGGAGCACAGGGCTGATACTCAGGATTCAATCACTTGGCAGAAATCTAGAAGTACTCTCAGTAGGCCAAAGAGTAAAAACAACGCTATGCCAGGTTGGTGGGATACTTGATGCTCATTAAATGTTATGTTCACTTCATACTGAACACAGCAGAGATGACCAACTGATTTGTTGGCTATTAGCAAGCTTGGCATCTGAAACTGCGTGTTGGCATTCCCATAAATTAAAGGGACTCTAAGCCAGCATGGCAAACATGGCATTTGCAAGCCTTGTCTATCTCCTGTATTCCCTCTGCTTTGCTGAAAGCTGTTAGGTTGCATTCCTAAAGCTAGCCCCCCCCAAGCTATATCTCCTCTATTCCCTCTGCTTTGCTGAAAGCTGTTAGGTTGCATTCCTAAAGCTAGCCCCCCCCCCAAGCTATTTCCTTATTTGGCCACTTTCTCCTCTTGAGGCTTACGGCCAAGGTCCAGCTATCAAAGTATTAAAGTCCAACAATCAAAAGCCCCCTTTGGCCACCTTAATTAACATGGCCAATTAAACTTAAACACCTCATCCTAACATGAGGTTTCCCCTTTTACCTTCATAAGCTGCCATTTTCCTATGGGCCACATCTGTCTCCTCTCTATCCAGAGAGGAGCAAATACCCCTCCCCCCTCCCACGTGTTCCTTTTCCCCTCTCTCTCATCCTGTCTCCTGTCTTTGTCTCTTGTCTCTGCCCTTGTTTATATTCAACGTTCATTTGTGTGTATGCAAATCTGTGTGCAGGTGTGCGGAGGCTAGAGGACAACTTTAGAGGTCGTTCTTCAGGTACCATCTACTCTTTGAAAAATTAGTTACCATTTTATGCATAATAGTGTTTTGTTTGCATGTATGTCTGTGCAACATGCACATGCAGTGTCCTAGGAGGCCACAAGAGGGCGTCAGATCCCCTGGAATGGGAGGTGCAAATTTGTTTGTTTGTTTGTTTGTTTGTTTATTTACTTACGTTTTCAAGACAGGGCTTCTCCATGTAGCTTTGTAGATCAGGCTGGCCTCGAACTCACAGAGATCTGCCTGCCTCTGCCTCCCAAATGCTGAGATTAAAGGTCTATGCCTCCACCACTACCTGGCTTGGGAGGTGCAACTTTTATGAGCTGCCATATGGGTGTTGGGAATCCAACCCAGGTCCTCAGCAAGAGCATAAAAGCTCTTAACCCTTCAGCATCTCTGCATCGCGACTTTTGTTTTCGTTTTGAGGCAGTTTTCTGTAGGTCCTGGTAGTTGAATTTGGGTCCTCCTGCTTGTATGTGTTTCATATTTCCTTCTGTCATAAAACAGCAGAATTTTCCAAGGCTGTGGTTCTCAACCTTCCTACTGCTGTGATCCATTCATGCAGTTCCTCTTATTGTGGTGACCCCCAACCATAAAACTATTTTCGTTATTAGTTTAAAATTGTAATTTTCAGCTGGGCGTCGGTAGCACACGCCTTTAATCCCAGCACCCAAGCTGTCTAGAAAGGACTCTCTCCAAACTGTCGAGCTGCCTGAATATTAAGTAGTACATGAATTCTCCAGCGTTTGTGAGCTTTCACCCATGCAGGGCGATGCAGTTGTCCCTGAGTCATTTCTGCTCCTGTAAGTAAACCTCCACCCATATTCTCGTAAGTAATCCCAATAAAACTCTGGCTCACCAAGTTGGACTTTCCTGGTAATCCTGCCATCAGTTCCCTATGTGAAGTTGAGTGGATATTTGTTCATCTCCCCCAGGAATAGAATCAAAAGCCAGTATGCCAAGCACTTACTAAGTCATCCCCCCACTCTAAGACACAAAGTTGTAGGTGCATGTAGGTAACAGGCTGTTCGGTCTTCTCAGACATCAGGCCTCAGGTTCAGCTTCCTGACACGGAACGAGCGGTTTCTGAGAAAAAGCCATGAACAAAGGACCGTAGATCTCCAAGAACCCCTGACAGAGAGCCAGCCCCCACAATCAGCGCATACAAGGCCAGCCAGCCTCCACAATCGGTAATAATAATCAAATAAAGACAAACCCTGGGACTTGTCCAGGTCTCCCCAAAACGGACAACTGTAGCCCTGACCAGCCTATAGCTAGCCTTGGCCAATTAGAATGTACTAGTATGATTGCTACATGCCCAAGCCAATTGTAGATAAAATGACCTAATTGCCTTAGGACCGCCCCTTGGCTGTGCTGAAAAGGAGCGTGCCAGCAGCTCTCCAGCAGATGCGGTCTTGCCTCCGTGTAGGATGGACAGCCCCAGCATGCTGGAATAATAAATGTTCTTGCTGATTGCATACGTGGACATGCGTGCGTGCGGGCGTGCACTTGTGGGCATGTGGAGGCCAGAAATCAACATCCGGTGTCCCCTGTGTTACTCACCACCTTCAATTCTGAGACAGGGTCTCATCGACAAAACGCGTTGACTAGACTGTCTGATCAACAAGCTCCAGGTATCCTCTTGTCTCGCCATCCCAGCATTCAGGCTACAGATGAGCTCCACCACATTCAACTCCTAATTCTGATCCTCATGCTTGCATGTGACAGGAATTTTACCAAATGAACCATCAGCCCCAAGATTTTAAAATATCCCTGGATTTGATGTGGATATAGTTGATATTTTGTTATAGAATACTTAGTTAATAAAGTCCCTGCTTATAATGATGAATAAATGTTTGACTTCAGACTCATCCAAAAAAAAAAAAAAATCTTTCTTACAAAATGAATTCACCATCCTTAAACTTTTTCTCAGACTTTTGAGACAGAAGGAAAAAACAAAAAAGCTCAAATCTAATTAATGAATCAAACATGGTTCTACTAGTTCTCCTTTCTCTCTCTCTCTCTCTCTCTCTCTCTCTCTCTCTCTCTCTCTCTCTCTCTCTCTTTCTCTCTCTCTCTCCCCCCCCCCCGTCTCATGTTTTCAGGCTCCCCTTGAACTCACTATGTCGCCATGAATGACTTTGAATATCTGACCCTCCTGAGACGTCTACCTCTCATGGCGGGCTTGGGACACCACACCTCATTTTGTGAACCCAAAGCCTTGTTCCAGCCAGGCAAGCCTCCCAACCAAACTACATCAGTGCTTCCACCACAGATGACAAGCCCTTATAGCTTCCAGCTGTGACCACGCAACACATGCATTCTATTTAGCGCTTAATTTTCCACTAATCCAATTCGATTTAAGAAAGAAAACAAGACTCTGCTATCAAACTATGGAAACTTTTTTCTGCAGTTATGCCCGTTTACTACCTTAAAATTACCTGTCTCTGCAACACGAAACTTCAAAGATTCTATTGGTCCCACGTGTTTACATTCTAAAAATGTTTTGGCGCTGAAACGGGTTCAAAAACGTGCTGGCTAGCTGGGCTTGAGGGTGCATGCTGATAATCTGAGCACACAAGCAGCGAAGGCAGGAAGACCTGAAGTTCAAAGCCGTCATTGGTTACACAGGAAGTTCAAGTCCACCCTGGGATATGTGAGACTATGGGGGGGGGGAAGGAGAAAGAAAAGGAAGAGAGAGAGGGAGGGAGGGAGGGAGGGAAAGAGGTATTTGTTCCCCGACATCAATTATCTGCGAATCTTCTTATTGCTGAACACCAAAAATTCCCCCAGGACCCCTATGGTAGGAAAGAACCAACCCTTTCGAGTTGTACTCTGACCTCCATATCCATGCTATGGCATCAATGTGTCCACAGTGTTCACACACACACACACACACACACACACACACACACGAGCGCACGCACACGCATGCACGCACGCACACGAGCGTGTACACACCATTTTTTAAAAAGAGTTTAAAAAGTCATTTCAACTGGTAATTGGAAAAGGATTGTGACATTTCTTGCTCAATCAGAAGTATGTTTGAGATTCACTTAGCTTGACACTATGTAAATAGTGATCTCTTTCCTGTGAGATCCTGAGTTATCTGAGTGACTGGCAGTTCTCACACTTCATATCACCCGATAGGATACATGTGTGATTCTTCCAGGGGTGTTGAGGAACAAGGAAACCAACCAGCCGACCGTCAAAACAGCAAAAAATCCGTAAAACTACTGCTCTTGTGAAGCCTGAAAGGGTAAAAAGTGCTTATAGGTGGATTTTAATGCATTGCAGAACACTAGAGTTTCATTCGGTGCTTGGTAGATGATAAGGTTCACAACTGATCTCTGCTTAGGCTTCTGTGTGTGTGTGTGTGTGTGTGTGTGTGTGTGTGTCTGTCTGTCTGTCTGTCTGTCTCTCTGTAGCACATCTGTTTCCCACCAGCCCGCCCAGTCCCGCCGCCACTGGAGCCCCAAATAACATTCAGAGACTCTGTATTTGATCCCACTTTTGACACCAGATATTGTGGTTTAATAAGGTATTGTGGTTTAATAAGGATCAGGATAAACAATTAGGCGGACTAGATGCTTATTTAGGGAGAAATAACTCACAACATAGGCGGATGAACGCAGCGGGTTCCACCTGATCCTAAACCTTCCAGCATCCACCACCAAAGAGAGCGCCCCGACCCTTTCTCAGCCTTTTCCCCCAGGTCACATCCGGCCCTGTCTCCACCCACAATGGGCGTGGCCTAAGCCACAGGTGCTGACAAGCCACAGGTGTATCTTGCTACACGTGTGTACATATTGGTGTGCATATGTTTGTGTACACATTGGAGGGCAGGTAGACTTTGACATTGTTACATTATTGTTCTTATTAGTAGTGGTAGTATTTATTATTATTGATGATGACGACAGTCTCTCACCGAACTCACTGATTCAGCTAGCTGGCTGGCCAGCAATCCCTAGAGATCCTCCTGTCTCCGCCTCCCCAGCTCTGGGGATCCAGGTGCAGAGTGCTGCGTCAGCTTTGTACGTGATGCTCAGGATCCACACTCAGCTTCTGGTGCCTTCAGAACTCACCTGTGAGAGCCCCATTCTTTCTTGAGGCTGAAGAAGGTTATGGCCCTACACACACACACTCCATGTTTTCTTTCTTCAGCTGGTAGATGTGTGGGTGCTGTTTCCACTTTTTGATCACTGTGGCCGATCCTACGTCTTAGATCAGCACGTAATGTCTGTTTAAATGTTTGGTTCCTTTCACTTTGGTATATGCCTATGAAGAGAATTACTGGGTCATGGGCATTTGAGTCCCCCATAGGATTTCCTTCAGGTGATTCAGCACTTAATCCCTGTCTTAGTTGGGGTTTCCATTGCTGGAATGAAAAGTTGTGGCCCACAAACAGCTTGGGGGAGGAAAGGGTTAATCTCGTTCTACTTCCATGAAAGTATGAGCGGGAACCTGGAGTCAAGAAGTGATGCAGAGGCCTTGGAGGGGCGCTGCTTACTGGCTTGCTCCTCGTGGCTTGTTCAACCTGCTTTCTCATAGAGCCTAGGACCACCAGCCCCAGGATAGCGCCACCCACCATGGGCTGGGCCCCCCATACCAAGTAAGAAAACACCTCATAGGCTTGTCTCCTACGGGCCAATCTTACGAATGCAATTTTCTTGGTTGGTTGTGGTTCTCTCTTCTCAGATAACTCGATCTTGTATCAAGTTGACTAACAAAACCAACCAGGACAGTACGCAGCTCTTTGGGAAGGCCATGGAACCTTTGGAAGGTGGAGCCTTGCAGAGGAAGCCATTTGAGGGAAACCTGTGACAGGTAGCCTTTGAGCCTTTATAACCTGACCCCACTTCAAAGTCTCTCTCTGCCAATGAAATGTGACCGGTCTGTCTCATGCTCCTGTTATCATGCCTTCGCCACCCCAGACTGTGTCCTCCACAACAGTAAGCCAACATAAACTCTTCTCCCTTAAGCTGCTTTTGTCAGGCTATTTTATCACAGTGATAGGAAGGAGACTATAAGAAAATACGTTAATTCTTTGCTTAGCTTTCTGGAAAGCCAATAGTTATATGGATAGAGTAATAATTCCTGATGATGATGATGATGATGATGGTGATAGTTCCTGGATACAGATAAACATTTGTAAATGTTCCCAGAAGTGAATGATTGCATTAGCAGATGGCTATGTAAAGAGAAGAAACGCTGGGACAAAAGAGACCCTGCCATAAGGAGACATTAATTTTATCTGTAGTGCTTCTTTTTGCTCTTTGAAAGTAGGGTACCACCCCTCCACACACATATAACTTACCACACACACACACACACACACACACACACACATGCACTCACATATAAAACTTCATTTTAAAATAAAGTAGGAAACTGATAAGGAGAAGAGCTTGTTACTTTGGAATAGAAGGCATATGTTATCACTCTTTGTAGGTTTGGTTTTGTTGTTGTTGTTGTTGTTTGGGTTGTAGAAAGCACTTTGCCTGGTGGAATAGCTCATAAGTGAATAGACCCTCACTTTGCATGGCCAAGGTCCTGGTTTGTGTTGGTCTGCTTTAAGGACAAAGTGTTTTGTCCCTGTATCAAAATCAATGGAGTGTAATATCAGTAATATGGAGCTGACTAAAGAGGATACGAACCAGAGACCACATCAGACATGTCAGCTAGCTGAGGGCTTGGACATGAGGCATGTGAGGGGAAGGAGGTGAAAACCCTTAAGCTCCTCAATGTTGCATTACCCTAAAATTACCTACCGTGTCTTCTCTACTCTCAGTGTCTGTTTAATCCTAGCCCCGTGTGTGTGTGTGTGTGTGTGTGTGTGTGTGTGTGTGTGTGTGTGCTGTGAAGACGTTTCTGCTTTGAAAGCCACTGTTTTTATGAAAAGACGGGGACAGTAGGCTATGGCTCTTTGAAGCAGTGAGGACAGAGTGATAAGAGTGCAAGCTTGGGACAGCTGGGGACAGTGGCAGGACATGAGGGAAGTGGAGAATAAGCAGGACTGGAGGCAAGCGAGATCAAAGAGACAGCACTTCAAAAGGCCCTTTGCAGCAGAGCATTTTTCTATCCATGCATTGGATTCTTCTCCCCACATCCTGCACACACACACACACACACACACACACACACACACACACACACCCGGGGCAGCTTTTACCATTTCAGGGTTAAGTGACATAGTGACATGAAGACACACATGCCAGGGACATGTAAGGGAGATGTAAGAGTGTGGAGACTCTGGAAGAGGAGTCAGATGTGGAAGGGAAAGCTAATTAAATTCATTGTCACCTCTGTGACATAGACCCACCCTTAGCTGTCAGATCGCTGGCCTCTGAGGCTGCCTGGCAAGCATCTCCCAGACACTGACTCCGAGAAAGAATTCACACACCCAGGATCCTCAGCAACACTGCCCTTTTAGCTTTCATTTTCTTACTCTCATCCTGGAAAAGAATGAGCTTTAGATATTAAATTGTGGGATATAATTAATGTCTCTCTCTCTCTTTTTTTTTTCCACTATATTCTTTTTGAAGATGGGATCGCACTATGTAGACCAGGGTGGCTGCTAATTTACAGCGATCCTCCTGAGTGCTGGGATCATAGGCGTGCACCACCACACCCTGCTCTTTCTAATATTTCTAGGTTGTTTTATTCACAAAGGTACTCACTTCCACAGAGGGATTAGAGTCAGAAAGGAGACGTATCTGTGGGTCTGAGTAACACCCTCCCTACACATCATTTTTCGGTTCCGAAATTCATTTTTGTTTTGTTTTGTTTTTCAAAACAGGGTTTCTCTGTGTAGCCTCGCTGTCCTAGAACTGTAGGCCAGGCTGGCCTCAAACTCACAGAGATCTGCCTGCCTCTGCCTCCTGAGTATGCCTTGTACCACTACCGCCTGGCCTGGAATTTTTTTAATTACCAAACATTCCCCATACCTTCCTGCCACCCTGTAGAAGACTGCTAACAAGTTTTCGAGGATTTAGAACTCTGTAAAATCCAACTCTAGAAACCTTTGCTGTTCGGTAGAGCCTGGATGTTGGGACAGACCACGTGGTAATCCATTGCTCAACTGCTCGCTTGCCCAGTGGTAGTAGGCAAACAACCCAAATGTGTTCGTTTATTGGTCTAACAGCATGGCGGCCTGCTTGGGCTTGCCCAAGAAGATTAACTGAGATCATTCTATGTAAATCTTTGGTAGAGTGGCCCTCCACAAATACCAGCAAACACGGTTGCTGCCATCCTAGGACTCTGAACTTGCTTTTCTAGACTCAGGAAAGCAGGGCCCAAAAACCAGGAAACATTTTAAAGCATAGTAAGAAGTTATAAGCCAGGCATAGAGGTTCACTTAGAACTCAGGAGGCAAAGGCAGGAGGACCAGGAGTTCAAGGCTAGCCCCTGGGTGATATGAGGCTCTCTTAGCAAAGGGAGGCAGAGGAATTAGGAGAGTCGAGCCTGGCATGATGGATGTGTCTATAATCTTAGGGCAGGAAATTACATAGCAAGACCTGGCCTCAAAAATAAAAACAAAAGTAACAGAACAGCTTTGAACCGGGGAAGGCAGAGCTCACTTTTCCTCCTCAGATAGCGGTAATATTCCCAGAGGCTCAAACATCCTCGGTTTGGTCTGTAGAAGGACTGTCTCATTTCCCAGTGTCCTGGTCCAGACAGATGTAGTGTGTCACATATAATCCCAGCTCTTGACTACCACACATTTGAGGCCTGCCTAGGACACATGGTAAATTCCAGGTCACTGTAGGCTATAGAGTGAGACTCTATCTTAAAACAACAGAAAAAAAAAAAAATCCTATCCAGTTAAACCTTTTTTCTTCTTTTCTTTCTTTTTCTTTTTAATTTTTTGTTTGTTTGGTTTGCTTTGGTTTTGTTTGTTGGTTTGTTTGTTTGTTTGTTTTGAGACAAGGTTTCCCTGTGTAGCCCTGAAACTTTGTAGACCAGGCTGGCCTCGAACTCAGATATCCACCTGCCTCTGCCTCTAGAGTACTGGGATTAAAGGTGTGGGCTACCATGTCCCACTCAAGAAGCTTAAGTCTTTCTTAACAGTGTTCTCCCTCCTAGGAAGTGTTCAATAATTTCTACCTAAAACCCCCCTGGACTCTTTTTCCTAAGTCTTTCTCTGTGTGTCCCTCTGTGTCTGTGTCCTTCTGTCTCTGTCTCTCTCTGTGTCTCCACCTCTCTATGTCTGTGTCTCTGTCTTTCTATGTCTGTGTGTCTGTGCCTCTCTGTCTCTGTCTTCCCGTAAGTTCTGGCTGTTTTGTTTCTTGGTTCTTGAGACATGGGTTTCCTGAAACACGTTGCTGTGTAGTCCAGGCTGGTCTTCAATCTGAAAGCTTCCTTCTTCAGCTTTCTGAGCACTGGGGTTTCAGCACTTAGCACCGGCTGCTATGGATCAGTTACCTCTGTACCACTGTGTGGGTGCTGCCAATTTATCCTGCTCAGGATCTGCATTTCATCAGTGACCGACCGATAAAAGGATGCTGCCAGGGTATCTAACGCAAACTTGCACAATGCACTAAAGTTTATCAACAGTGTCCAAATGGCAGAGGACTGCAGACTAGGCACAAACTGAAGGCAGCAGGAACCTTTGCTCAGAGCGGTTCACAAAAGTAATTTCAATCCTTTACTGCCCCCCTGTGTTTGATGCAGGCAATTACTCTAAGAATGCCCAACACAACTAAATGTACGAGGACTGCACTTTGGTTTCTGGGGTGCAATTTGTTTTCAGATACTTGAATGGAAATTTCCAGCACAAAATTATTTTCCCCACTGTGAGTGTTGTTGTCACTCCTACGGTTTTGATTTAGTAGATGAGGCGCCTCGTATGTACTCATCGTCCTTGATACAAATCAACCACTAAGGTCTTTAACATTTCTACCTTTAAAGTCTGAGACAGTAACTGATGACTTGGGCCAGATGTGGTGATAAACTCCTTCAGCCCTGGCACCTGGGAGGCAGAGGCAGGCAGGATCTCTGTAAGTTCCAAGCCAGCCTGCTCTACAAAGCAAGTTCCAGGCCAGCCAGGACTACCCAGTCAGGTCCCATGTGGAGACAAACAAAAACCCCACCACCACCAACAAACAAAAAGCACTAAATTATTCTAATATTGATTTTTCCCCCCTGTGTTAAATCTACTTGAAGGCAATTTTGTAGTTGAGATTTGGAGGGGTTTTTTTGTTTTTGTTTTTGGGGTTTTGTTTGTTTTGCTAGAAAATCTGGTTGGGATGCAGACTTAGTTAATGACGACAATCCAGGCTTGGCTAATGCTCCAGTTTGCTTTCTATTGCAGTGATAAAACACCATGACCAAGAGCAGCATGGGGGAGGGGCGTGACTTTCACCACACAACGCGGAGCCCACCGCAGAGGAAAGACAAGGCAGGAACCTGGAAGAGAGAAGAGAAGCCATGCCTGGTGATGTTCATAACTGGCTTTCCCTGTACGCTTCATCTCAGCAACCTTTCTTTGTCACTCTTTTTTTATATTAAATATTTTTATTTATTTTGTGTATGTGTGTTTTGCCTTCGTGCACATTTTTATACCAAGTGTATGCCGGGGTGCACAGCAGCTGGTAGAGGGCATCCGATCCTCTGGAATTGGAGCTACAGGAGGTTATAAGATGTCATATACATGCCGGGAATCAAACCTACATCCTCTGGACCAGCAGCTAGTGATGGGAGATGTCATTCTGTAAATATGTGCCTTTTATTAGTTAATGAATAAAGCACCGTTGGCCAACAGGAAAGCAAGATAGGCAGGACTAGGAGACAAGGAGGAAAAAGGAAGGAGTAGGGAGGAGATTCAAGATGGAAGACGGAGAGAGCAGAACGCCAGCCCCTCTCTCAGGTAAGATGAGACCACGTGGAAACACTTAGATTAATAGAAATGGGTTAATAATTAAGACAGAGCTAGCCGATAAGAAACTAGTAACTGGCCTACAGCATTATATCAAATACACAGTATCGGTGTGTTATTTGGGGTTGGCGAGGCAGAGGGACAAGACCTGCAGATGGGAAAAAGGTATTCATAACATAATGGCACCTTCAACATGTGGCTAATAAGAACTTCCACTTAAAACTTAAGAAAAGCTTAAGAAAACATTTTAGAAACAAAAGAACAGAGACAAGCAAGGCTTCTTGGTAGCAGCATTTTTCTTGGTTGGACTCTGTTTTGCTAAAGACAAGCAGAGACTTGTGCAGCTCTTTTTAGGGAGGTTTCCTGACTCAGCATAAGCGGCAAAAAACCAACCAAACAAACAAACAAAAAAAACCCACAAGGCTTTTAAGAATGCTGCTAACAACTTAATGATGTGTAGGCGAGCTGGCAATGGCAGTGACCACATCTCCAAGCCGGCAGCATGCTGCTGGATGCAACGTAGACCAAGGCAGTGAACACAGCTCTCAGTTCTGGCTGTAAAGGTACCAGCAGCCATCTTTGATAGAAGGTGGCTAATAAAGCATTTTAGCATTGTTGTTGTTTACCAGATAAAAGACTCATGACCAGAAAAAGATAAAGATTTAAAGTAAAGACAGATTCAGATTATGAAAAACCTCTAAAGGTTTACAGTATGTTTTAAAATACATGTAGGCTTGGGAGAAAAAAAGAAAAGAAAATGGTTTTAAAAAGACAGAGAGTAGCTGGGTGTGGTGGCACACGCCTTTAATTCCAGCACTTGGAGACAGAGGCAAGCAGATCTCTGTGATTTCAAAGTAAACCTGGTATACAGAGTTAATTCCAGGACAGGTAAAAGTTACACAGAGAAACCCTGTCTCAAAAAATGAAGAAATAGAAGTAGAAAAAATAGAGTAATAAAAAAGCCACGTAAAGATTGAAAGCACAGAGAGATTCTAGGTACTATACGGTATTATACTGCCTTTGTATCATTTGACGGCTGAGGAAATAACAACTGTTAAAGAAAATGCTGCTGGATTAATCCAATTTATATATTTTAAAAATGCTTTAACTCCAAAATTTAAGTCTAAGGACAGGTTACTGAAGAAAAGGATTTCTATTTTTGTTTCCACAGAAAATGAAAAGTTGTGGATTTCTTCCAGACTAACATGGTTTGATCAAGCAAGACCCCCTAAAACATTGTCCCAGGTGATCCAACATTCAAAACAGCTGGGACAAGGCAGCCTTGCAGACTACAGCCAGGATTTCTTCGTCTTCTTAGTCTTCTTAGGATTCCCATGACAGCGCCCTCTACCAGCAGGAAGCAGTTTGGAAAGAATGACACCCAAATTCCCAAATATTGTCTATAAATGTTTGTTTTAATTTAAATAGACTTGGCTATAAATAGTTAGTAATCACAACCAATATCTTTTTAAAGGTGAAAAGGGGATGATGATATAGATATGAATACTTTGTTTTGAAATAGATTTTCATTTATTGATACAATTTAAGGTCAATTTTGTGATATGTATATTTCTCCTCTTGTTTAGGTATTGTGTTTATATAGCTCATTGCAAAATGTATAATTTAGTACACATTATAGATAGTTACCTATGATAGTCAAAACTTAGGATTAAGTTAGCTAGGTTTTCAAGATATATTTGAGATGGACAGGCATTCTTCAAACCTTTCAAAGACCTACAGAATATGGAATTTAAAATGGTTTAGGGATTTTCTTAACAGTGAGACATAACTGCTCCTGGCAATACCACCTGCATCAGAAAGGAAGATGGACCTTGAATAAATGTGTTATGGAATTTGCTTTCAATATGGCAAGACTAGCCATTTGGACAAGATACTGCTCTTGTCTGGACTGTTTGACTTTATGCTGTATAAACTGGACATGCAGGACCCACAGAAAGATGACTGCTGCTGATACAAGGTGAACATTGCTACAGGATTCCTGCTTCATGGAAGAGTCTGCCAGACTTTCTTCAGGACACAGAGAAAAGTGACTGACAAACTGCCAACACAGGTGGACAGTTTAAAGTTTCCTGCTTTGCTGAGTAGTCTGCCAGACACTCTATGGCCTATAGGCTGAAGATGGAACATTACAGAAGAACTTCGGGTAACTAACAGGTAGCAAAATGTCTCTGTCATTTCGAGAGTTTATATATTATCCTTCTGTGGTTTATGAAGGAGTTGAAGACAGATAGTTATGGTTATAGTTTTCCTTAGTTAGGATTAAAGATTAGTTACATATAGGACTTTAGACTCACAAAGATAGAATAGATGATAGAATATTTTCTTTAAATATTGCTAAATGTTAATGGACTAAATATTGTTAACTGTGATTCTTATTTGATAACTGTTGTGTGATATATATTTTACTATGTTAAGGTTAAAACCCTTCTTTCTATTTTAGACAGAAAAGAGGAGATGATGGGAGATGTCATTCTGTAAATGTGTTTCTCTTATTGGTTAACGAATAAAACACTGTTGGCCAGTAGAAAAGCAAGATAGGCAGGACTAGGAGACAAGGAGGAGAGAGGAAGTAATAGGGAGGGGAGATCCAAGATGGAAGATGGAGAGAGCAGAACACCAGCCCCTCTCTCTGGTAAGATGAGACCACGTGGAAGTACTTAGATTAATAGAAATGAGTTAAAATTAAGACAGAGCTAGCCAATAAGAAACTAGTAATTGGCCTACAACTTTATATCTAAACACACAAAGTCTCAGTGTGTTTTTTGGGGCTGGCGAGGCAGAGGGACAAGACCAGCAGGCAGCAAAAGCATACTCATAACAAGCTAGTGCTCTCAATCACTGAGCCATCTCTTCAACCCTCAACCACCTTTCTTAAACCATCTAGGACCACCATTCCAGGGGTGGCACCACCCACAATGGTCGAGTCTTCCTATACCAGTCATTAATCAAGAAAATGCTCCATATATTTGCCCACGGGCCAGTCTGATGAAGGCATTTTCTCAGTAAAAGTTCCTTCTTCGTAGATGATACAAGTTTGCATTAAGTTGACAAAAAACTTACCAGCACAGCTAATAACCATCATCATCCAGGATTAACTAAAGTAATAATAATAGCCATCATAATAATCTCCAGATAATAATAATATTCAGGCTTAGGTAATAAGATGTAACTGTGTACCACATTTTCTCCACCCATTCTTCAGTTGAGGGGCATCTAGGTTGCTTCCAGGTTCTGGCTATTACAAATAATGCTGCTATGAACACAGTTGAACAGACGTTCTTGTTGTATGAATGTGCATATTTTGAATATATGGAGTACTTTACTCAGTGGGGAAAAAAACAATGGAATCTTGAAATTCATGGGTAAATGAATGGAACTAGAAGAAACTATCCTGAGTAAGGTAACCCAGTCACAAAAAGACAAACATGGTATGTACTCACTCATGTATGGATTTTAGACATAGAGCAAAGAATCACCAGCCTACAATCCAAACACCAAAAAAGCTAGGAAACAAGGAGGACCCTAAGAGAGACATACATGGTCCCCTGGAGAAGGGGAAAGGGACAAGATCTTCCAAACAAATTGGGGTCATGAGGGGAGGGAAGAGGGAGTCAAAAGGAAGAGGAGAGGAGAGGTGGACATGAGGGAGCAGGAAGATTGAGTCAGGTAAAGAACAGAGGAGAGCAAGAAAAGAAATACCATAATAGAGGGAGCCATTATATGTTTTAAGAGAAATCTGGCACTAGGGAAATGTCCAGAGATCTACAAGGATGACCCCAACTAACAATCTAAGCAAGAGTGGAGAGGCTACCTTAAATGCCCTTACCTGATAATGAGACTGATTATACCTTATATGTCTTTATCCAGTAGCTGATGGAAGCAGAAGCAGACACCCACAGCAAAACACTGAGCAGAACTCTTGGAATCCAGTTGCAGAGAGGGAGAAGTGATGAGCAAAGGGGTCAAGACCAGGCTGGAGAAACCCACAGAAACAGCTGACCTGAACAAGGGGGAGCTCATGGACTCCAGTCTGATAGCTGGGAAACCAGCATAGGACCAACCCAGATTCTCTAAATGCAGGTATTAGTTAGGAGGACTGGGCAGTCTATGGAGCTTCTAGTAATGGATCAGTATTTATCCCTAGTGTACAAATGGCATTTGGGAGCCCATCCCACATAGAGGGATACTTTCTCAACCTAAACACATGGAGGAGGGCCTAGGCGTTGCCCCAAATGATATGACAGGCTTTGAAGACTCCCCATAGAAGCCCTCACCCTCCCTGGGGAGCAGAAAGGGGATGGGATGGGGGTTGGCGGGGGAGACAGGGGAGGATGGGAGGGTTCAGGAACTGGGATTGATATGTAAAACTTGTTTCAAATTTAAATTTTAAAAAATTATATAAAAAAGATGTAACTCTGAGCAAATTAATTTTTCTGAGTCTCTTCCATATGTTAAATAGAAGTTGTATAAACTAAGCTATGAAATGTTCAGTATTAGCTAGGACTATTGTAATAGGAAGATGCATTCCATGGTCTGTTTGTTGTTGTTGTTGTTGTTTTTGCTTTTTTGTTATTGTTATCGTTACTGTTTTTGCATGTGTTTTGTTTTTGTTTGTGTTTGGTTGTTGTTGTTGAGACTGGGTTTCTCTGTGTAACAGCCCTGATTGTCTTGGAACACCCTTTGTAGACCAGGCTGGCCTTGAACTCACAGACATCCACCCACTTCTGCCTCCCAAATGCTGGGATTAAAGGCATGCACCACCACCACAGCTGCCTGGCTCCATGATCTGTTTCTTCAGTATGACCCTGTCTGGGTGACAGTGGAGAATGCTTGAACCATACAAATCAAAATAGGTTATTTATTATAGTCTTCTTATTGGAAGTCCTATCTTTCCATATTGAACACAAAGCATTTCTGAACACCTTGGGATATGCCAGCCACTGTTCTAGATGCTTGAAATAAATCAGCTAATAAAACAGACTAAAATCTTCAACTTCCTGTCACTTTTACAATACAAACCCTAACTAGCTTATGGAAGTGTTTCTCAAAAGTACAAAATCCAGATGGGCGGTGGTGGCCCACACCTTTAATCCCAGCACTTGGGAGGCAGAGGCAGGTGAATCTCTGTGAGTTCTAGACCAGCCTGGCTTACAGAACAAGTTCCAGGACAGGCTCCAAAGCCACCGAGAAACCCTGTCTCAGGAAAAAAAGAAAAAAAAAATACAAAGTCCCTTCTTAAATTTTATAGTGTTTATATAAACACACCTTAGTTCAGCTCAGTGACTCTCAACATTCATAATGCTGTGACCCTTTAATACAGCTCCTCATGTTGTAGTGACTCCCAACCATGAAATTATTTGTTGCTATGTCATAACTGTAATGTTGTACCTTCACGCATGACAGTGCAAATATCTGTGTCTTCTGCTGGCCTTAGGTGACCCCTGTGGAAAGGATATTTGACCCCAGAGGGTTGAGAAGCACTGGGTTAGCACATCTGTTATTCCACTCTGTGGATCTAGGCCTTTCTTCTCTCCTGTGCAAGCTCTCATGGTTCTTAGTCGGTTGCTGCAGCCTCCAACAAGAACTCACCTGGACAACAATATGTATTCTTGGATCAAGTTTTATGAAGCCGTGATTTACGATTTAACTTTTACTCTCTGGGGTAAGTGAGGGCGGGGTGATGCATTAGTGTTGACACCATAATTGCCCGAACACTTACCATCTCTTTTCTTTTGCTTTGCCTGTCTACTCTCAATGCAGCAGCCACGGGGGCCCTCAGATGGAGCAATTTAGCAGCTTTTTCCGAAGCAATGGCTCATTTCACTCATTTCTGAGAAAATGTCTGTCAAGCACCCAAGTAACTATTATTTAATCTACTATCCGCCACTCAGGGAAATGGCTGTAAAAGGCTTTTCGGGGAATCTGTAAAGTCAAATTCTTCTCATAATAAAAACTTGAGTTAATTAACTTTTCTCACAGTTAATATTTGCTCAGATTGTACAAAAACAACACCCATAGAAGTGACAATGGCATCAGATTACACCAGTAATGGGTATATTCTGCCTCACCTGATCTGCTCTTTTATGTGCCAGTGTCTGTGCTGAAAGGCAGACAATTGGATGTACTCAAGAGGCTGAGGCAGGAGGGCAATGCATTGGTAGCCATCGAGGCCACCCTAGGCTGCATGCAGCATTTGTGGGGAGGGGGAAGGTCTTTGATAAAGCAGCAAGATCGATAACTATGACATTTTTAACCCCTGATGAAACTAGTCTTGCTGTCTTCGAAGTGTGCTGGGTTTGTCAAGAGAAACATGTGTGCTTATCTGAGCTGAGGGCTGAAGTCTCCGTTTTTCCTACGAAGCAAGCAACCCTAGTTTTGTTGGTTTTGATATGTTTTCAGTGCTGGGGGCCAAACCCAGGTCCCCAGGCACACTAGGGACACACTCTGCTGCACAGCCACTTACCCAGTGTCCTGCTGTGTAACTTCCAGAGTTGGCCATTTGCCAGATTTGTTCTTGAAAGCGAATCAAATGGGTCTAGTACTTGAAGAAAAACTATGTGACATTTCAAGCTTTCGAAGCAAAAGCTGGATCTAAACAGCATCAAGAGTTTTAAAGTTAGTTTTCATAAAAATGTATCATGCAGTGTTTCATTACTTGTGTGTGGTGTGTGCACACATGTGGGACAGGTATGTGGATCCATGCACAGTTGCGGCCAGAGGAGGATGTCCGGCATTTTACTCCATCATTTTTATTTTAACTTTTTAGTTTTGAAATTATATCATTTCCCCCTTCCTTCCCTCCAAACCCTCCTATACACTCCTCCTTGCTCTTTCAAATTCATAGCCACTTTTCCATTAATCGTCCTTGTATACATACATGAGTGTGTGTGTGTGTCCTAAATGTGCAAATATAACCCCCTCAGTCTGTAATGTCACTGCAATGCATGTTTTCAGAGCTGACCATTGGCATGACCAACTGGCCTGCTCTTCCCTGAGAAGACTACTTCTTCCTCTCTCTCAGCATTCTTTAGTTGCCTGTAGCTCCTTGTGTAGGGCTGAGGCCTTGTGAGATCTTTCCCTGTGCACTTTAGGCATTTTATTATCATCCTCACTCAGTTCACCTTTAGGCTGCCATGTTGGTGAGACTCTACGGGCACAGCTCCCGACATTCCTAGGAGACTCTCACAGCACTCCCTGACCCTCTGGGACTTGTAACATTTCTGTACAGCCCCCACCCCCACCCCCGCCCCCACCCCCACCCCCACTCCCACCCCCACAGGAATGTTCCCTGAGCCTTTCAATCTTTGAGAAGGGTGTGGCTTGGGACTGGGCTCCATAGTTCTGCATTTTGATTGGCTGCTCTTTTCTGTGATGGTTTCCATCTATTTCTAAGAGAAGTTCCCCTTTTTTGGGGGGAAGGCGGGAGTTGAGGCAGGGTTTTCTCTGTGTTGCTTTGGAGGCTGTTCTGGAACTCGCTCTGTAGACCAGGCTGGCCTCGAACTCAGAGATCCGCCTGCCTCTGCCTCCCAAGTGCTGCCTTTTTTCTTTAGGATTTTATTTTATATATGTGAATGTTTTCCTGCAGCACTTGTCAGATGCCAGAATGGTGAGTGGAGCCGCTGGGAATGGAATTACAGACAACTGTCAGCCACCAGGTGGGTGCTGAGCATCAAACCAGGATCCTACCAGGGAACAGCCATTTCTCCAACCAATGCTGTCCTTTTCTCTAACCCACCTTCCTCTTATTTTCTTGAGACAGGGTCTCTGGCTGAACCTGGGGCTCCGCAAGCAGCCAACAAGCCCTAGCTATCCCTTAGACTCAAGGCTGGGTTATATGCCCAGGGAGCTATGCCCGGGTTTTTACACTGGTAGTGGAAATCTGAACACAGGCCACTGCTTACACAGCAAGAACTCTTAAGCTCCAGAGCCCTCTCTCCTAAAACCCAATTCTGTTATTTTTGTTTGAAACAGGGTCTGTCTACAATTCGAGATCCCCCAGCCTCTGCCTCCAGAGTCCTAGGGTGTTAGGATTAAAGGTGCGCCCAGGGAGTTACTCTTACTCATGTGATCTTGAACTCGAGATTCTCCAACCTCTGCCTCCTGGGTGCTGGGATTAAAGGCGTGGACCACTACTCACAGTGACTCTCATTGCTGTTTTGGTGTTCCTTCAATAATGCAAACCACTAACCACTGTCCTATTAGATGGTACAAAAATTCCCGTGCTAGGCATGGCTATTTCTCTTGATTCCTTAAAAATCTTTCCTCAAATGTCATCGTCGAAATATCTTGACATCATAAACAATATTTAAAATTGTGAAGTCTTCAAGCTGCCCCAATCTCCCTGAATTTTCGAGCCCTTACGTCTATTTTAGGCTATCCCTGTCCAAACTGACATAATGTATGCCCCCAAACCTTTGGAAAAGGCGCTGGTGAGCACTGAATTGGGGGGGGGGGGTCGCCATTTCTGAAGACACATAGACTAATTCCCAAGAAAAACAGATGCAACGTGCAACATTAAATTTAGTGAGGCCAGTGACAGCAGACTTAAGAAACGGCGGGAACTCAAGCGAAAGACCCCACGCTTGAAGCTTCACCTGGGACCAGACAAACTGTAGGCCTGAAATAAAATCGAGGTGAGGGAATGTCATAAAAGAAGTGTTGACAGACGGACTTTAGGCAACGAACAACTCACAACTCTTCAAACTTTGGTCCACAGCACCCGCCCCACCCCCACACCCCCAAAACCCCCACCCAAGGAACACAGCAAGCAAGCCACACGGAAAGATCGGGCAAATTCTAAACTTTATAAAGACGGTAAGAACGACAGGCAACGACTGGAAGGCAGGCAGGCAGGCTCGAAAAGCGTCATCACTCCCGTGCCGGCCGTCTTGTCCCCCCTGGCTTGCTGAGTCTGGGGTGGCTCCTCCCGCACAGTCCGGTCCTCGGGGGTCCCGACGGTGTCTCGGTGACTTGCTGGGGATCGCCCACAGGTGAGCAGGGTCAGGCGTGGCGCCCGGCACAGGCGATCGGGGAGGCCCGGGGCGCCCGGCGGGGGAGCCCGGGCGCGCTCGCATCAGTTCTCCTCCGGCTTGTCCGCCGGCGGCCCGCTGGGCTGCAGCATCTTCTCCATCAAGTTGAAGCGCACGCGCGCCTTGCTCTCGTTCTCGGCGATGGCGAAGTAGTTGAGGAGGTCGAAGTGACCCATGTAGGAGCAGTACGAGTCCCGGTGCTGGTTCACGAGCCACTCCCACTTGGTGGTGTCGGCGTGGCCCGTGCCGATGTACTTGGACTGCAGATGCTCCAGCTGGCTGTGGATGGTGTAGCGGTCCGTCATGGTCGCCGCTCCGCCCTAGGCGTCGAGCTCAGGCCGCAGACCACACGCCCCGCTCGGCGTGCAAACGAGGGAGCCGCTGCCGCCGGTGCTGCCGCCGCCGCTGCTGCCGGTGCTGCTGCCGGTGCTGCCGCCGCCGCCGCCGCCGCCGGAGCTGCTTCCGCCTCCGCCGCTGCCGCCGCCGCTATCTGCGCAGGCGCAGGAGGAAGACGCCACCGCGACGCACGCGCAAACGCTCCCCTCCCAGGCGGAAGCGGAAGTGGATTCTGTCGCGGCATTGGCGTTGACTCCTCACCGAGCCCGCCTCCTTGGAGAGCGTTGCATGACGGTCTGCTTAGGGGCTCTTGGGGGAGGGGGGGAGGAGTCGCGGTCTAACTTCGGCGTTGCATTCTGGGACTTGTAGTTCAAGGAGTCTAGGTTGGGTTGTTTTGGGGGTTTTTGTTTTGTTTTGTTTTTGCTGCTTATTTTTTTACTTGGCTAATGCAGGATGGTGTCCAGCGGTGTGGAAGCATCCTCCAACGGCACCAGGCTACAAGCCAAGTGTGTTATGGCTACAAGTGACCAGGAAAACTAACTCTTGGACTTAAAGGCTAACAGGGCAGGGTCCATCCTTGGTCCCAGCTTTGTCCCTTAGGGCCCTGGGTGGTCGGAAAAGTTCTTTGGGCCCTAAATGCTTGATGATGAGTGTCAACATCAGTAGTCTCACGTGGTGGCTTCTGCATCAAATTCCACCTAGGGGCCGAGCCCTCCAAGCAAACCACCTCCTAACTTTAAGGCCTCTGCTCACAAGCATTTCCTAGAAGTCAGGAACCTCTCCCTCCTTTGCACCTTGAGTTTTTCTGCCTGGCTACACCTTATGTTCAAGCTGGGGGTGACACATCTCCTCACAAGGGTATAAGCTACTTGAGAAAAAGATAATGACTTCTTTTATGACATTCCTTAAGGATATTCTATAGCTTAATAGTGATTGTGTTATTTAAAAAAAAAATCTGATGATTGGGCAAAAAGCAATCTCAGCCGAAGAGACTGATAATAGCGGAGGGCCCAGCCCATTATAGTGGGGCCCCTGGACTGAGAGCCCTGAACTGTGTAAGAAAACAGTCTGAGCAAGCCATGAGGAGTAAGCAGGCCAGTAAGCAGCTCCCTCCATGGCCTCTGCGTCTTCTGCTGCCTCCAGGTCCCTGCCTTGCCTACCTTAGGTGCTTTTAGTCATAGTGTTCTGTCACAGCAAGAGAAACCCCAACTAAGACAAGTAAATCCGCATGAAAATTCTCTTAGTCAGAAATAAATCAAAACTTGGTGCAATTCCAGTGCCATTAAGAATGCCTCAGGCGGTGGCAGTGTCACAGGTCTTTAGCCCCAGCACTCAGAAGACAGAGGCAGGCGGATCTCTATGAGACTGAGGCCAGCCTGGTCTACAGAGTGAGTTCCAGGACAGCCAAGGCTACACAGAGAAACCCTGTCTTGAAAACCGAGAGATCACACTTCCTAGCCCATGCCAAACAGTTCCACCAACAAGAGGCTAAGTGTTTAAATATATGGTGGTCATTTTTATTCAACCCACCACAAGTAGCTTTTTAAGGAGCCGATCACCAAACCCTAGTCACTCATGGAGGTACTGCAAGTTAGGCCTTCACGATATGAATTTTAGATGAACAGGGTTCAGCCCTAATACAGACAGACAGACAGACAGACACAACACACACACACACACACACACACACACACACACACACACACACACACACACTGATATACAATAAATAAAACACTCTTATTGTTTTGTGTTGTTGCTGTTTTGCATTGCTGGCTCAAACCCAGGGTTGCCACTGAGAGCGCTTATTCCCCACATAATTGTAAAGCTAATTAATTCTTTTTTGTGAAAACAACTTAAGTACTTGAAAAGGATTTTTGTTAATAAAATCATATTATTGTAATGCTTATAGGAAATGAAGAATATATGTATAACGATAAATTTAAAATGCTTAGACGTTAAAATTTGGAATTGAGTTCCAATTTTTTAAAAGCCCCTCAGAAATAATTTGCAAACTGTGTGAGACTTACAATAGAATTTCAGTTAAAACCTTGAAGAAAGAAAGGCAGTTTTTGATTTGTAATTTTACTAAGTAGAGCACTAACTTTTAGAATCTAAATAAATTTCTGAGTACTTTCTATGTTCCCAAACAACTTTTAGATTTTGTTTTCCCAAGGCAGCGTCTGACTCTTTAGGCCTGCCTGGCCTGGAATTTGAGGTAACCTCCCCTCCTCAGCTTTCTGAGTCTTGGAATTACAGGTGTGAGCAACCAATCCAGCCAGATGACATTTAGAGACACCCCAAAATCCTAACATTTAACTGTCAGCTTTCAGATAAGAGGAAAATTCAGCATAATTTTAATGACACTTCTATTAAATTTATAGACTGAATGGGGGGAATTATACCTACACTGTATTGAATTTTCTCCCTAATGCACATAGGGTATATTTGCATTTATCCGTGTGCCTTTGAAAGCTTTAAATAAAGCCGCATATCTTCAGTCCTTCCCCATCTCCTACTAGGTTTATTTTGGGTGGGGCTGTCATGTGTATTAAAAGATGTTCCCTAAGAATCCTTGGGACTTGGGAAGGACTGTCGCTCTTCTATACTTATTACTGGTAAGGAATTTTGGTCTAGAACTGGTGACCTTAATAAGCATGTATGCATGTATGTGTGTGTACCACTTGTGTGGCTGGTGCCCCCACAAGGCCTTAGACCCTGGAGTAACAGAATTGTTGGCCACCATGCAGCCATACCTGGGTCCTCAAAAGAGTAGCTGGTGCTACACCCATACTGCGACAGTCTCCAGTACCCTGGTGACACTGCATGCATATGGTAAACAGATGCCCTCAAACATGCAAAAATCAAAACAACAAACTCCTCCCTTCCTCCCTCCCTGCCTCCTTCCCTCCCTCCCTCCCTCCCTCCCTCCCTCCCTCCCTTCCTCCCTCCCTCCATGTCTCCCTCTCTCCCTCCCTCCCTCCCTGCCTGCCTCCCTCCCTCCCTGCCTCCCTCCCTGCCTCCCTCCCTGCCTCCCTCCCTCCCTCCCTCCCTCCCTCCCTCCCTCCCTCCCTCCCTCCCCTCTCTCCCTCTCTCTCTCTCTCTCTCTCTCTCTCTCTCTCTCTCTCTCTCTCTCTCTCTCTCTCTCTCTCCTTTCTACACAGGGTCTCTCTGTGTTGTTCTGACTGACTGGCCTGGAACTCACTCTGTAATCCAGGCTGAAAATAAACTCACAGAGATCCACCTGCCTCTGGCTCCTGACTGCCGCGATTGAAGGCATGTGCGACCGTGCCCAGCTTTTCTGCTTTATTGGTCTTGTTTTATACTGTGTGATGTTGCCGTGGGCAGCTGTGTCATTCTGTAAATAACCATCCTTTCATTGGTTTCCAGCTCTACCGTCACTAATATCATACATGGGTATTTCTTTTATTTTTCATGGGTACTGTTTTTTACATGCTTATTCATAGGGCAAGTTCTTCACAGAGGCCTTAGAGCGCAATTTAAACAAAACAGCTGTTACGGATATCCATGGATTACTCTAAAAAACCCAAGTTTCTCCATAACTTTCAACTGTCTTGTGCTGCAGAAGCTATGTTCAAATTTTTCTGTGATTTAGAAAACCAAGAGTTTAAATGAAAATCAACAAAGGACATTCCTTTTAGTGAAAACTTTATTTAAAAAAATTTTTTTAAGGCTTTCAGCATGTACAAGTGTTGCAATATTTCTTGACACGAGGGGGCGCCAAAACAACACTTAAAGCCGGCCTACAGCCTGGTGGCAAACATTTTTGTTGGATCCCAGCGAGCTTCCCAGCCACAGCAGGCCAGAGAGGTGTCTTAGTGACAGAGCTGGAGGTCTGACTTTGGTCCGCTGAGTGTTTAAAGGAACCAGCCAAGATTCATAAATAAGGGAGGGGGGGAGATCTCTTTGTCACCTTCCAAATATTACTTTGGGGTTTTATATTTACTTAGATTACACGGTGATATGGCATGTACAAAGCTTTGAGAGTGTTGCTTCTGGAGTGTGTGTGATTGCATGTGTGTGTGTGTGTGTGTGTGTGTGTGTGCGTGTGTGTGTGTGTGTGTGTGTGCTTGCATGTGTGTGTGTGTGTGCATTCGCGTGCGCTCAAGCACGTGTCTGCATGAACAGCTTGGTGGTGGAGTGGGATTTGGCCACTTGTATTTCAGCAATGGGGTGGGAAACATTGAGAGGGGATCAGGAGGAGCATTCTAGAAGGTGCCACTTAACGTTTCTTACAGGTAAGGACAAGCCAACAATGGCGGGAATGCTAGAAGAGCATTCCAGGCATAGAACAAGCGCTCTGGGGGTGACAGAATCTCAAAGTGTCCTTCTAGGCTCTGACTTATCTGGAGCATGGTGACAGAATGACCTAGAAAAAAGAGGTTGGAGGCGGCAACAGAGACCGTTTCAGGCTCAAGGATGTCAAACTGCAACTCTGTCCCCTTCCTCCTAAATGTCCCTTTTCCTCTTTAGCACTCAGTGATAGCACATGTTTTAACACGTGTGCAAGATGGCTCATGGCCTCCCTAATTAGACCACATAGCCCAGTAGGACAAGGACCTTGTGTTTGGTCCAGAACTCAGTCCCTTAGCGCTTTCGATTGTTCTAAGTACAGGATTTTCGGTGCTGTTCGTTGTTGATTGGATCTTTAAGTCGGGAATTTCGGGTGGAAGGGACTGGCGTACACGGCTGTGGCTCAACACCGCTGGCGCCCTTTCCCCGCCCACTCTTTGGTTCTTCGGTTTACGTAAATCTCCGTGCAAAGCGGTTTCAAGTCTCTACTTCTGGATCAATGTCTGCTTCAAGGGTGTCTTATGAGGAAATTCTGGCCCGAGGCTGTGGTGGTGGTGTGTTCATGTGTGCGTGTGCATGTGTGTGGTGGTGGTGTGGTGTGTGTGTGTGTGTGTGTGTGTGTGTGTGTGTGTGGTGCTGTGTATTGTAGTGGTGTGTGATGTGTGTGATGTGTGTGTATGTGTGTGGTGTGTGTATGTGTGTGGTGCTGTGTATTGTGGTGTGTGTGTGTTGTGTGTGTATTGTGGTGGTGTGTGTGTGTGTCTGTGTGTGTCTGTGTGTGTGTCTGTGTGTGTATGTGTGTGTGATGTGTGGTGTGTGTGGTGTGTATTGTAGTGGTGTGTGTGTGTGGTGTGGTGTGTGATGTGTGTGTATGTGTGTATATGTGTGTGTGTGTGTTGTGTGTGTATTGTGGTGGTGTGTGTGTGTCTGTGTGTGTCTGTGTGTGTGTCTGTGTGTGTATGTGTGTGTGATGTGTGGTGTGTGTGGTGTGTATTGTAGTGGTGTGTGTGTGTGGTGTGGTGTGTGATGTGTGTGTATGTGTGTATATGTGTGTGTGTGATGTGTGTGGTGTGTGTGTTTATGTGGTGGTGGTGTGTTCGTGTGTGCGTGTGCATGTGTGGTGGTGATGATGTGTGTGTGGTGTGTGTGTGTGTGTGTGTGTGTGTGGTGATGGTGTGTGTGTGATGTGTGTGATGTGTGTGTATGTGTGTATGTGTGTGGTGTGTGTATGTGTGTGGTGGTGTGTATTGTAGTGGTGTGTGTGTGGTGTGTGTGTATTGTGGTGGTGTGTGTGTGTCTGTGTGTGTATGTGTGTGTGATGTGTGGTGTGTGTGGTGTGTATTGTAGTGGTGTGTGTGTGTGGTGTGGTGTGTGATGTGTGTGTATGTGTGTATATGTGTGTGTGTGATGTGTGTGTTTATGTGGTGGTGGTGTGTTCGTGTGTGCGTGTGCATGTGTGGTGGTGATGATGTGTGTGTGGTGTGTGTGTGATGTGTGTGTATGTGTGTATGTGTGTGGTGGTGTGTATTGTGGTGGTGTGTGTGATGTGTGTGTATTGTGGTGGTGTGTGTGTGTCTATGTGTGTGTGTGTATGTGTGTGTGTATGTGTGTGTGTGGTGTGTATTGTGGTGGTGTGTGTGTATGTGTGTGTGTGTGATGTGTGGTGTGTGTGTGTGTGTGGTATGTATTGTGGTGGTGTGTGTATGTGTGTATGTGTGTGGTGGTGTGTATTGTGGTGGTGTGTGTGTATGTGTGTGATGTGGTGTGTGATGTGTGTGATGTGGTGTGTGATGTGTGTGATGTGTGTGTGTATGTGTGTATATGTGTGTGTGGTGTGTGTGTGTGGTGGTGTGTATTGTGGTGGTGTGTGTGTGTGTGATGTGTGTGATGTGTATGTGTGTGTGTGGTGTGTATGTGTGTGGTGTGTGTGTGATGTGTGTGCATGTGTGTGTGGTGTGTATGTGTGTGGTGTGTGTGTGGTGTGTATGTGTGTGGTGTGTGTGTGATGTGTGTGTGGTGCGTGTGTGTGTGGTGGGGGGGAGTTGTGGACCCTTAGCCTCAGTTTCAGTGAGTTATCTGCTTAGGTTGAGAACTATTTCATTGGCAGAGGTGTAAAAATGTTTTCAGACCGAGCCCCATCTTTGGGGTCTTGAAGCGTTGTATTTTTTTCTCGTTCTCTGAGACGAGGTCTCACATAGCCCCGACTGTATAAACAGCGGTGATTATGAACTTCCCATCCTCCCTGGGCTGGGGTGACCAGCAAGAGCAGGAACTCCACCAGTGTCCGGCTGAGATCTCGCCATTGGAGTTGACTGCTAAAGACTCAATCAGCCTCTAGTTCAGAAGAGATGGCTCCACGCGCTTTCCTGTCTTGCATTGGGAATACTGCTTTCTTAGTGGGTCAGAAAGTGTGTGCTCGGCAAGCAGGACCTGCTCCGGGTGTCATCTCTGTCACCCCTGCAAGGTGAGAGCTGCTACTCTGCCACGAGTGTTTCACATAGGACAGACAACGTACGGCTATGCAAGAAGGCAGCAGATGAAACAACACTACCGGGATTAACACTTTTACATCAAGTTTGGGAATAATCCACTCGTGTTGCTGAAGATGTTTGAAATATTTAAAAGATAAGAATAGCAGACCATTTAGTAGATGTCTTGGGATTCAATCTCTTTAAAAGATGTAATTGACTTATAATTTCAAGTTTAAAGCCATGAGAATGTGAACAAGGGTGTGTATGACATTCTAATATTGAAGAGAAATGGACCCAATAAATTCATGAGTTAGATTTAGATTTATAAGAGCCTTTGAGATGCTCTGCAAGGCTTTTCTTATTAGTATTCTGTTTGCTTGGTCAACCATTTAAACGCTAAAAATAAATTAAATATATTAAACCCATTAATGCAGTTTAAAATATTTAAGACTGGAGATAAAAATCAATAAAGAAAGTAATAGTGTTTCTATATTTCAGGACTGAGACCACGAAACAGGCCACACCACACATAATTGTATACTTAATTTGTAAGAAAGGCACAGCGCAGTGAGAGACACAAAAGCAATCTTTGTAATAAGCAAAGCTAGAACAATAGGGTGCAAAAAAGAGAGAGAGGGAGAGATGAGGTTGGGCTCCTAATTCACTCTACACAAAAGTCAATTCCAAGTGGAGATGAGATCGACTACACTGCAAATTATGAAGCTAACGGGTGATTCGTGTACAAGAATATTTCCCTGTGATCCTGGCCTGGAGGATTTCTTAAAGGGAACATGTGAAGATCAAGTAATAAAAGCAAGAGGCTAAATTTAATTGTAAACTTTAATTTTGTGGAAGCAGGATCCTGTTTACCAAAAAAAAAAAAAAAAAAAAAAATGCCTTTTGATAAATTGTGTTAATTTTGACATTGGTGTAAAAGTGATGGGTTTCACTGTGGCATTTTTTAAAAAGGATTTATCTATGTATATGCATACAGTATTCTGTCTGCACGTATGCCTTCGGGCAAGAAGAGGGTATCAGATCTCGTTATAGATGGCTGTGAGCCACCATGTGGTTGCTGGGAATTGAACTCAGAACCCTGAGTCATATCTCCGGCCCTCACAGTGGCATTTTTATACATTGCCATTTGACATTACTCATCCCTCCCCCTCTACTCCTTCCTGTCCTCTGGCTACCACCTTCCTATTGTTCCTCTTCCTCCTAAGGAGCCCTCCTTTCTTATCATATGGATTCTGTCACCAACTTTTCTTTCCCCATTGGCCCCTCATGAAATCTCTTCCTTTCCTCTATGGGCCTCTTTTAGTTTCATACACACACACACACACACACACACACACACACACACACACACACCTCACCCACGCATTACATTTATCAGTTTCTGTTGTAATTTAAGAAAAGCAGTGCGACAGAGTTCAAGCAGACCGTTTGTTTGTTTGTTTGTTTTTTTATTTTTTTAAATTAGGGAAATGGGTCTTAAAAGGGGGAAAGGGAAGTGGGGAGATTGGCTTCGGGGGTGGGAGCAGCAGGAGAGAGAAGGGGGGAGAGAGACAGGAGAGAGAAGGGGAGGGGGGCATCAGACAGAGGGAGAGAAGAGGATGGGAGGTGGGCGGGGCCCTTTATAAGGGGACAGTGAGTGTGCACAGCTGGTGCTCTCAGTGGCTGCAGCTGAGGGCGTGTCCTATCAGAACCCCAAGGACAGGCCAGTGCAGATGCCTGAGTACTAACACATTCACTTACCACGCTCACCTTAGTGACCTCTGCACTAAGTGACCTTTCTGTAAATGTTAGTGTACTGGAATCTTGGTTTTTTTTTTTTTTTCTCTCCTTGGTTCATTGGTGGCACTTAGCAGCAGACCCCCCCCCCCAATCCTATGTAGTCTAAGGTCCATATCTCCCCCACAATTCTCCAACTGTCTGTGAGGCTATGCATTGCTGGTGTATGTCTGTCCTTAAACCATCAAATTCACCACAGACGAAAGTCTCAACAGCTTCATCCCAACTCCGGCATCTTCGCCCTAGCCTGGTCCTCACTGCAGTCTGACCTCCAAACGAACAGACTTCAAGACACCATTCTGGAAGCATCTGTTGAGAATTGCTTCCTGGCCCTGCCGCCTTGGGTTGAGGCTCCCAGCAGCAGCAGAGCTTGAGACACAGACCATGCTGTTGGGTTCTGTATGCTCTCAGAACCCATTACGCGTGGAAAGCTTCGATCTCGGGGAAACAAGGGCTTAGGGCCGTGGTTCTCAGCCTTGCCAATGATGTGACCCTTGAATACAATTCCTCATGTTGTAGTGACCCCCTCCAATGATAGAACTATTCCAGTTGCTACTTCATAACTGTAATTTTGCTACTGTTATGAATTGTACAGTAAGTATTTTTGGAGACAGAAGTTTGTGGAGGGGGTTGGGACCCACAGAGTCCAGAACCATTGGCTTAGGGTTTTCTTAACAAGAGGGTAGGCTTAGCAGGAGGGTCACTTTAACTTGTGGAAATGCTGTCTGTTACAGGCAGGAAAGCCGCTGCTGCTGGTCTGGTCCCATTCTTTGTTCCTCCCCGCCGGACGCCCATTCCTGCCGCCATGCCAGCCCCAATAACACTCTGAGACTCTGTATTTGATACAATCCTGTTGGCCAGTTACTATTATTGTTTATGGGCTAGCTCTGTCGTAATTATTAACCCATTTATACTATTCTAAGTATTTCCATGTGGTCAATTTATCCAAGCATGGAGGCCACATCTAGTCTCTCCAGGCTCTCCAGGCTCTCCATGCTGACTCCTCCTCCCTACTTCCTCTTTCCTCCTTGTCTCCTAGCCCCGCCTATCTTGCTTTCTCATTGGCCACAGTGCTTTATTCATTAACCAGTATGAGAAACATATTCTCAGAATAACATCTCCCATCAGCTGTCCCCTCAATAGCTGCTGCCTGTGACTCAAGTGGGATTTGAACTTGGGGCATGGTGTCGCTTCTTCAACTGGGGGCAAGCAGAGATTGGTTTATTACAACCTGGGTTTTTAAGAGCAATATTGGAGGAGAGAGACACTGGGCTGCTTAGTGGGAAGAAGCAACCCTGACAATTGCTGGGCATCACAGCCCTCCTTCTACAAAGTTCGTATCAATGCCTGGTTCACAGACTCATTTGCAAGGCAAATGACTAGCAGTTTGGCTATAAATGGAATCCAGATCACCCAGGATGTCAGGAAATGACTGTGATGTTTCTGAAGTCTGATGGGAGGTCATGGGGCTTCTGGGAAACAAGTTTCGACTGTCAAGATTTACTCATTGACTCAGTAGTTCATTTAGACAAGTATTTGTGCAAGCACTATTGGGCTTATTATACCCCAAGCCTTTGCACTGCTCCCGGATGCCTCTGTGGGAAGCTATTCCCCAAAGTGATCATCCAAAGGGGTGGTCTTAAGGAAGGGGTAAGACCACGAAAGCAGAGCCCGCACAAGTTCAGGCCCCGCCTCCTGCCCCAGTCTCCTGAGTGCTGGGACAACATGGCCTAAATAACAGATTATCTGTTTTCATTTGTTTCAAAATCAGGGCCTTCCTCATATCAGACAACACTGGTGCCCTGCACTATTTCTCCAGGCTTTTAAATTTTCACGTGCTGTGTCTGTACATGTGTATAAACAGTGTGCCCTCCTGTTATTGTGTGTTGCAGGATATTTGACTGCCCTGGGAACTTTGAGACTCCGTTAATAAAATTAACCTTGGATCAGAGCATGGCGCCAGGGACTGGTGGACAGGAATTAGCCATAGAGAGGACAGAGGAGTCAGGAATATAGATGAGAGACACACAGCAAGGTGTAGGGAGGGACGTGGAGATTTGTGGTCTTTTTGGTTGGGCATGAATGCAGAGAGGGTTCTTTTGCTGAGTGTCCAGCAAAAAGGAAGGTCAGCTTGTTGCTTCTCCACTATCTGGCTGGGTTTCATCCTACTCTGGCTCCTAGGTTTTTATTGGTAAATAGAATGATAGAGACTTGGTTAAAACCTCTATTTGGTGGCTGCGGCCTACCTGTTGCTGGCTGGGCGAGCAATCCCTCCAGGCAGAGGTCTAAGCAGACAGCAGCTAAAATATCAGTCAATCCAGGTGCACCACTGAGCTGCCAGAAAGATAAGTGTGTGTGCCACAGAAGATGTGACGGTCCGCCGACCTTCACACGACAACCTCTAGTCCTGACCTCTTCCTTGTTTGAGACAGGGTCTCTGCTATTTTTCTGGTGCATCTGTAGCGCCCAGCCATGGCAGGCTCAATAGAGACCAGCCAGTCAAAAAGTATGCCCGAGTTTCAGTTGACCCTAAGGTAATACTTGGTTCCTGGAAAGCGCACAAACTGAGATCACTCAGGAACGGGATGCCCAAGGGGAAACATCTAACATCCTAACCGTTGTGGATAGGATCATCAAATGATCCAGAACACACCCATCTGCTTTCATCAAGGCAAATGTCAACCAATCGGGGGCCCTGGACCTTGGAATGCTCTCACCCCAACTTCTGCTCTGATAAACACCCCGGAGAGGTTGAGGCTCTCTGGTCCTGCCATAAGTTTAAATTTAAACGAAGACTCTTGCTTTTACATATGGGATTTGGCCTCCTTGTTGGTTTGGAGCGGGGAGGGGACTCCTCGATATGGCCATGACATGTACACCAGTCTGGCTGGCCCACAAGTTTCCAAGGACTGAGTGGTCTCTACTTCTCATCTCTCTGTAGGCACAGAGCACTATCACACCTTTTACAAGAGTTCTGGTGATTTGAACTCAGGTCCTCACGCTTAGCAGGAAGGACCTTTACTCACTGAGCTGTTTTACCCCATCTTTTTGGTTTTCTGCTTTGTTGTTGCTTGTTTTGTTTTGGATACAGCTTCACCAAGGTACCCAGGCAGCCTTCAGTTTACTCTCTTCCCGACTCAGGAGTCCAAGGAGCTGGGATTGCTGCCGTCTCTCTGTGTAAGGATTCAGACATCATGCTGGCCTGCCCCTGTCACCTGGCAGAATGCACTCAGGCAGAACCCTGGTCAGCCCTGGGTTCCATGTTTACATAGCCTGCACATAGTGCAAAGGACCCTTTAAAAGAAAATCCCTCCCACTTATGCTGTCTGTCCCGGATGTCCCCCTCTGGCAGACAGGCCTTTTCCTGTCTCCCTCTTCTCTTCTGCCCTCTCTCTGTCTTTACCACTTTTCTCCTTCCTTCCTCCCTCCTTCCCTCCCCTCTCTAGTAAACTTCTCACTTAAGCATTGTCTGTCTGGCATGTTTGTCCCTCACCGCCACCAAGGTCCCCCACTCAATTTGTTATAACACTCAATATACCCAGTTCACAAATCTCCTTCCTGTTTTAGGACTCCGCTGGAGTGACGTGCTCCTGAGCTCAGGTCCGTGTTCCCATTCTTGCCAACAAACACAACGTGTTTGCATGATCAGCCGAGAAGAAAGAATTGTGGATGCAGAGGTTGGAGAAGGAATGACAGGAAGATTTTCTAAGGGACATAAGTTTACAAAAGGGTTGACAAGAAGCCCTATTTAGTTCTTAGTTGGTCTAGATAATAAAAAGCCAGAGTCAGAATGCTGAGAGATCAGAGAGAAGGAGCAAGCCACAGCCACCTACCTCCTTAGCACCTCAGCAGACAAGAGAGCAAACTCTTGTTTCTCCCTGCTTATGTCCTGTTTCCGCCCAGCTACCTCACTTCCTGTCTGTCTGCACAGACCTCCAGAACTCTATGGTTAGCTAGTGGCAAGCTCCATTCTCTGACCTTCAGATAGGCTTTATTCATTCAAGCAAGATATCACCACATATCCCCCTTGTTTGTATAAAAGTTTTAAAAAGTGTTATAACTAATGAAAGAAAACTATACAATATATGCAGGCAGTAAGTACAGTAACAATGTCTAGTCCATTAACATTAGACAAATTCAGAGAAAATGGTCTATTCTTTCTTGCTCAGTCCAAAGTCTTATGCCTAACTTACTTTCTATTCCAATTTGCATTATCAAATTATCTTTTAATGTCTTTCAAACACAGCTTTAGTGAGTTTCTTTACTGAGTCTGGTAAACAAGGAAAACTATAACTAAACTATCTAGTCTTCAACTCCCTCAGAGACCCTAGACGGAAATAATATTAACTGAGTAAACAGGAAGTGCAAGCAAGTGACTTAAAAAAAAATGTGAGAAATGACAGAAACAGCTGGTTTCCTGGGCAGTCACCCAACATTGATCTGCAATGTTAGGTGCATCCATCATCAGCCTAAAGGCCTAGCATATCTGACAGACATTTCTGTGAACGAGGGAGGATAATCTGAAGGACTGGACTGCCTTGGCTTGGCAAGGTTTGCAGTCACTCTTTTTGGTGTCCTGTTTGTCCAATTTGGACAGCGTACTGTCAGCATTTAAGGCAAGGGCACTTTGCCACAAAAAAGGTAAACTCCTTCAGTGTCCATCGTCTTCTCCAACGTAGATTAGTGCTGCCAGGAGCAGAAATGTCTTATTGTTTTAAGAAAAGAACCTATATTATTAACATATGTTAAATGCCATATTCTGTAGAGCTCTGAAGTGTTTGAAGGTGACCTGTCTTTCTAAAATTCTGTTTGACCTTATAACCATACCTAATGTGACTACAAATTCCATTATAATAGTTGATTAACTACTAAACTACATGGTTTCTCTTTTGACATTATTTTTTATGTATGTGGATGTTTTGCCTGCATGTGAGTCTGGGTACCACTTGAACCTCTGGGTGCTGACTCTGATGGAGATCAGACGAGGGTACTTAATCCCCTGGAACTATAGTTAGAAATGCCACATGGAAACTGGAATCGTAAAAACGCCATGATTCTGGCGGAATCAAACCTGGGCCCTCCAGAAGAGCAGCCAGTGCTCTTAACCACTGAGCAATCTCTCCAGCTCCAACTGCCAATAAGTTCTTAATGGGAAGTTTGTTATTTACTTCAGACAATATAGTTACATTTTCCTATCTGAACTTAATGAAGATCTAATGAAACTGGTCATGTTTCAACACACAGGCAATTCCATGTCCAAGTTATTTTCAGTTCTCCTTGCTATCACAAGAAAATTATCAGCAATTAAAGCTATTTTTTTTTCTTTTCCTTCTGGTTTCCATGCAGAGCTGAGGGGTTAAAATAGAATGGTAAGTAGTGTAAGTGATGCAGTAAACATCCCAGCAAGTGTTTGACAGAGATAAGTTTTAACACTTCTGCTAAAAATTGAAAAACTGTCACTTCCGTGTTAGAGCTGAAAATAGTCATTGCTTACAAGTTGTGCTTTCTGATGCAAATGCGTGTCACCCTTTGTGCTGCTAACACAAACATGCAAACATTCCGTATGGATGCATGTAGCTTTAGAACTGGGTGATGAATGAGGCTGGCTTGTTGATAACACATTTAAGCTCTTTTCAATGAACACTGTCTCCACAAAGACCTGGCTTGGTTCTAAATGCAAGGCCTCCATGCTAATTCCCCTTAGTAAACACATGTGGTGCAACTTTAGCTAAACGCTCAGGGATCAGACAGTCCTCCGGCTACGCTGGTGAATGCAGGTGTGATAAGCACTGTGTAAAGTATAATATGATTGTGGTTATGAAGAGGATGCTGTCCTGGTGTAATCAGAGCAGGGGTAGATTTGCTTTAATATATTTAATTAAAAGAAACGTTGTTTATGAAATGGCCCACTGTAGGGTGGGCGGCTGAGGTGGATCGCTTCAGGAGGCGGCAAAAGATGGAAAAGACAAACTCGACACTTTCATTTGGCAACCTAAGCTGTTGCCCTAAGGAATGCATTTAGAGGGAAACGAATGCCTGCCCGTCCCGTGCTGCTTCAGCCACTGCCATTGGGATGTCTGCCATTCCTCAAATTACAGCCACTCATCCACAAGCTGTGGTGAACAGAGGCAGCACAAAGAGGTGAAGATAAAGGGGACATATAAAAGACCCTCACCACCAAGCGTGTGGCTTCTGTTTCTCAACTCACCAAACTGTTTCAGTGCAACCCCCAACCACTGCAAGCATGCCAGCAGAGGCGGGCGCCGGAGCTAGTGTCCCTGGTCAGTGAGTTCCCGGTTCAACAGGAGACCCTGCCTCAAAAAATAAGGAGGAAGGGGGGGGCAGCTGAGGAAGACACCTGACAGCATCTTCCTGCTTCTTCATGAGTATGTATACGTGTGCATCCACACATAGGCACACGCCGAAACACATGCAAATGAGGGAATATATCACACATCAGAAACACTTTGGAATCTTTCTCTCTGAGCATACTTTTTTTTTTTTTTTTTTTTTTGGAGACAAGGTTTCTCTGTGTAGCTGCCCTATAGCTTGCTCTGTAGACTATGCTGGCCTCTAACTCAGAGATGCCTCTACCTCCTGAGAATGGGGATTAAAGGCATGTGCCACATGCTCAGTTCCTTCCCTCCCTCTCTCCTTCTCTCTCTCTCTCTCTGTCTCTCTCTCTCTCTGTCTCTCTCTCTCTCTGTCTCTCTCTCTCTCTCTCTCTCTCTCTCTCTCTCTCTCTCTCTCTCTCTCTCTGTCTCTCTCTCTCAACAGGATTTCACTGTGTAGCTCTGGCTGTCTTGGAACTTACTCTGTAGACCAGACTGGCCGTGAACTCAGAGATCTACCTACCTCTGCCTCTCACGGGCTGGGATTAAAGGCATGTGCCACCGCTGCCCAGATCCTTTTCTTTTTAAAAATTCAATTAAATAAGAAATACTTTCATTGTATGTGTCTGTGCATGTGCACCTGCGTGTGTATGTATGTGTACCACATATTCAGGTGCCCATGAAGGCCAGAAGAGGACATCAGATCCACTGCAACTGTTGTTTAGTTGTCAGTCACCTAATGCCTGTGCTAACAACCAAACCCAGGTAATCTCCAAGAGCAACAAGTACTCTTAACCACCAAACCATCCCTCCAGCCCATAATTTAATTGTGTTGTATCCTTGTGCGTATATGGATCTTGCTCTGTCTCTCTCTGTCTCTGTATTTATCTCTCTCTATTTAGAACTGTGCATTCAACAGTTACTGATCCTCAAGCTTTTGACCGAGTATGAGACCTTATAATTATTACTGCTCACTACAAAATAAAGCTTCTCCAATCAAAACTGACCTCAGCACTCGTCTATGGCCATAACACAACTTGATGCACAAATCAAGTCTATTCAGCAAAACATAGCTGTAGCTTTCCCATGAGAGCCTTCAGCCTCCCCAGCCATGAACTATTGACCCAGTGTACAGTACCCGACATGAATTCCCTCCTGTGGAGTAGACATCAGATCCAATCAAAAAGTGGTTATCCCCATAACATAGTCACCATTATTGTATGATTGTGCTCGCTTTGTCTACCCAGCTAGCAGTGTGGTACACAGACTCCACAGCTGAAGAAGACCGCAGATGACAATTCTCCTCCTGCACACTGCTTTCTGGCACTCCGAGGTTTAGCTTCCCATGTAGCCCTACTGTTTTCTCTGTATTCTGGGACTAGAGGTTGTAGTGTTCAGCATAGGGTCTAACCATCTAGTTCTGGTGGGCAATGAACAGCGGTGACAACGGTCATGTATTATAAATAACGTATATGCACATTCGTGTTTAGGGAATTACTCCTGAGGATATGACTTTGCAATTTAAAGTGCCTTCCTTTTAACTTTAAAAAAAACAAAAACAAAAACTACAGACTCACAGAAAGTTGTACAAATAGTTTAGACTCCAATGTATCCTTCTCCCAATGATGATATCCTATATAACTATATAATGTCAAAACAGGAAATTGACACTGACAGGGTGACTAAACTACAGTTACTCATCCCTTCAACTCTAAAATAACATTCCAATCCACTATGTGTGTGCAGTTAAGACTTTAATGAAAATCTATTAAATGTATAGGAAGGAAACTGATGCTCGCAACAGCCATAGCAGGAAGTGTTCCTCATGTAGGCCATTGCCAAGAGAAGCTGGTGTGGCCAGGGATGCATAGCTGGAGTCAGAAACCTGGTGTTATCTGGAGGGAGTAGAGAGATCCCTTACTTCACCTCATTTTGCCCTTTAATGTTCTGCAAACACCTCCTAAGGCTCAGAGCAGCAGGCACAATGGCTAAGAATAGATCTGAGACAGCAGAGAACTTCCTAGCTACTGCCAAGGTTAACGTCTAGTTCAGCCAAACTCTTCCATTTTGCCAAAAGAGCCTAAAGTCACTATGTTGAAAATTAATCTGGCCCGGGTTTATATGTTTTCTTGAAATCTGCTCTTTGCATCAGCATCCAAACATATGCATCACTCATGTGACAGCTACTATTAATTTCCTTCTCTCTCTCTCTGTCTCTCTCTCTCTCTCTCTCTCTCTCTCTCTCTCTCTCTCTCTGTGTGTGTGTGTGTGTGTGTCTCTGTGTCTCTCTCTGTCTCTGTCTCTCTGTCTCTGTCTGTCTCTGTCTGTCTCTCTCTCTCTCTCTCTCCCTCTCTCTCCCTCTCTGTCTGTCTCTCTCTCTGTGTCTCAAAAGGAACACTGCCATAGAAATGATTCCTAGCAAGAAGGCTCAACTTTCAATAGAAGTGGTGTAAGGAAATCTGTCACACTCTCACTCCGCTACTCAACATTTTCTGCGTGTTAGCCAACCTGTGGAAGTGTTCTGAGTCACCCTAATTCAGGGCCTGCTACTGATAATGCAATTCAGCTGTTCCAGAGGGGAAATCAGATAATGTTAATTTATTCAAGTAATAGCACAGGGAGGCAGCCAGCTCAAAAGAGTCAATGCCCTCTGTTCAAAGAGTCAGTGGTTTTTCAACTGAATTTCAGAGAATCCAGGCCATAACTATTTGAGCTTAGGGATTTTTCTGGAGAAGTTTGTATTTTTTCCCATAACCCTCCCCGAGTACACTGTAGCCTTTCAGTATGACCTAAAATGTCAGGCATACATCTGGTTATTTAGAATGTTTGGTCTCCTTCCTGCCTGTACGCAAAAGTGTTTAGATCAGCAACGCTCTAGGGCCTTGAGCTAAGCAAGCCAAGGGACTTTTTTGAAATTTGGCCTTAAACTGAGCATGCTCAGAAATGTACCTCTTAAATGCTTGGAGATGCACCAGTCTCCAAAGTGAGTCCCTATAGAGTGTGTTTGGGCTCCCTGAATAGAATCCCCTGCTTCCTTTACTCACAAAAGGCCTGCTTCCAGAAAAACTCCAGGGAGGAATCCTCTCCCTTCCATCTCCTGGTTGTGCTCACCAAATGTTAAACCCACTGTTGGGTTGCAAATTAACCCTGTGCAGGAGACAAGATGGCTGTTAGAGCAGCCGAGACTCGAGGAGAGAGCCTTCCGTTTCTTAGTTTATTGTCAAACTTTTAGAGTTATAGGCACAAGAAAGAGTGTAGGACATCTAAAATGATGTGAGGGTATGTACTAGCAGTAACTATTTGAGCTTAGGGATTTTTCTGGAGAAGTTGTATTTTTCCCCATAACATCCGATTCTTTGCTTCCTAGGTAGGAAACGCTGTTAAGAGAGATCATATGCTTATGGCTATGGTAGTGTGATAATAATGATGCTCGTAGAACTAGAGATTGCTACTATGCTCAGCAGAGTTCTTTGCACTAATCTCACGGATTAAGGAAATAATGACTCTTTGGGAAGAAAAAGCAAGCTCAGTCTTGTTTTACAGTGAAAGATTTTGGTTATGGAAAGCAGAACCAAAGCAAAACAATGATGATGGCTTACTGACCTTCTAGGCTCTGTCCTAAGCAGCCTGCCTGCAATGGTTACCATGTTGAATTCTCATAGCTCCTACATATGCTGTATCTTATTGTTATGGTCAGAATGTAAATTGCCTCCTACAAGTTTCATCCTTTGAACGTTTGATTCCCACTGGTGGTGCCATTTTTTTTCTTCTTCTTTTTTCTTTTCTTTTCCTTGAACCTTTAGGTGGGGCCTAGCTAGAGGAAGAGAAGAGCTTTGAGAGTTAATTTCTGGCCAGGGCCCTTTCTGCACTCTGGCCTACTCAGATGTGGGCGAACAGTGGTCTCACACCATGATGGACTGAATCCCCTCACACCATGAGCTAAAGTAAACCCTCCTGCTCTTTAATTGATTTACATGCCTCAACCTGGACAGCATAGCCCTACATGTGGAATGGGGGTGGGGGGGTGGGAGGGGAGGGTGGCCAGGGTGCATGTCATAGGGGAAAGAGGGTAAGAGGGAGGGAAGAAAGGAGAGGAAACTGGGATCCACATGTAAAATTTTTAAATTCTATTATTAATAAAAAAAGAAAAAAAGAACACCATGGCTTCCTAAAATATATTCATAAAAAAATGGCCAATACACCTACGGTGCAGATGTTCTGCACATTTTGACATTTCTGAAACTGGGGTGCATCCCTGCACTGCCAGCACAGTTCAGGTGTCCGGCCTCATTGTTTAAGGTTTCCAGAGAACGTGCTTTTCAGCACGCACACACGTATACGTGTGTGGCCTCCTACGATGTGTATAGAAACCAACAGGTAATTTTGTTGAGTTGGTTCTCGCCTTCCTCCTTTATGTGAGCTCCCAGGATCCAACTCAGGTAGTCAGGCTTTTGAGGAAAGGGCAATTTTCCCCCCACTGAACCATCTCACCCATCTCAGGGGGTGTGTGTTTATTTTAGGCAGACAACTGGATAGATACCCTAAGCCCACCTTCTATCAAGTTATACTCTCTGTCCTGCATGAGTCAAGTGAATTCAGACTTCAAGCTTCCGTGACTAAGTTAATATTGAGATACAAGTAGGGTGTGTTCATTAGGAATTTCATCACTGTGACACTGTGCTGCTCCCTCTACCAGTAGCCATTGGCTGTTTCTAAATCTCTGTCGGGATAGAACCCTAGGAGTCCCTCTATGATGGATTGTTCCTGTGCTCAGTACTGTGCAAGTCTTGTGAAGGTAACCACAGCTGCTGGGAGTTCAAGAGGGCAGCAGTCAGGCAAACCCCAGACTCACACTTCCGAGTGCTGGCGGTCTTTTCTTCCCAAAGGAAGCATCAGGAGCAGGCCCTTCAGTGCCAGGCTGCAAACGGACAAGGGTCCAATCTCCCTCCAGGCCACACTTTTCCATGTGGCACAGACTGGCATTCCTCACTAGTGTTGATGGTTGTGGGGGTCTAAGTGATCCACAAAACTGAATTCTCACTTTGCTATTTCCTTGACTAGGCTCTTTTTTAAAATTTTATTTTCAAGAGAATTTTTTTAGATTGACTCATCAGTGGATCATGGATGTATGACTTAAGGTGAATATTGCTTAAGAAGACATGTCATAATAATACCACAGAGTCTCTGAGTGAGTGGTCATCATGTTGTGAGCGCCCACTGTTCTCAGGGTAAAGAGACTCACGGAGATAGCAAGTAAAAGGCCAAACTCCCAGCAAACCTTTCTACCCTTAGAGAAAAGCTTTGTGGTTTTATCAAAATGGCATTAAATGTGATCTTGTTTGGGGGATACTTCCAACTTTGTAGTTTTAATGTGTTGGCTGGTTCGGATCTGGTAATTGTTGAACAGTCTGCAGTCATAAGGTGTTTAAGTCATGTACATGTACTTAATCTTTAAATGACTTTACAGTAGAGACAAGTTATCTGCACTGGGAGCTTCATTCCTTGGAGAAGGCCGCACTCACTCAAGTTAAAGAAATGTCACACCAGAACCATGGACGTAGTAACACATGTTCAGAGCCAACACCCACTCCTGCAGTGTTGTCCGTCTGGGGCTCTGATTTGTGCAGGTCATTCTCTTTGTAGATGCTTCGTTGTGAGTTCAGATGGAAAGCTGTGGGCCAATGTCCTGTTTCTTAATTCATCTTTGTTCATCGCCAACTTGTAGGACACGTGGTTTGGAGCAATTCCCTGCAGTCACATGCTTTCAACACAGTGTTAGTGGTGCAAGGCCAGGGGTCCCCTTACCACAGCATCCTTTTCAGCCTCTGGCACTGCAGATCCAGAAGAGTAGCTGCCAGCTTCTCCTGGGCAAGAGTGTTATTCCCAAGGCCACATCCTCCCTGGAAGAACCTACGCCTTACATCTGTGAGTTCGCTGCACAGATTTCAACCTGTTTCCTTTTTGTGTGTGTTTGTTCATTTTTTAAGTCAGCATATCCTACAGCCTAGTTTGGCCTTGAAGTGATGGTATTGTCAAGGATTCTCCTGCCTCTAGCTCCCAAGAGCCAGGATTAACAGGACTATGCCATCACACCCAGTCTCATGGAGAGCTGGGGATAGAATTCAGGGTTTCATAAATGCCAGGCAAGCATTCGCCATATCTCTTTATATCAGTTCCTCGTTTGTGGTGCCAACAGTCTGCTCTTGCATTCTCTTCAGGATCACTCGGAGACGCCTGCAGGCTGTGATCCACAAATTCACAGGAGCTATAAGCCCTCGGCACAGAAAGGATCTTGCCTTCTGAGGGGTGTGTGAAAGGAAAAAGTAAGAGAACGGATGATAGGGAGAAGGAAGAGAAGAAACCAGGGTTCAAACCCAAAGCAAGGCCTTCTGAGTAGAAGAGCATCTTTCCAAAGGACGTGAATGAAAGGTATTTTACTGTCTGTGAGAATGACACTGACTGAGAATAAGCTACTCCCACTCAAAGTCCACTTGAGGAAGATCTGTCTCTTCACTAACTGTTCTATTGGGTCCTTTATCAGTGTGTAAGAACATGGACCTTGGGGCTGACTCTAGACTGGCTTATTCACTATGCCGTGTTTGCATTTTTCTGTTCAAGTTTTAAAGCACACGCTAATTGTGCATGGCAATGGGTTTCACTATGACATTTCCATACATGTGTACAGCATGCTTTGATCACACCCTCCCTCCTGTTTTGTTTTGATCGGTTCTGAAGAGAATGGCGGTGTTGCAACAGAAGTTTCCAGAAATGAGCATTGACCAACAGTCTCATGAAACACTTCAGCAGCTTAGGCAGAGTCACATCTGTGGGAAAATCCGTTTTTACTAAGAGCTGATGAGCAGATATGCCATGATGACTCTAGGGGAAGATTTAAAAAAAAAAAAAATTCTCTTTCACTGAGAACTTTTGTTCTGTTTGTCTGCTGGGGCAGTTCAATTTCAGGCATCTTACAATATGCAAATACACTTAAAAGTTTTCATTTATTGAAGTTTTTTGTTAAAATAAAAATAAAATAATATTATTTCCAGAACTGGCAAGGGTGAAATTTAACCAAAATAACACAGTAAAATCCATAGACTTTGAAAACATAGCCTCAGAAAATCTGGTAGAAATGGATAAATGCCTAACACATAACCAACCGACATTAAATCAAGAAAATTTAATTAAACAGATCCCCAACAATTATTGAGACTAAAGCAGTTCTACAATAAAAGGTCTAGCCACAAAAAAAAAGGAAGAAAGGAAAAAGTAAGGAAGAAAGAATGAACGAATCATAAGATGGTTTAAGAACCATATTTCTCATTCAGCCCATCTTCTTCTCCCCAAAGAAAGGTAAAATGTAAGGTGGCAAAGTCTGAAAAGTGTCCAAATAAGACAAGGATGGCTACTAGGACCCGGAGATCTATCCTATCTAGTAGCCAAAGAGCTTTCTGCAATAAAAGAAAACGCTGGTCTGCACTCCCCAGCACCCTGGACACTCATGCTGGTGAGTATCAAGCTCTTGAATGCTGTTAACTGAAGTGCCTGCATGTGGCCATGGGAAGACAGCAGATCTGGAACAGGATAGGGTGTCATTCCCTGAACACTCGCTGCCTTCATTAGCCTCATTTCCCTTTTCAACAGTTATCCGGGTCTTTCTTCTTTCAAATAGCATCACATACCCTGCCGTGAGGAGGAATCAAAGACTGGCTACTAAAAGAATTACTGCTTGACCAGAGTCTACATCAGAGTGTAGCTTCAAAAGAAACGAAAGCAGGGACTGAAAAGCATGTGTGCGAATCCATGTTCTTAACATCCCCATCCTCCTCCTTCCCCTCCTCTTCCTTCTCATCATCATCACTTTCCAGTGCTTGAATCCAAGCACTCTAGGCAAGTGCTCCTCCACTGATCTGTCCTCCCTTGCCCGAGCAACATAATTCATGATAGCTAAAGGGTAGAAGCAACCCAAGGTAGGAAACCATAACGGAAATCGGGCGTCAGTATGCAACGGACTGCTATTCAGATTTAAAGGAAATGGGATTTGGATGTATGCTACAAGATTAATAAACACGAAAGGCATCATGCTGACTAGAGTAAGCCAATCATAAAAGGAGAGACTTCCATAGCAATAAAATATGATGGTGGCTGCTGAGACCTGGAAAAGATGAGAATAGGGAGCTTGTGTTTAATGGGTACAGAGTTTTAGTCAGGAAGGTGAAACAGTTCTACAGATGCACAATCATTGAGGCTTACATGACAACGTGAATGTACTTGATGCCACTCAGCTGTGCATCTTCAAATGGCTGCAGTATAAAGTTTATGTTGTACATATTTCATCACAGTTAAACACACATACACACACGCGCGCACACACACAGGCTGTCTTCAAGCAGTTCTAAAACCAGCATGGAAGAGAATGAAAGTTCATGATGACACCTGGTATAGAGATAGAGTTGCCACTTAGACAAAGGCTGTAGAGATGCCCTGTGCAGCTCAGATGGCTGGACCTTCCATCTTTATGCACAAATGGGTCTATGAGCCCATCAGACACACCAGCAGTGTCTCAGACTCATCTGACCAACTGCCTGCTTGACAACTTTGCTATGAATGAAATTCTTAGGCTGAGGGTGTACCTCAGTTGGTACAGGGGATGCTGAGAATGCATTGCTGTGGGGTATTCACCAGAGACACCTCAGATACGGGTTTAAGCCAATCAGAAGTCTTTATCAGCCAGCTGGTGACTACAATGAGTGTTCGGCATCCCGGTGTGGCACCCAGCATTTCTCAGGATGAGCTTTTCAACACAAAAACCACGTTCTGGGTTGGCATACTTTAGTTAACAAGAACTGTTATCCAGAAGCAGACCCACAGAAGCCAAAAAGCAAGGTTAGTACATTTAGGGACTTTCCCAGAACTTCGGACTTTGATGGATTATGTTTTTGTTTTAGTTTTGGCAGGTGGTGCTGTGTATGTGTTGAGTTTTATAGTCTGAGTGGCACTTTCATCATGGGGCCAATTTGCTCAACTCTGGGGGGCCTAGCAAGGTCTGGGATCCTGTTACATTCATGAAGCTCTGAGTTTCATTCCCCACATAAAACCAGGCATGATGGCACATGCCTGTATTCTCAGCACTCCAGGGAATTTCTCCAGAAAGATCAGAAGTTCAGGGTCATCCTTGCTGCACAGAAAGTTTCAATTTAGTTTGTGCTACATAGACTCTTTCTCTAAAAGTGTGTGTTTCAGGGGTGGTTGTTTGTTGGGGATGAATTTTGTGTGGTTTTGTATGGGTGTGTGAACGTGGGAGCTCATGCACGAGGACAGTGGATATCTTCCTTCGTTAAGTTCTACCTTATTATTTCAGTCTGTGGCTGAACATGAAGCTCACCAATTGGCTAGGCTGGCTGGCTGGTGAACTCCAGGGGTCTACCTGTCCCCACATCCCACCCCCACCCCAACACCTCCATCCTATGCTGGGTTTACAGAAGCCTGGTGCCAACTTTCTTATATGAGTGCTGTGAATACAAATGCAGATCCTTATGCATTCATGGAAGATATTTTATTGACTGAGTCATCCCTTGAGGGTCTGTCCCCACTACACAAACACACACACACACACACACACACACACACACACACACACACACACACACACACACACCAAAATAGACTTTTTACAACCCAGCATTCTTTATTCCCACATTCTTACAACTTTTGAGGTCATCTTCCCAACTCTGCAAAAAAGCTCCTTTTCTACTAGTTGCCCTGAGCAAAATCTTGCCTCACTTTTGATCCTCCTTTCTCATCTTTTACTAGTGAGTCCTCTTCTTGTGAACATGGCCAGAACTTGATGGCTTCTCACTTGCTCTACCACCATGGTTTTCTGTAAGTCTGGATTTTCCAGAGAAGCCAAACAAATAGCAGATACAGAGAGCTGTCCTGTACATATGCCTTGTACATTGTAAGGAATTGGCCCATGCATTTATGTAAGTTCTAAGAGCCTCCCTCAAGAGACTGGAGAGCCAGAAGATGTAATCATACAGTTCCAAGCAGATCCTGAAGGCTGGATCAGGGAAGCCAACAGGAGAGCTCCAGTCTGTGCCTAAGTCCAAAGACAAGAAGATTCCAAGGTCTCATTTCAAAGGCAGGCAGACAAAGGAATCGACGCTTGGCCCTTTTGCTTAATTCAGGTGCAATGTGCAATTGCATTGGAAAGAGCAATTTGCTTTACGGAAGTTACCAATTCAAATCGAATCCCATCTAAAAATCACCCTCGCGGTCATACCTAGAATAATGTCTGGGTACTCTGTGACCCAATCAAGTTGAGGCTTAAAATTAAAAGCCCCTGTTTCCTAATGTATCCATTCACTTCTCTCTTTGTCTTTTAATCTATCCTCAGCAGAACCGTGGAGGATGGAAAAGCCACGGCATGCCACCCGTCTGCTAGAAATTGTTCAGCGTATCCCATCTCAGTGGAAGCTGAATTGAGACCATGAAGACCACATGCTCTCTGTCTGTCCTTAACCCGCCCACCCCATCCCCACCCTCCATCCTCCACCCCCCACCCCTGTTACTCTACCCTCTGCATCCCACCTGCACTGAGAGGTCTCCAGAAGACAAGTATGGTCCAGCTTCAGGGTCTTTATGTCTGCACCTTCCTGGTCCCAAAGGGCCTCATCAAAGACCACACAGATACTGCTTCATCTCTCAGAACATACAGCTCCTTGTTCTAGTTCTGTTTCAAATAATCAGTGTTAGGGGTTGTGGGTCAGCGGTAAGACACTTGCCTACCACGCTTACGGCCCTCTGTTTGCATACCAGCACAAGTTTAAGGACTATTTTTAGAACAGTTTTAGATCTACACACACACAACTGAAGTGGCCCCATACGTTCTTCTCTGGGTTCCCCTTCTGTCACAATCCTTACATTAACAGATTGACCCTGGCTGATAAGCCAGCCTCCCTACTTCATCGATAACTAAAGGTCACGCGCTAGCCACCGTACCCCGGTGTTTTGTTTTTGTTTTCGAGGATTTATTTCTCTGGTCCGGTGGAGCTGGAGTTATGGAGGGCTGCGAGCCACCATGTTGAGGCAAGAGCACCAACTGTTGGTCTCTTTGCTTTTGCTTAGCGCCAGCTCTCCCCAAAGAGGCCTTTTCTGGCCTTCTGGTCCCCTGCAGTTTACTTCTTTCTCTCTGTTCGCGCGTATCACCTTTCCACAGGCATTTGGCACAGGGTTGCAGATGCCTGGATTTGGATTTGTGCTTGTGGAAGCCAGAGGCAACCCCAGACTCATGGTCAGGGTATCATTTACCTCCTTTGAAACCGGGTCTCCTACTTACAGAGGAGGCAGCCTGGGTTCCAGGGAATCTAACTTAGATCCTCAAGCCAAAGGGACCTTCCAGGCCCATAGCTGAGGAGATGTAAAGGGTTTGATGTGTCTTTCATGTAAGACTGGGGTGTGGAGAGACCTCAGGAGTCAAGTTCCATCTCCACCAGCATTTTTTTTTTAATTTTTCGAGACAAGATTTTTCCGTGTAGCTTTGTATACCAGGTTGGCCTCGAACTCATGGATATCTGCCTGCCTCTGCTTCCCGAGTGCTGGGATTAAAGGCGTGTGCCACCTTCGCCTGGCTTCCAGGCTGCATTTTAAGAGCACACATCCTCAGTGTTCTTTCTGGCCTTGAGCACTGGATGAAGTGCATGCCAGCTCTGTGTTGTAAAAACTACACCCCCACCCTCACCCCCGCCTTTTCCTACTATCGTTCATTGGGGGCAGCCCCTTCTCAGAGCGCAGACACAGGCTTGGTTTCCATGAGAATGGAGTTGTCGCCTCAGTTACTTGAAATCGCTCTGCCTGGGAGATTGTCATTCTGGCCTCACCATTTGTGGATCTATTCACATTAGATGGATAACTTCCGGCTACTCGCCAGGGCGATCTTGTCCCTGAAATCCTTCCGGCTTTGAGCACCCTGAGCTCTTTCTGTTAGTTTTCTCCTCGTTTGTCAAGCTGTTTGCCACCTCCTCACCGAACACCCCCTTTCTGTTTCTGAGTCTTCAATATGGTGCCCCACTGACAGCAGGCAGGAAAGGGCTGGTGAAAGGCGGGGCTCAGTGACTCAGAGTGATGGACGACAGCCTCGCGTCGAGCCTTCGCTCGGGTCCTCACTGGTGGAGCCACACCCTCGCCCAGAAACGGTTTCTAGCATCCTAGTCTCGGAAATGTTCTGGACTGCAAATGTCATCTGCGCGGGTGGGGTTTCCCCGGGGGGAAGTCCGACGGATCCCGCCCTGCCCATCTCAGCATCCCACAGGGAGGACGCGAGGGAAGACTGGGGAAGGTCCCGGGTGATGCCCGCGCGCGCAAACACTCACACACACACACACACACACACACACACACACACACGGGTGATACACACACACACGCACACACGGGTGATCCACACACACACGCATCATCTGGCGGCGCTCAGGCGGGGAAGGTGGCTCGAGCCTAGGTCCCCGGCATCCCGAGGCAGGCGTGACGCGTGGTGTCGGATCAGGAAGCGGCGCGCCTAGCCGAGGACGTCTCCGGGGCGGGGCCGGGTCCCCAGCTGTGCGGCCTCGGAGCACCGGGGGCGGGGACAGCGGAGTCCAGATGCGGTCGGGGTGGCGCAGGGCTCACACCTCCGCCGAGAAGCGCAGGGAGCAGGGCCGCCGGGGACGCGCGCACCCGGTTTGTCCGGGCGTCCCGTCGCTGGATCAGCGCCCCGCCGGATCACGGTTCGTTCTGTCGCGGGAGTCCGCTGGACTCTTAACTTTTTCAGCATCCCGGAGGCGGGCGCGGGGCTGGCTGGGGTGCAGGGATCGTGCTGGCCCAGGTCTGGGATGCTGAACAGCCGCAGGTGGGTTTGGGGTGTGGTTCTCTCTGGGCCTCTAGGTGCCTTCAAGACTTTGGGTTTCTCGCCTAGAGCAGAAAGCTTTTTAAATGTTTGAGTCACCGGAGCTTTAGAAATGACGACTGTAGACCACTGACTTTATAAAATTACCCGGGCAACTTTTGTTTTCAGTGGAGACGTTGGGTAGTTTTGTTTTATCCTCTTTCATTGAATGGAGGCGCTTCTCCCCCTTCGGTTTGGTCTCCACTTTCTCAAACACATCAGAATGGGCATTTCTTGACTGGAACTTGACAGTATGACTCAGGGGGCAGGAAATACAGGAATATCAATACCGCCTTGAAACAGCTTGCACAGAAGACCCGGAGGAGTTGTGTTTAGGAAAGAGACCTGATGGCTTTGCTTAGAAAACAACGCCACGGAATTCTGTGGGCTTCTTGGCTCCGCGAACACCAGCTGAGACCTGCCTTTTACTTCCTGTGGCCCTCTCACACTTGTTCGAGCCATTTCTCAGCAGAGGGAGGAGCTGTTGTTTCTACAACGGTATCCAAAAATGAGTCACGAGGCTGCTCTAATTGCGAGACTTTGTTAATAAGCCTTTGAAAAGTGAGGTTGGATCCCTGCACTTAGAAACAAAAGATCAACAGTTGAGACGGGTGCTGCCAAACTGGGGCAGGCGGGCCTAGGAAGTAACTATTCAAGTTTTCAGTTTCCTAAAGCGTCTGATGGGACAGCATGCCAGCCAGGGTCACTAGGCTGATCTGAGATAACTCTTAAAATCATGTGCTTTGCCACAGAAGCTCAACAAAAAATTAATTTCAGTATCCAATAACTACTTGATTGTTCTTTTCGCTGCTTGGTAGGGATAGGACATTTTAAGGAGCGATTGATTCTAAGTCACTCCGAAACTAAAGGTATTTCATGTAGTTTACTTTTACCAAATTAGTGCTTGGAGAAACATTTAGAAGCTTTTGAAGAAGTTCAATGGTTGTTGGAGCCAGACATTAAGATGATGTCTGGATAGTGGCTCTTAGAGGTGGCCACAGGAATAACTGTACCGTAGCTGATGCCAGCCTGAGACAGCAGTTACAAGGCTCCGTCTGGTCTGTTCCAGCCTCTTCATCAAGCTCCATGTATAAGACCATGGACACAGTGCAATCCTGGTAGCGAGGGCCATAGCTGAGCAGATGGGTTCTGTGAAATCTATACACAAGGGAGGTGCCCCGGTGTGGGGGTGAGTTGAAGCCTTGAGATGCAGAGTGTCCTGGGACAGCAAGGGAAGGCTTGAGTTCAAGTTGCCTGCTTGTCTTTGTGGGCAGCTTATTTTTCATTCAATATGTGGTTTAAAGGCATATTAGTGAGGTATGGCTTTTACGTGTTCGAATTAACTGTGTTTCATGTTACTTAGTAGCTGTGTGAGGGTAAATGCAGCGCTGTTATCACTCCTGGGCGGTTGTGGCCACTCTTAGTTATGTGTCCTTTTAAAAACAGTGACTAATGAGTAGTTCATAACTGTAGATTGAAGCAACTTCTGCTTATGGGTGTATACAACTATTGCTCCTCATCTCAGGGGCTTGACTTCCATGGCTTTAGTTACCTGAGTTCTGATACATTACGCAGAAAATTCCAGTAATACACTTCAATTTATTTTATTTGAGACATGCTCTCACTGCATACCTTGGCTGGCCTGGAATTCACTATGTAGACCAGGCTGACCTAGCACTCACGAATGTTTGCCGGCTTCAACCTCCTCCTCCTGAGTGTGCATCGTTAAAGCGTGTGCCACCTCATGCTGGTAAGATGCTTCCAGAGAGGGATTACATCCATACAGAATTAATTGTGCCTTATTGTTAATTGCTCTCCCATTAATTCTCATTTATATCTCACTGTGAATAATTTATTCATTTAAACATCATCTTAAATATGTGTGTACAGGGAGTAGCATAAATAGGGGTCAAGCGTTCATCAGAGTCTCTTGTGCAGGATCCCTGAGGATTAAGGAGGACCAAACATCCCAGTCCTCTGGGGTAGCTGACTAGTAAAGGACAACTGCGCAACTAAAAACAGCTTTAATCTCTACATTTCATCTCTCCCTCGGCAGCCACAGAGTCACATCTTCTATAAGAAAGAAAAGATAGCGTGCGTTAGCATTGCGTTCCTGAGCTTTGGCGCGGGTTTGACTCATGATGGTGTAAAGGATTTCTTTTTAAAACAATGAACCTGATGTAGATGAGGGTTGCCCAGGGACTGGAGGGGAAGATGACCCAGCAGAAGGAAGAGCAGTGCCGAGTGAGGTCAGGAAACTCCAGCTTATTCCCTGGGGGTGGGGACAGCTGAGGGGAGGGCAGAAAAGATGAGGGTGGAAAGACAGACGGACAGGATCACAAAGGCCCATGTGGCACATGGGCTCCAGGACGTTAGTCTGTGGAGCCTCTGAGAAAACAGCATCATACACGTTGGAAACAGAGCAGAAACTAAGGAGATGGTTCAGTCGGTAAAACGCTTGCCACATAAGCATGACGATTTGAGTTTGATCTCTAACACCCATGTAAAAGGTGGCCCAACAGCTGTCACCTGTAATCCAAGTACTAGGTAAACGGAGACAGAAGATTCTGAGACTTTCTGACCTTCTGGTCTACCTGAATCGTTAAGTTCCAGGTCCAGTGAGAGAGCTTAGGCACCCATGTCAAACTCTGTACCCACACACACATGAAAGATGTGCACACATAAACACACAAATAGACACAAAGACATACACACACACACACACACACACACACACACCCTAACAACAGATTGGCTGAGAGCTGCGAATATCAGGATGAGAACATGAACAAGGCTAGAATCAAGTGTTTGTGAGGCATGGAAAAGAAGGCGCTGATAGAACTCACATGTATAACATGCAGAGCGTGCCTGCCTCTTGAGAAGTGGATTGTGAGGGAGGGCGGGAAGAGTTAAGATGATGCCTGTAATTCTGGTTAATGGCAGGAAGAGGAGCGTCCTACCCAGTGGAAATGTTGCTAGATGTTACAAGTATGTTTTTCCGCCTGCCTGGTCTGGTCCCACCGCTGCACCAGCCCCCAAAACACACAGAGACGCTGTATTAGATATAATTCTGTTGGCCAGTTACTAGTTTCTTATCGGCTGGCTTTGTCTTAAATATTAACCCATTTCTATTAATCTAAGTACTTCCACGAGGTCTCATCTTACCGGAGAGAGGGGCTGGCATTCTCTCTGTCAGTCCACCATCTTGGATCTCCTCACTACTCCTTCCGGAATCCTCCTTGTCTCCTAGTCCCACCTATCTTCCTTTCCTATTGGCCAACCGTGCTTTATTCATTAACCAATACAAGAAACATATTTACAGAATGACATCTCCCATCATCTCCTCTTTTCTGTCTAAATGAAAAGAAGGGTTTTAACCTTAGCGTAGCAAAATATATCACACAACCATTATCAAATAAGAATCACAGTTAGCAATATTTAGTCCATTAACATTTAGTAAGATTTAAAGAAAATATTTTATCATCTATCCTATCTTTGTGAGTCTAAAGTCTTATGTGTAACAAGGTGAATATCTCACTACAGCTAGAAGCTGAAGGCTGGTGAACAGCACACACACTACTGGGCATGTAAAATTTTACGTGCCTCGGTAAAATTTTTGGCCAGTTAGCTTTTATGAACTTCTAAAGACACAATCTAAAGTCATCTGGGAAGAGGGAACCTCAGTCGAGGAGTTGCCTCCATCAGGTTGGCCAGTGGGCATATCCGTGGGACATTTTGTTGATTAGCAATTTATAGGGAAGGGTCCAGTCCTCTTGGGCAGCACTATCCCTGCGAAGGTGATCTCGGGTCATATTTCAAAAGCTTGCTGAGCAAGGAATGGAGAACAAGTTAGTAAGGAAGATTCCTTCCTGGTCTCTGCTTCAGTTCCTGCTCCCAGATCCCTGCCTCAAGCTCCTACACTACCCACCAGGGACGGGTAGTGACATGGACATGTGAGCCAAACAAAGCCTTTCTTCTCTCAGATTGTTCATGGTCAGGGTTTTAGCATAGCAACAGAAACCAAACTAGGGCCAGAAACCGTTCTAGTCTTTTGTAATAGATTAAGTCTTTTATAATAAATAGATTAAGTCTTTTATTCCTCACTGGAACCCTGAGATAAGTTCTCCAACTGCATTAAAGAGATTAGTGATCGACAGCATTGGAAATTTATCCCAATCACCTGGTCCTGTGGTTGGCATTATTGAACTTTTCTACCTGTCGATACACTTTCTGAAGAAATAAATTAATACGTAATGTTTTAGACTTGTGCTAAGCTCAAGTTGCCCTCATTTTATTTTATTTTTTTAAGTCACAACAATTCTTCCCTGAGCAAGAATAGCTCCAGTCATGATATGTACACTTCACGGGCCCTAGTTTGCTGTGTAGCATCTTCCTCCTGCTTTCCTCCCAAGAAATAAGTGCTCCATTTAGGAACACATCTGAGGTTATCATAAGCCGCTCCAGTGTGGTGGTGTGAGTAAGGATGGCTTCCACAGGCCCATGCGTTTGAATGTTTGGTCCCCAGGTGGTGGATCTATTTAGGAAGGGTTGGAAGGCATGGCTTTATCGGAGGAGGAGTATCAGTGGGGACAGGATTTCAGGTTTCAAAGGTCAATGCCACTTCCAGTTAGCTCTCTCTGTCTCTGTCTCTGTCTGTCTGTCTGTCTGTCTGTCTGTCTCTCTCTCTCTCTCTCTCTCTCTGTGTGTGTGTCTCTCTCTCTGTGTCTCTCTCTGTCTCTCTCTCTGTCTCTGTCTCTCTCTCTCTCTCTCTCTCTCTCTCTCTCTCTCTCTCTCTCTCTCTCTCTCTCTGCCTCACGGTTGTAGATCAAATGTGAGTTCTCAGCTGCTGTTTCAGCACCGTGCCTGTCTCCCTGCTGCTATGTTCCTCACAATGGTGATAATGGACTAACTATCTTTATGGAGACTCGGGTACCTGAAGAGTCTCAGGGTTCTGACCCACAGAGCTGTTTCTTAAGCACTGAATGTTCAACATTTCCTCTTTCCTTGACGTGTTTGGTCAGGAGAAAGACTGGCCAGGGCCCTTGGTACTAGTCAACAGGTCATGGGTCTCATGTTTAAAGAATCACCAACTAATGCAGTCAGGGACATAAAAAGTGCACACCTTACATTCCTGGCTTATGGTCTGCCAGCTGATGCCTATTTCATCTTGGTCGGACTCTAAAACAGATATTCTCCTGCCTCTAACTCGAAGAATCTCACGCAGTGGACAAAAATCTGCTGTACCCTTATGCTCTTGGCATTAGCTTGGCAAATGTTACTTTCTGCTGAGATCCTGTTTGTAACTGGTGCATCTGAGTAGATTCTGTTGGTCCCGACAAAGTTATTCTCGTCCCTGACCAAGTCCAGCCCCAGCTGTCCACCACACTCGTTCTTTGATGATCTTATCTTGGGTAAAGACTTTGGTTTTTGTTCAACATAGTATCGGACCCCTTGACTTGGACCCTTTAAAGATGTAAGCATTGGATTACTGCCATGTGCAAACTTAACCGAATGTTCTGAGTTTAAAGCTCTAAAATGTCCAGACATGTGCAAATTTGTGCCTTTTGGTGTTTTCTTTCTATGTGAATTAAATGTTTTGACACGTCTTCAGATTTATCAGGAAATTGATAGTCGTCTGTTGCATGGGGATCAACACGGAGCCTTCTCAGACCTGCCTGCTTCTTGGTTTAAATTCCGACAGCTGCCTGTGGTCCATTAAGTCCTCTCAATAGAAAGGGAAAGATTCACGTTGCTGTTTCACGTGGGTTCGCCTTGCTTCCTCAGTTCCGCTGGGAATTCCCTGATGGCTATGGTTGACTTTGGCAGGTTCCCTGGGAGCCTACCCCTTCATCTCCACCCCAACACTACCATGGTCCCTGCCCCTGTCCCCATTCTATCCTTTCTGTGACTTTTTCAGAAAACAAAGCCATCTGTCAGAGTGGGCATTTGTGGTCCACTCTCCGAGCCTGTGGGTCTTAGACGCCAGCATGTGTCACTCAAGTTCTTTGTAAGGCTACTAACAGAAACTTTTACTTCCAATTGGTTTGGGAGGGGGGGTGGTTGGAACTCTAGTTGAGACAATGACATGTCTTTAACATTCTCTGAGGGCGTTGTCCTTTCCAGTGGCTACTTAGGTACTCCGGATCCAAGTCTCCCAATAAAGTATTTCTTTTTGTGTACTGGACTGTTCTACGCGTCCCTCCATCCAAAGATGCAAAGCAAAACTCTGTGCAGAACGTGCTGGCTAATGATGCGGAGTCCAGCTTTTAGGAATAGTGGAGGAAACAGGACTTGTTCTGGCTCCAGCATCATGTCTGAATGCAGCAAGCCTGCCTCTCCTCCCAAATGTATTCCTCGTTTTCTGCGCGCACCCATTGGGCTAGTGGCCCACACTCTGATTTTGGATAACATAGGACAGTTTATGAGATGAATTCCATAATAGCCCTACACTGCTCAGCCTGTGCCCCCTTTAATTTACTACATCAAACTACATGAAACAATGTCTTGCCCATATGGCACGGCTCTTCATTATTTACAGGGTCCTTTCATAGGGCCCAGCAGCCCGGAAGGACAGAAATGACACGTTGTATTATTGCTGCTGTCATTGCCTCCCACTCCCCAACACCTATCTAAAACCATTGAAAAGCCTCAGCCAGTCCAAGGGACCTCAGTGTGTAGCCTGGAGGTTATAAATGTCAGAATTGCCTAGAGTATTTCAAAATAAAACCAAGGGGGTGAGGCAAAAAGGAGGAGGCACAAGAAAAGGAGGCGGGCTGGGTGAAGGAACGGTAGGAGGGAGGAAAAGAGAAAAGGAAGGAGGGAGAGGAAGGGAAGGAGGGAGAGAGGAAAGCTCTCCCCCGGCTCTCCCATCTCAGATAGAGAACTATCAAACTGATTGACAAGCAGGGCTTATCAAGGACAGGACAGGAAGTCCCAGGAAGTCGTATGCAGAACCAGTATTGAGGTGCTGGCTGTAAACCTTAATGCCCATCTAACAGAATGAAAGAGAACGTGGGAAGGAAGATTAAACATTTGTAGACTCAGGAAAACACATCGTTTGTCTCCCAGAAATGGGCGATAATTTCTCTTGGAAGGGAAAGCACTTGAGGGCGTATTGACTTTGAATCAGATCTTCGCAGGAAACATTAGTCCTGTGTAGAGTAGCCTGGTAAATGCGGGCACTTGGCGGCTGTCTTCATTCCCCAGGAGGAGTCCGGCCGTTGTCATGCTTGTGCCCTCCATGCATGCTGCAGACTCCTGCTCAAGTTATGTCTGCCTTCGTTTCCTTTCCTTTCCCCTACCAAGACAACCCCTAGCAAGACACGGGGAGGCACCCCAGGCTCTTGAAGAAGGCTTCCCGTTCTCGGAGTGTGACATCCTCTGGGCCCTGCCCGGTTGCTCATCTCTCTGTTGTCAGCTTGTTACCACTGTGAGGGCAGGGGCTGCGTCTTCCACCTGTGACTCTGGAAAGGGACCGAGAAGAAGCATCCTGGTGGCCATGCTCATTCGAGAGCTGTTTACCAGGCGTCTCCGTGTCAGAGGCTCCAGAGAACATTTCCAACACAGCAGGCGCAGCCTGAACCCCGCGGGCAGCGAGAGCCTGTGTGGTTAACTGATGAGCAGGGGAACCCGGTATGAGGAAAGAGGAAGCACGGGAAGTGTTAGTCCACAGGCCCAGTCTGAGGTCACAGCAAAGGTCACCTTCCCCTGAAGCCCAGCTCACTCCCAAATCAAAGCTGGGAGGGGCGCTTTCATTACAGGGGCCGCTTTTCAACAAAGGGATCTTCTGCTGTTTCTAGATCAAAGCTGACATTCCTTCACGTGTGTGTGTGTGTGTGTGTGTGTGTGTGTGTGTGTGTGGGCATGTGAGCGCATACACATTTGCGCCTTTGTGTGCACTCACACCCATACGCGTGTGAGCATGTGTTCATGACTGTGTGTGTGTGTGCATGTGTTCACGACTCTGTGTGTGTCCGTGTGTTCATGACTCTGTGTGTGTGTGTGCATGTGTTCATGACTCTGTGTGTGTGTGTGCATGTGTTCATGACTCTGTGTGTGTGTGTGCATGTGTTCATGACTGTGTGTGTGTGTGCATGTGTTCACAACTCTGTGTGTGTGCGTGTGTTCATGACTCTGTGTGTGTGTGTGCATGTGTTCATGACTGTGTGTGTGTGTGCATGTGTTCACGACTCTGTGTGTGTGCGTGTGTTCATGACTCTGTGTGTGTGTGTGCATGTGTTCATGACTCTGTGTGTGTGTGTGTGCATGTGTTCACGACTCTGTGTGTGTGCGTGTGTTCATGACTCTGTGTGTGTGCATGTGTTCATGACTCTGTGTGTGTGTGCATGTGTTCATGACTCTGTGTGTGTGTGTGCATGTGTTCACGACTCTGTGTGTGTGCGTGTGTTCATGACTCTGTGTGTGTGTGTGCATGTGTTCACAACTCTGTGTGTGTGTGTGCATGTGTTCACGACTCTGTGTGTGTGCGTGTGTTCATGACTCTGTGTGTGTGTGTGCATGTGTTCATGACTGTGTGTGTGTGTGCATGTGTTCACGACTCTGTGTGTGTGCGTGTGTTCATGACTCTGTGTGTGTGTGTGCATGTGTTCATGACTGTGTGTGTGTGTGCATGTGTTCACGACTCTGTGTGTGTGCGTGTGTTCATGACTCTGTGTGTGTGTGTGCATGTGTTCATGACTCTGTGTGTGTGTGTGCATGTGTTCACGACTCTGTGTGTGTGCATGTGTTCATGACTCTGTGTGTGTGTGTGCATGTGTTCATGACTCTGTGTGTGTGTGTGCATGTGTTCATGACTGTGTGTGTGTGCGTGTGTTCATGACTGTGTGTGTGTGTGTGCATGTGTTCATGACTCTGTGTGTGTGTGTGCATGTGTTCACGACTCTGTGTGTGTGCGTGTGTTCATGACTCTGTGTGTGTGTGTGCATGTGTTCACGACTCTGTGTGTGTGCGTGCATGTGTTCACGACTCTGTGTGTGTGCGTGTGTTCATGACTCTGTGTGTGTGTGTGCATGTGTTCACGACTCTGTGTGTGTGCGTGTGTTCATGACTCTGTGTGTGTGTGTGCATGTGTTCACGACTCTGTGTGTGTGCGTGTGTTCATGACTCTGTGTGTGTGTGTGCATGTGTTCATGACTCTGTGTGTGTGTGTGCATGTGTTCACGACTCTGTGTGTGTGCGTGTGTTCATGACTCTGTGTGTGTGTGTGTGTGTGTGTGTGTGTGTGTGTGCACGCGCGTACCTGCATTCAGGAGTGTGTGAGCACAAGTGTTCACATGTTGGGAGGGCGATGCTACTAAAGAGAGAAGACAGTGATTCCTTCATCTAAAGAGTGAAAAAGATAGGAAGGCACAGAGGAGGAAGGTTCTAGATGTGTCATGCCATCTGTCGTAGTTGGAAGTTGGTCTTAATGTCTCAGTGTGTAATATACAGTGGCAAGAATCAAAATCAAACAAACAAATTTAAAGCTTAGAAATGCATGGATCTGTACGGTAGACTTTTAAATTTTTACTTTGAAGAATATAGGGCTGCCAAGATGGCTTGGTGAGTAAGGGCACTGTCACCAAACCTAATGACCTGAGTTTGAAACCCAGGACCCACGTGGTGATGAAAACTGATACCCACAGTATGCACACTCACACAAGACAATAAAGGAATGTGGGCCGGAGAGGCAGCTCCTCAGTTACAAGCCCTTGCAGAGGACCTGGATTTGGTTTCCTGCGTCCACATGGCTACAGCACAGCCATTTGTAAAGTCCATTTCCAGGGGATGTGACACCCTCAGGCACCAGGCATGCACAGACATACATGCAAACACCCACGCACATCAAATAAAAGTAAGCAAATCTTTACATAAAGGCATGTAATACAAAAAGGGTTTGTCAGCTAAGAGTTGTTGTGCGAGCAGTGTCACCCTCAGGTTTTTGTCCTAAATGGCCCAAGGGTTAAAGCACAAGTGCTCAGAGCTGTGTCTGTTCTGATTTCTCATCTGTGAACTTGGCTTCCACGCAGGGGAAAGAGGTTGCAATGCCTCTGTTGCAATTGATTACCCCCTCCTAGCTCTGCAGCTCATGCTGGGTCCTTCCTTTTTCTTGTCTTCTGGCCCATTCTTGCTCTTTCCTCTTCATCCTGCTGGTTTATTTTTCCTCATGGGTTTATCTGTGGACAAGGATGATAAATTCTTGACTTTTTTTTTTTTAACTATCAAGGTGTAATGTTTAAATTGCTAATAGTTACGTATGTCTTACTTTTCTGTGGCTCTAATAAAACTACGACAGCAAAGGAAATTGAGAAAGACACTCTTTTGGCTTAGAGTTCCAGAAGCCTAGAGGACAGGATGGTAGGGAAGCTTGGCAGCGAGGGGCAGGTATCGTGGGCTGGAACAGGAAGCTAAGAGTTCACATCTTGAATGTTGAGCACACAACGGGAAGTGTAAATTGGTAGAAGGCAGGACGTTTCACTCTCGAAGGCCACTCCTTTGAAGTACTTCCTCCAGCAAGGCTACAGCAACGGAGCCCCCCTGAACAGTGCCACCAGTTGGGGATCAAATGTTCACACACCCAAGACTTTGGGGGACAGCTCTCGCTGTGTTGTTTTGATTGATAAATTGTATACGTGTGGTTCCTTGTCACATTTGATATTCGTGTGCAATGTGAGGGATTAAATCAAGCTAACTAATATGTCCAGCATTTTGTTTGCTTACCTATATGACATAAAATGTAGACGTAAGTTTTAAACTTAATTCCTTCTTTTATTATTTACTTCATTCATTTATTTGAATATGCTATGTGCACCCATTTATGCACACACACACACCACACACACACTCACACACACCACACACACACACGCACACGCACACGCACACATACCACACACACACACACACACACACACACACACACACACACACGAGCGCACACACACGCACACGAGGCACACATACACACACCACACATACACACACACACGCACACGCGCACACACATACACACCACGTGCACACACACACCACACACACACACACTCACGCACGCACGCACGCGCACACAAACACACACACCACACACAATGAGTGTGTGGAGGCCAGAGACAGACACCATGAGTCTTCTACTGTTTATTCTCTTAACTTTCTAATTTAGTTTTTATTGTTGGACAGTTTCATACATTAAATATGACACATTTTATTCCCCCCCCACACACACACAATGAAATTCTTTTTGGTAATAAAACTTGTTCCTTAAGGAATCAAATTATAGGCACAGCAACTTGTCTCCAAAGGTTAACAGCTGACGGTGGGAGCGTCCTATTTAGTCAGCACATCTCTGTGGATATCGAACCGGACAATTCCTCAAGTTATCAATTACTCTTAACGGAACTTTGAGTTCTATGGGCATTTGCGTAGCTGGCTCACTGGCGATTACCAATATTTTCCATCCTACTTCAGTTTAGCTTTAGTAACGGCAGCACAGACAACACCTGTGTCCCTTTCCTTGCTCTCGTTTTGGGCTAGGTTGCTAGAATCAGGCTGCTATGCTCTCCTCAGCATGGCTGGAGACCCCTCAGCATGGCTGGAGACTCCTCAGCATGGCTGGAGACTAGTGCTGGAATCAAAGGCTTGAGCTCCGTTACTCTTTTAGACTGATCAATCTTGAGTAGACCTGGATGGTCTTGAACTCAAAGAGATCCATCTGGCCTTGAACTCAAAGAGATCCATCTGCCTCTGTCTCCTGAGTCCTAGGATTAAAGGTGTGTGCCACCACTGCCTGATCTCTATAGCTTAAGGCCGACTTTTCTTTCTGAATCCTCAGGCAAGCTTTAATAAATCATAAATAATATATCACCGCATTATTCTAATGGCCAGATAAAGGTTTATGAATTTCTACTATTGTTTCTCTCATTGATATTGCATTTTTAAATCTATCATTTCTGAGACATATTAGAGAGTTTCTGAACTGCCCCCATTTTTTCTTTTCTATTTTTCTTTTGTTCCTTTTTTTTTTTTTTCTGTGTTTTTGAGACAGGGTCTCTCTATTATGCCTCTCTGAATGCCGCTCCAACTGTCCTGGAATGCTCTATGTATATCCCACCAAGCTGGCCTTGAACTCACAGAGATTCTCTTGTCTCAGCTGCCTGAGTGCTGGGATTAAAGGTATGCACCACCATGCCTGGCACTTCTGAAGTCTTAGCCACTTTACACTAGCCCAAATTCGTAGCATTGGCCTTCTGGTTAGTAATTTTACCTTCAGAGACAAGTCTTCATTCCTTCATCCCTCCAGCCTCCTTCCCTTTCTTCTCCTTCCCCTTCACTCCCCTTCCCGTCCTGTCCTTCAAGAAGGAAGTTTATTGAGTACACTTTGAGGGGACAATGAGCTGGTGAATAGCTAGAATGCCACCTACAACCTGTTTGGTTTTTGGTTTTGTTTGTTTGATAGGTTGTTTGGTTGGCTGCTTTGGTTTTTTTTTGTTTGTTTGTTATCTTCGAGACAGAGTTACTCTGTATTGCTTTGGAGCCTGTCCTGGAACTTGCTCTGTAGACCAGGCTGGCCTCGAACTCACAGAGATCTGCCTGCTTCTGCTTCCCGAGTGCTGGGATTAGAGGTGTGCACCACCAATGCCTGGTTGTTTGTTTTGTTTTGTTTTTCAATACCAGGAACCCAGGACCCTGCACAGGCTAGAAAACCACTCTATCACTAATGATTACCCCCGCTGCCTTTTTGCACTCCATTTTGAGATGGGGTCTCATTAACTTGCCAGTCTGGCCTTGAACTCAGTCTTTAGTTCAGGCAGTCCTTGAACTTGGGTTTCCATTGCCTTAGCCACTCCCTGCCACATGGGTGAGATTATTGGTGTGTATCTTTCCCACCATCCTGCCCTCCCTCCCTTCCTTCCTTCCTTCTTCCTTCCTTCCTTCTTCCTTCCCTTCTTCCTTCCTTTATTCCCGTCTTTCTTTCTCTTTTGCTTCTACTTTTTAATTTTTTAGAAAATTAATTAATTCCATGAAACATATAATGGAAAAACTCAGTCTTCTTTCTTTCTCGTTTCCACCAAAGGCAACCACATGCAACCCGGTGATGTGCGTCTTTGGTCTCCGAGTAGTGTACTTCTGCCATAATATGCTGACATTGATGGTTCTTCAGCTCATTTCCACCCCCGTCTAGCCAGACATGCACACCCATCTCCAGTATGACTCTACCATAATTTAATCAATATTCAGTGATTAATACTAGGAAAACACCAACTGAAGCAGGGCCTCGTAGTTCTAAAGTTCCCTGCCCAGTCTGCTTTCCGGCTAGTGAGTTGCTTGTTTCCTTTGCTGCTCTATTCTGGCTACCGTGGTTTCTCTTCCATTTCCAGATTGTCTAAATTCCTCTCAAATCACGATCCACCCAGAGTTCTGTTATCTTCATCTTCCCTCACAAGCCCACAGCCACCTCCTTCATCTAGAAGACACGTTTTTTTCAGTCCAGTGCCCAGCTGCCGTTTTAGGGCATCCGTCTGTCATTCTACTCAGTAGAGTTCTTATGTACCAGCATGAGGGCCTGACTTCAGATCCCTAACACCTACATGGAGAGCCAGGTATGGTACTGCGGTCTGCAACCCCTACACTGGACAGGCAGAGACAGGCAAATCCTGGGGGCTTGCTGGCCAGGCAGTCTAGCGGACTCACTCCACGTTCACTTAGAGACCCTGGCTCAAAAAATGAGATGGAAAATGATTGGTTTCCACACGTGCACACGTGGCTGCATGCATTTGTATGCAAACATGCACACAGATGTGTACCACACACACGCACAATTGCAATAAATAATAAAATAACAAAAACGAAAGCTAAGCCAAGGGCTTTATAAACACTAAGTCATGAGGCAATCAGGCCTCAGGCTGGCGTATGAGCTTCACGACTCTTTCTCAGCCGCTGGAGATTCTTGATCATAAAAGCACATTCGAACATTCTCTTCCTTTCTAGAATTTTCTCAACTTTGCCAGGCCGCCTTCATCCTTCATTTTACTTAGTTTCACCCAGGCAAACTTTCTGCTGATGGAATGTAGCACATGGTCTTCTCGGTGACCTTGTGGGATGTCGCTGCCCAGGAGAAACCTCGTAGAATCTTCTGCGTCCCCAGAAAAATGCTCTCCACTTTGTAGCTCTAAGGTTAGCGCTTCTGAGTGTGCTTGTTGAATAATCGTGACTTGCTGGGATAAAAGGAATCTGGAAGCAGTTGTTGTTACAGGCAGGTTTTTCCTGCCGGCTGCCGGTCCTGCCGCCATGGTCCCGACGCCACGTGAGCCCCAAATAACACTCAGAGACTCTGTATTTGATACAATCCTGTTGGCCAGTTACCATTATTGTTTATGGGCTAGCTCTGCCTTAATTATTAACCAGTTTCTACTTATCTAAGTATTTCCAGGTGGCTCATCTTATCCGGGAGCCGAGGCTGGAGTCTTCCTTCCTCCCTGGTCTACATCTTGACTCCTCCTTCTACTTCCTCTTTCCTCCTCCTAGTCTCCTAGCCCCGCCTATCTAGTTTTCTATTGGCCACAGTGCTTTATTAACCAGTATGAGAAACATATATACAGAATAACATCTCCCATCAAGTTGTTTTGAATTTTTATCACGGGTTATTTTATAGTCGTGACATATGTTTAATAGATGGTGGAAATCTTTATTTTTAAAAATGATTTACTTTTATATACATTGGTGTTTTGTCTGCATGTAAGTATGCATGAGGGTGTTGGATCTCCTAGAACACGAAGTAGAAACAATTGTGAGCTGCCATGTGGGGTGCTGGGAATTGAACCCAGGTCCTCTGGAAGAATAGCTGATACTCTCAACCGCTGAGCCCTGAAAATATTGATTTGTTTGGTTGGTTTTGTTTTTTTGTTTTTGTTTTGTTTTTGTTTTGTTTTTGAGATAGGGTTGCTCTTTGTAACTTTGAAGCCTGGCCTGGAACTTACTTTGTAGACCAGGCTGGCCTCGAACTCACAGAGATCCGCCTGCCTCTGCCTCCCGAGTGCTGGGATTAAAGGGGTGCACTTCCACTGCCCATCAAAAATATTTTTCATATCAAACAATTCTGTGAGTTTTTGTATTCTTACAAAGAGTTAAACGAGGAGAAAGAGAGGGATTTCCGAATATTCAGGAAATAAGTCATTTAAAACCTCAAATAGGGCTGGCAAGATGGCTGTGTCAGTAGAGGACTTGCTCTGAAAGTCGATGACGGAATTGAAGGTCATCCTGGAACGGATTTAAAGGTAGAAGGACAGAGCTGTTGCAAGATTGTCCTCTGACCTCCAGATACAGCCCTGTACACCACAGCACAATGTGCCCCCACACGTCTCTGCCCCCTTCCCTTAAAATACGTTTAGACTCTAATGATATAGTAACCCATAGGTGTTAAGGTCACTCATGGCCATAGATGAAATAGGAAGTAAGCTGTGAATAGCACGATGGCTATTAATAGCACTGTTTGCACACGTGGTTACCAGGCCTGCATGATTTATTTGAGTGGATTAAGGCCCCGTGGATCTCATAAACAGATGAAAGCAGATAGCTAAGACAGTGTTCACTCTTCCTTGTGTAGAAGCCCTCATGGACCACCCTACTGAGTCCTCTCAGTCCATGATGGGAGAAGGCAGCAAGAAAAGGTGACAGAGGCTGGCTTGCAATTGCGTCCCATTCAGGGAATCAGCCCGTCTTCCTACTGGGGCCCTGGAAGGGTGAGCGCTCAGAGCCGCACATGTGGACTCAGAACATGACTGCTCATAACAGCCGGGGCTGAACCTTAGGCCATGCATACTTCGGTGTGTAGATGTGGGGTTCTAAGTAGACCCTGGCTCTGAGGATAATTTTCCTGTCACCTTAATACGTTGAAGGATGAGTCTGGCCACATCAGCCCCTGACAGTTTTTAGAGACTTAATTGAACTCCCACTAATTTCGGAACTTTTTAGTTTGGTAGCAAGAAACTCCTGTGGCGCAGGTTTCGCTGACACTGTGTTGAAAGGTTGCACTGTTGTTTCATTTGGGTGAGCTGAACAGTAGAATTGAGGTACACCCAAGACTGTCCACTTCCATGCCAAAACTGGCTCTTCAAGTTCTCCAGATCTCTTATCGGACTGCACCCTGAGGAAGGTTAAAACTACCAGGTATCCCTGTGCTGTCCTCACACAGTTCCCGGGTCCTGTGCAGTCTGGGCAGTGTGAACCAGCTCTCCGGGTCCTGTGAAGAAGCCTGGGCAGTGTGAAGCAGCTCTCCGGGTCCTGTGAAGAAGCCTGGGCAGTGTGAAGCAGCTCCCCGGGTCCTGTGAAGAAGCCTGGGCAGTGTGAAGCAGCTCTCCGGGTCCTGTGCAGTCTGGGCAGTGTGAACCAGCTCTCCGGGTCCTGTGAAGAAGCCTGGGCAGTGTGAACCAGCTCTCCGGGTCCTGTGAAGAAGCCTGGGCAGTGTGAACCAGCTCCCCGGGTCCTGTGAAGAAGCCTGGGCAGTGTGAAGCAGCTCTCCGGGTCCTGTGAAGAAGCCTGGGCAGTGTGAAGCAGCTCTCCGGGTCCTGTGAAGAAGCCTGGGCAGTGTGAACCAGCTCTCCGGGTCCTGTGAAGAAGCCTGGGCAGTGTGAAGCAGCTCTCCGGGTCCTGTGAAGAAGCCTGGGCAGTGTGAACCAGCTCTCCGGGTCCTGTGAAGAAGCCTGGGCAGTGTGAACCAGCTCTCCGGGTCCTGTGAAGAAGCCTGGGCAGTGTGAACCAGCTCTCCGGGTCCTGTGAAGAAGCCTGGGCAGTGTGAAACAGCTCCCCGGGTCCTGTGAAGAAGCCTGGGCAGTGTGAACCAGCTCCCCGGGTCCTGTGAAGAAGCCTGGGCAGTGTGAAGCAGCTGCCCGGGTCCTGTGAAGAAGCCTGGGCAGTGTGAAGCAGCTCTCCGGGTCCTGTGAAGAAGCCTGGGCAGTGTGAACCAGCTCTCCGGGTCCTGTGAAGAAGCCTGGGCAGTGTGAACCAGCTCCCCGGGTCCTGTGAAGAAGCCTGGGCAGTGTGAACCAGCTCCCCGGGTCCTGTGAAGAAGCCTGGGCAGTGTGAACCAGCTCTCCCGGTCCTGTGCAGCCGGGTCCATTGTCGGTGGAATCGAAGAGAAAGCTCAGCCTTCACAATCATTGTAACGGAGTAACGGTGTTGGATGAGAAGCTTCTCAGATCAAACCATCACCACACAGTTAAAAGGTGTGGAAGATGACCAGCAGGGTTGCCCAGCAGCGTGCAGCCAACACAAGGGAACAATGAAGTGTGCCCGTGCGTTTCGAAGACAGTCTCTGACAAAAATGAACCCATACCTTTGGCAGTCGGAGGGAGAGACTTCGGTGATTATGAAAATCATTTACCTGGCAAACCTCATGCATTGATGTCACTGGAAAACTCAGATGTTTCTTCATCTGGTGTTAAATAAGGGCCAGTCAGAAGTCTCATATACGTGGTCAGGCTTACACAGCAAGCATTTTACCCACTGACCTATCTCACTTGCCTGAGATCTGAAAGGAGCACTTATTTAAAGCTTTTACATTTATTTTTAATCTTTACACATTTTAAACCAGAATAGAATTGCATCACTGTCCTCCCTCTACTCACCGCCCCAGTACCTTCCCTCAACCCACACCTATGTCCCCTCCACTCCAAAATTCATAGCATCTTTTTCTTTATTATTGTGTGTGTGTATGAGTGTGTATATATACATATACATGTGTGTGTGTACATGTGTGTGTATATGTGTATGAGTGTGTATATATACATATATATGTGTTTGTGTACATGTGTGTGTATGTGTGTGAGTGTGTATATATACATATATATGTGTGTGTGTACATGTGTGTATGTGTGTGTATGTGTGTGTGTATATGTGTGTGTATGTGTGTGTGTATATGTGTGTGTGTGCGTGTATGTGTGTGTATATGTGTGTGTGTGCGTGTGTGCGTGTGTATATGTGTGTGTGTATGTATATGTGTGTGTATATATATATGTGTGTGTGTGTATGTGTGTGTATATATATGTGTGTGTGTGTATGTGTGTGTATATATATGTGTGTGTGTGTATGTGTGCGTGTGTGCATATGTATGTGTGTGTGTGTGTGTACGCACGTGTATGTGTATGTATATACATGCACAGTATATAAATACAACCTGCGGAATCCACTTGTTGTTTGTATGCTGACCGCTTTGTACTGGATAACCAGTAAGGGGTTGTGACCCCTGGAAGAGGCCAATTCCCCTCTCTCATCCGTAGTTAATTGCCTATAGTTCCTCATGTGAGGATGGCACCCCATGAAACTGTCCCCTTTCCGTGTTAGAATGTCCATTGATATTGCCATTGCTCTGGTACACATTTAACTGCATATTACAAAACCTGAAATAAGAGCTTAGTAATACATAAGTGACTATTATGCTCTCCTGGGGACAAGATCCTTTCTGTTTCATCCATAGCTGTGTACTACAGAGAGCCTATGTCTAAATGTGTACTTATGGTACACATTATGGCTGTTCATGCAGCCATACCTAGCAGAGAGTTTCACAGCCAATATTTTTATCTTTTCTTCTAGCCCCAGCTTTTATAATTACACTCCGTCTCAATGAAGAGTCTTTACACTCTCAGTGAATAGTCTTTAAACTCTCATACCGTGCTTTGAATGGACCTACGAAAAGGTTAAATATGTTTGTGGCAAATGGAATTTAAAAAGCCACCCCATTTGGTTTGCATTTTCTTTTTTAAATTACCTTGTGAACAACAAGGAAGTATTTTAAGCTTATAATCTCTAAAAGATAAAAAAAAAAAAAAATACTTTCTTGATGGGTGGTGGTGACACATGCCTTTAATTCCAGCACCCAAAAGGCAGAGGTGGCCCGATCTCTGAGTTTCCTACAAAGTTCCAGAACAGCCAAGGCTGCTCAGAGAAACCCTGTCTCAACAAAACAGAAAAACACTTTCTTCCCTTTTGATAACGCCACTGTTTTCCAATCAAGAGACAGAGCAGAGCGTCAATGATTACTTGGTTGAGTGAAATGATTACTCATGGATTTGAGTCAGCCTGTTGGGGAAAGAACCTTTGTTGTCTTTTAAGGGTGTGTTCCGATGGGTAAGCTAAAAATCAACTCCAAGGCTAGGGTGACATAGTGGAATGTCCTGTTCCCAACCAGATGATTGTGGTATGGGGTGGCTGGGCAGGAGGGGCTGGAGCGAGTGGTTGAGCAAGCAAGCTCTGTTCAGGGTGATCACAGCCGAACAGGCCATGACCTCATCGAGCGTGGTCAGGGCTGGGAATTCAGCCTACCAGGCAATGTGCCTTGGGGAGGGGTGCACCCACGAGAAAAGGGATGTTATGGGGTCTCATGGTCCAGCAAAGCACCTTTTGATCTGTAGCTATCATCTCCTTTAATAATTTAAAGTTTGCTATGAAACCCAGGCCTAAAAGCCGCATATTACAAAACCTGAAATAAGAGCTTGGCTACTATACATAAGTGACTACTTATGCTCTCCTGGGGACAAGATCCTTTCTGTTTCATCCATAGCTGTGTACTACAGAGAGCCTATGTCTAAATGTGGACTTATGTTCATATTGAAAGGAAAACTTACATTGTGGTGTTTCGAATGTAATCGACCTCTGCTGAGCTCATAGGACGAGGCACTGTGAGGAGATGTGGTGTTGTTGAAGGAAGTGTGTCACGGTGGGAGCAGGCTTTGAGGTTTCCTATCCTCAAAATACTGCCCGGTGTCTGAGCCCACTTCTTGTTGCCTTCTGATGAGATACAGCCGCACTGTGTCTGCCTGAGTTCCACCATGTCCGCCATGACAGTTCCGATTCGCTGCTTTCCTGTATGAGTTGCCACGGTCATGGTGTCTGTTCACATCAATACAAACACTAAGACATTCGTGAAAACAAAAACCTGTGTTTATCCTAAGTACAGAAAGGAAGGCCCAGACCACAGCTAAGCACTGAGCCAAACTCCTGGAATCCAGTTGTAGAGAGGGAGGAGTGATGAGTAAAGGGGTCAAGACCAGGCTGGGGAAACCCACAGAAACAGCTGACCTGAACAAGTGGGAGCTCACAGACCCCAGTCGTAAAGCATAGGATCAAACCAAGACTCTTGAACATGAGTGTCAGTTAGAAAGCCTAGGCAGTCTATGGGGCCTCTGGCAGTGGAACCAGTATTTATCCCTAGTATATGAATGCCCATTCCACATAGAGGGTTACTCTCTCAGCCTAGATACATGGCAGAGGGCGACAGACTTTGATGATCCCCTGTGGAAGGCCTCACCCTCCCTGGGGAGTGGGGGTGGGAGGGATGGGGGCTTGTGGGGGGTATGGGAGGGAGGGGGAATTAGGATGATATGTAAAATAAGATGGTTTCTAATTTAAATACAAATGTATGTATGTATGTATGTTAAAAAGAAAGAAAGGACAGCTCCTACATGCTGTAGCGTTTGCTTCCCTCCCATCTTCTCCCGTTCACCTCCGTAGCAAACTCCTTGTGGTCCAGTCTGTACCTCCCTCCGCAGTCTGCACACCCATGTCTGATGTTCCTCACTACAAGTCAACATACTTGTAGCATATTGCTGTGAAACCAGAGGGGTTGTATTTGTTGGTATTAAGCAACATTTCCATGATGTATACATTGGTTTGTCACAGTGAACTATGACAGACTGACTGATGGCCGCTAAGTCTGTCCAACTTGCTGACCACATTCTACCAAGGGCAGCTATAAATATAGAACCCAATGCAACAACCCTGAACATATTTAAATCATTATGAGTTTGTTTGGTTGGTTTTTGGTGTTGTTTCATTTTGCTTTGTTTCAATCCAGTATGCGCCTCTCCGGTGGGAATTGTGTGGATGGCAGCATCATATCACAGTGTCAAAGGCTGGGTACCCTGGCACTTAGGGATGCTGTAAGCTCAATGTCAGGGTGTTAGCACGTTTGCTGGTTTGAAGGAGATGGCCTCCAGTGTCTGGGGCATTTGAACAAACAGCGCCCCCAGTTGATGGCACTGTTTGGGAGGGTTTGGAAGTATGGCCTTGCTGGAGTGAGTCTATCACTAGAGATGGGCTTTGAGAGTTTGAAGACTCACACAATTTTGAGTTTTCTTTCTCTGCTTTGTACGTGCTGTTCAAGATCTGAGCCCTCGGCTTTCTGCTCCCTCCACCATACCTGCAGTTTCCCCGCTGTGATGGACTCCCGTCCCTCTGGAACTGTACGCCTATATAAACTCTTTCTTCTATACGCTGTGTTGGTCCAGGTGTTTTGTCACAGCAGCAGAAAAATGGCTAATTCAGCAAGCTTTGTTTCTCCTGAGGTTTGCTTCCTTGGCGTACAGATTGACAGTATCTTCTCCTAACCTTCCTCTGAGTATGCAAACTTCCTCCCACTGGATTCCTTGCCAGCCATGTTGGTTAGGATCCGCCCCCAAAGGCTTTGTTTTAACTTAATTTCTTCATCAGCAGCTCCAACTACAGAGGCATTCTGACAGGCTAGGGTCAGGACCTACCTTCACATGTGAATATGAGTCATAGTAAAGTTGATATGACCCACGTGAGACAGTTCCAGGCAACCCCTCTGATTAACACAATTAAAGGGTGGTTTTGTTTTGTTTTAAATGCGCCAACATTTTTATTTGTTCATTTCATACATCTGAAGTATCCTTCAATGGCATCCTTGGCCTGAGATTCCTTGCCAGAGTCGTTAACTATTCCATGACTGCAGCCAACCTCCTTCTGTGCCTTCCCCTGTCAATCAGTTTTACAGAGGCCTACCCATTCCCCTAGTTCCTTGCTGTCATCAACCTTAATCGGGCTGATGTGGTGCTCAGCACCAAAGGCCTCCACTAACCTCACATACATGGACTCCTCACAATTGGATGCAAACACACGGAGATGGGCTTGTCTTCAGCATCTTCAAGTATGCCACACGCTAGGCCGTTGTGGATGAGGGCGGTCTTCAACACCTCTTGCGGGGCAGTATTGATGTCCATTACATCTCCAGCAACAATGCCCTTCTCAGCCACGATGGTTGATTATGGGTGACTCTTGAACACACCCGAGCCTGAGCCTCTGCATAACTCAGCGGTGCCAGGGAAAAGCAAGACAATTACAAGGTTTAAGTTCTTTTTATTGATGGTCAGACCAAAAATGGGCTTGTGCCTCTGAAAAGCCTCTTGGTGTCCAAGCTCAGGCACACAGAGCATTTAGAGGTAAAAACCACAAAGACCACAATGTATATTAAAGTTAGATGAGGGTCAGTGTAGCCTTGAAACATTCATTTCTGGTTGAGCATAGTAATTATTTTAGACACAACAAGCCAATCATTTTTTTTTTACTCATATCTTTTCTAGATATTTTGGTTTACTTTAATTATTTTGATTAATACATCTGGACCATGGTCAAAGCCGTGGAAATCTCAAATGTGTTGCCAACACAGACATGGCCATTGGTGGGATTGGGGAGAGGGCTAAGAACCATCTAAGCAAATTCAAAATGGAGTCAGGACAAGATGGCATTACCTTTGTCATTTCAAAGGGACACGGTTTAGACTATTACAATAAAACTTTTTCCTTTTTGTTGCTGCAGAGTAAGTGTGCATAAGACTTCTCTATGAGTAGCGTTACAGCTACACATTGTGTTTATGATAGGGACAAGCAGGGACAGTGACTCTCGTGGCTGTCCTCTGTAGCATCCATGGTGTTATGTTGTTACCATCACCATTCATTGATGTTCTTCAGTCATCCTTCCTGTCAGGACAGAAAATGTGTGTGTGTGTGTGTGTGTGTGTGTGTGTGTGTGTGTGTGTGTGTGTGTGAGTACATGTGTGGAAGTGTGGGTGGTGTATCCTCATGTGCTCATGTGTGTGCACTCATCTGTGCATACAGATGTTGACACATTTGTGTATGTGTGTATGTGTCAGCTGGAAGTTAACATTAGATGTCTTTGAAAATTTCTCTCTGCCTTGTTTTGTGAGTGAACATCTCACTGGACTTAGAGCTCCAGGGATTCATCTTTCTCTACTGTCCCGGGGCCAGGACTACAGATTTGCATCACTGAACCTAGATTTTTACATGGGTGCTAGGAAAGTTCAACTCAGGTCTTCATATTTGGGTGGCAAACACTCTACCAACAGAGCCATAGCTAGAACAAAGAAAGAAAGAAAGAAAGAAAGAAAGAAAGAAAGAAAGAAAGAAAGAAAGAAAGAAAGAAAGAAAGAAAGAAAGAAAGAAAGAAAGATTTTATGAGCCAAGTCCAATAGTAGGATCCTGGTCCCAATGTGTTTAGCTAACAGCCATGCCTCCCTTCAGCTTGAGTTCTGTTGGACAACCTTATTGATGCACTTCAAGGTTCCGTGTAATAGTGAATGAAGCCCAATCTCACTTTTGAGTGACCTTTTGCTAGTGTCTCCTTATGTGCTCATGTGCGAGTGAAGAGATTCTAAAAAAAACCCTGTCATTCTTGTGTACTCTACTGTTAGGGCTTCCTAGGTTGTTTTCATGACTGAAGGGGAGTTCTCAATTGATCTTCATTTCATATGCAGCCCCTCCCCATCCTCGGAAGCCAGAAGGCAGTGGTTGTGAAAGACCCCATCTTTCTCGAAGGGGGAGAGGCCAAGAGCTGTCTTTTTCTTGACACGTCCAGTCTGTCTTCAAGCTGGGGACCATTAAGGTGCTCTAGAACTGCTCAACTTTCTACACTAAGAATCTGTGGAATGGGCTACAAATTTGAGTATATACTGAAATCATAAGGAGCTCTTTCCAAAAGCCCCAGTCCAGGCAGCTGCCACACCGGAAACCCTCCCGATCATTGCCTGGTTAAGGCAGAAATCCACGTAGGCACCATTGTCTCTTTATTTCTCTGTGTGCTCAGCAAAAGAAGGGTTAAGTAACCCACCTTCCTTCCCTCCCTCCTTAATTGCAATGAGACCACATTACATATGCCCATAAAAGGAAAGTAGAAGACATGAGCAGATTTCTGATACTTATAAACCATCTTTGGTACTTTCCACTTGAGTGTGAATTGAAATAGACGTTACTCTATCAACTTTCTGAACAGTTTACCAACATTTATCATACTATTGTTTGCCACTGTGAAACTCTGGGTTAGTTGAACTGTCTGATTTGTCTTTTTCAGTTACTATAGTTTTCGCTTTAGGACTTCACGGTACATATCAGCCTACTGACTACAAAGCTGACTTTGATGTTCTTTTGTGCCCTTCTCTATGTTTTGATGCGCCTTCAGCAAAGATGCATAGTTCTAATATTTTTAAAAACATTCTCAGAGTGGAAACCTCTTGGTTCACACACACACACACACACACACACACACACACACACACACACACACACACACTGTAGTTTTCCTGATGCTTGCTGGCATCTGGGAGAACTTCCAAGTGAATAAAACTTACCCATCTAGGTCCATGCTGGGCAGGAAGGGTGGGCAGGAAGGTGCCAGGAAGATGCTTAACACCTGCCAGAGGATGTGAACATTCCTGTTTCCTTACAGGTTAGGGACTTGTGCCTTCAAATGATTTTAGATCTTTATTGATTGACACCCATGGTGTCAGATCCCAAGAACAAGTCGCTCCTTGAACATTTTCTGATACCATCTTCTAGGTGCTTTGAACAATGCTCTTCATGGTGAGACGAGGTGGCCTCCTTTAATAGCTTTCATAGCTCTAGGGGAGCAGGAGAGAGCACAGCACCCACCTATGAACAGAGTTCTAGAAACCTGAAAAGTGTCATTCTTTTCCTTTGCCAACAATTATCTTCCAACGTAATGCTTTGCAAGTCTTTCCAAGACTTCCGGAAAGCATGTATGCTCAATTCTTGCTGTGTCCATCAGAATGTGTTCATTTTTTTCAGCCACTTCTTAAGCAGATGGATGTGGCTCCCTTTCTATGCCGGTTAGCTAGAGTACTTCCTCAGGAAACATGGAATGCCGATCTAATCATTACGCATAGATTATAGAATTAATTATAAATCTATATGATCTGATAAGATTATGGAAAATCTAGAATAGCAAAAGGAAATAATAATAATGACAATCACGTTATCCCACGACCTAAAGAATATTATTATTGCCATTTTGGTGCATCTTGCTCAAGTGTAGTTCAGAGTGTCGAGTGGGACTGTTGCAGTTCTTTGCTCCCTAGCTACCTTCTCTGCTTGAGAGAGCATGTGTGCTTCCCATCTCATTAGCTGGACTCCTAAACTCTGTGACTTATGAAGGAGCCAGTGAGTAGCTCAGCATTTTGTACGCTGAAGTCATGTCTGAATACCTGCAAAGATTATGCGGCGATGAAAATATGCATGCCTCCCAGGCTCCACAACCCTCCCATGTGCCCTGAGATTAGATATATACTTATAAAGCTTTCAGCGTGTTTTGCTGAGCTGTCCTCCCGTGTTCTACTTTTTCTTTAGAAGTCTCAGAAAAGAAAAAACGCAAACACTGGAGAACTCACTCGATAATTAAGAGCATGTACAAGACTGAGTTTTAGTGTCCAGCACCCACACTCGGTGGCTCACAAGTGCCTCTGACTCTAGCTCTGGGGACCTGGCACTTCTGGATTCCTCAGACACCTGTACTCGAGTGCACATACCCACACACATACCTACACATAATTAAAACTAATGAAGAATTGAAGGAGGAAATGGAAAAAGCCTCACTGATATATTTTATACGTTCTTGTTTAATTTTTGTGAATATACATTTGCTGGAAATAGATTTGTATATAATGCTAGAGTAGAGCTATTCTGCCTGATCTAGAAATGATAAATATTTAAGGAAATAGATATATCTAACTTGATTCTAACTTAATGCAGTATGTACATATACTGAAACATGACATAGTACTACATTAATATGAACAGTTTTATGTTTAGATGTCGGTTAAAATTAATTAAAAGTAATCAAGCTATAAGCATCTTAGCCCATTATCTACCTCATAATTTCTCCCCAAGTCTCTCCCCAAACTGAGTCTTTTTACTGTCCAGTCAGTCACTCTGCTAGGAGAATGGCATTCACTGTTACTGAGAAAGTCTAATGCTGACTTTACTCGACAAAAGAAAGAAATGGCATTTTAAGCAGGAAAACGTGTTACATGGAAAATTATCATTACAGAATTAAAAGTTTCTGCTTAGCTTACATAAACAATGATTTTGGCAGCTGGAAGGCTGTGGTCAGTCGGCGCCCAGCATTCTCCACTATCACCAGCTGAGTGGAAGAGGGCACCCGAGCATGTGGAGAGGCTGTGAAACACAGACAAGGGCCTGAGTCTGAGTCATAGTATTTGTTATACGAAAACGTAGCGGGCTATTCAGAAGGAAAGTCGGAGCACCGAGCAGAGCTGTTTCTTTACTCTGAGCTTCAGTCCCGCTGAATACAAAGATCACTCCAGGGTCCTAACTGCTATCTCTACTTGCAGGCAACATGAAGGACCGCCTTGCAGAGCTTTTGGAGTTATCCAGGAGCTATGACCAGCAATTCCCAGACGGGGACGATGACTTTGACAGTCCCCACGAGGACATCGTGTTCGAGACCGACCACATCCTGGAGTCCTTGTACAGGGTCATCCAGGACATCCAGGACGAAAATCAGTTGCTGATGATCGACGTGAAGCGTCTGGGGAGGCAGAACGTCCGCTTCCTCACGTCCATGCGGCGCCTCAGCAGCATCAAGCGCGACACCAACTCCATCGCCAAAGCCATCAAGAGCCGCGGCGAGGGCATCCACCAGAAGCTGCGCTCCATGAAGGAGCTGAGCGAGCAGGCAGAGGTCCGGCACGGCTCACAGTCGGCGGTGGCACGCATCTCGCATGCACAGTACAGCGCGCTGACCCGCGCCTTCCAGCAGGCCATGTACGAGTACAACCAAGCCGAGATGAAACAGCGCGACAACTGCAAGATCCGCATCCAACGGCAGCTGGAGATCATGGGCAAGGACGTGTCGGGAGAGCAGATCGAGGACATGTTCGAGCAGGGCAAGTGGGATGTGTTCTCCGAGAACCTGCTGGCCGACGTGAAGGGCGCGCGGGCCGCGCTCAACGAGATCGAGAGCCGCCACCGAGAGCTGCTGCGGCTGGAGGGTCGCATCCGCGACGTGCACGAGCTCTTCCTGCAGATGGCCGTGCTGGTAGAGAAGCAGGCCGACACGCTGAACGTCATCGAGCTCAACGTGCAGAAGACCCTTGACTACACGGGCGAGGCCAAGGCGCAGGTGCGCAAGGCAGTGCAGTACAAGAAGAAGAACCCCTGCAGGACCATTTGCTGCTTCTGCTGCCCCTGCGTCAACTAGCAGCTGGCTTGGGCCTTCACCACCTGTGCCGTGAAGGAAACGTGTCCAAGATGCCAAGCAAAGGCGGCATCCCGCACTGGGCCAAGAGACAGGGTCCCGATGCCTGCAGAATTCAGAGGATAAAGGAAGATGGGGTTGGTGTGCACGAACCCAGCTCTTGCCTAGAAGGATGGATGCTAGCATCCCGTGGGCGGTTAATGCGGGCACATTACCACCGGAGTTGTGTGAAGTCGTTAAGAGATAGGGAGCACTCAGCATCACAGGGAGGAACTAATGTCGTAGCTAAGGTCAATGTCTTGAAGACTAAAGGAGGAAGTGAAACTAACATATGCTAATAGTGTGAGCACGTTATCAAAAAGCATCTTCCTTTACTTTCCCTGGGAAGTTTCTTGGTGCTATTCGATTTTGAGTGACATTCATTTGGGTATTTCTAGTTCTGTTCCAACTTGGAGTAGCATTGACCTTGGGTAAATTGGATTTCATTCACTTCTGATTATCTATTTATGTTGTGTGAACCCCTGCCTATATGGAAACTTTACCTCGGCTCTCTCCCCCCACTTATTAAACCACACTGAACACACGATTTCCTTATCCTTTTATAACTTCCACGATATATATATATATGAATATATATATATATATTCATATATATGAGTAATTTTTCCAAGTGTTTTAAGCACCGAATACTAAACAAGCATTCACATTGAACGTTTTTTTTATCACTCATTTTTTATGTGTTTTTCACGGATAACATTTATTTAAAGTTTGTCTTTGTACTTAATTTCTTATGAATATATGTGTAAATGTAAACTAATATTCACTCACTTGTGTACATAATGGCCAATTGGGTTAGCTCTGCTCTGGTAAATTCTGTATTTAAATAATAAGAACTTTTTTTGTGAGTGTCAGTGTTGCCTTAGTTGTTCTGACTGGATTTTATTCCCGTCTGCATGGTCCACTTTGGGTCAAGCTTTATTTTGAACAACTGTGTACTGTCATTAGTGAAAATAAGTAAGAAAAACACATGACACAATCAGGGCCACTAAAATGATGTCCTTGGAAATCATAATTTACCTTACTGTGAGCCATTCCTTATATACATTAAAACAGACTTAAAGTGAGCTTTTTTTCAAAGTTTAATAAACACGACACTATATCTTTTTGTCTATTTGTATCTTGACCCATTGAAGATAGTTGTTTGTTTTTTCAATTATAGTTAAACTCCCCCCCCCACTACAATATGTGCATGGAGCTCTGGACAAAATAATTTCCTGAGTTACCATCTTTAAGTTTTGGAGATTTGCTTTGACTTGAAAACTGAGGTGATGTTCAAAGGAGACCATGATCACACCTCCTGTGTGTCTTCTACACGTTATTAAATACATGAGTGATTTTAGTCAGGAGTCATCTATCTTGAGTTCTTAAGAAGGTCGAGATCTATTTATTTATTTGTTTAATTACTTACTTTTGAGAAAGGGTTCCTCTGTGTAACAGCTCTGGCTATCCTTGAACTTGCTTTCTAGACCAGGCTGGCCTCGAACTTACAGAGACCTGATGCCTCTGCCTCCCAAGTGCTGGGATTAAAGGCGTGCACCACCGCCATCACCACCCATTAAAGGTAGAGTTTTAAAAGAGAAGAAAAATAGGAGCTCTTTGGGGGCTCACTGATCTATTCCAGAGCGAGAAAAACTAGTCCCGTGGATAGTTTTGTTTTCATAGTTCAATATGAGAGCTGTACAAACTGAGCCCCACCTGGCTCTTCCTAGACTTGCCCGGTTTCTTAATCAGCTAGCTACTGGGATGTTCCTCTTTCACGAAAGGAGAGGGGGAAGTTTCCACACAGACCCAGCACCCAAGCGTTTATTGTAGAAGAGTCTGTCTATAGAGAGTAGCTAGTTTCTGCAACAGAGAATAGTGCATAAATTAACTTAATTCGAACTCTGGAAGAATTCTCTTTTTTCCTTTTTTTTTTTTTGTTTAGAACCATTATGAAAGTAAACAATTTTAAGTGTCTGCATAATTATTTTTCTGAGACAGTATATAGCCTCAGCTGGCTTGGTACTCACTATGTAGCTCAGGCTGGTATTAAACTCACAGAGATATTCTCCTTCCTCTGCCTCTTGAGTGCTGAGATTAAAATTATGTGCCACCAAACTTGGGGAGAACAATTTTCTCCCTAATTAATCCTAATGATAAAGCTGTTTTCATAGTGGTAACTATTGTGATCCCGTTTGCTTCTAGTCAACTTGCTATTCTGTTCTATTCCCTTCTCTCCTCTCCTCTCCTCTCCTGTCCTCTCCTCTCCTCTCCTCTCTCTCCTCTCCTCTCCTCTCCTCTCCTCTCCTCTCCTCTCCTCTCCTCTCCTCTCCTCTCCTCTCCTCTCCTCTCCTATCCTGATGGGTCCTGTTCCATTCTATTCTCCACTTCTCTATTCTATTCTATTCTATTCTATTCTATTCTATTCTATTCTATTCTATTCCATTCCATTCCATTCCATTCCATTCCATTCCATTCCATTCTATTCCATTCCATTCATTTATTCTATCATTTCCACAAAAAATCAAACACAGTTTGGCCAGAGCGTGTTCCTTAGATTCTTCCCAACACACAAATCTTAGGGTCTATGAGGAGCTCTGGAAAGTGACCAAGCCTAGAGCACAGACCTCGGGGGAAGGCATCAGTTACCTCTCCCATATCCTCCATAACCCTCCTCACCCCATCCCCTCCAGGAACTGACCATGAAATGCCAGCTTCGTTCTTTGTTCCAGAGGTGACACAGGTTCGTTCTTCCCCTCGGTATTCCCTTGGTAGACTCTGAAAGATGACATTGGACAAGACCTTGAGGTGATGCTATAGACTTCAAACGCTAATGCCATTGTGTGTGTGTGTGTGTGTGTGTGTGTGTGTGTGTGTGTGTGTGTGTGTGTGTGGTGGATGGAATCAAAGGTCTTGATAGTGCAAAGCATACACTACTACTGTACTCTAGTCCAAGCCCACCAAATTTTTTGAAAAGAGTTTTATATGGTTGGGTATTAGAACTGCCCAAGCTACCAGTCCACTCCTGCGAGTATGTCAGCCTGGGGCATCCCATATAGACTGCTTCGACCCCCAACGCTTTTTAGTGCCAAAATGCCTATCAGGAGCCTGCAAGATGGCCTCGTGGGTAAACACAATTGCTACCTGCTACCAAGTCGAAGTTCAGTTCCCAGAACTCACGTGGTGGAAGGATAGAGCCAACTCTCACACATTGTTCTCTGACTTTCACATGCTGCCTTCAACGTATGCATCACACACACACACATACACACACACACACACACACACACACACACACACACACACACGTTTTTATTTACAATTGTATTTTTATTTTCATTTATAATTCATAGTGTCTGGGAGTTAAATAGCTGCAAGGCCATTCCTAGTCTGCAGGACTTAAAAGATCAAGGAGCAGATGCAGGATGACACTAAGCTATCCTTGCTAATCAGGAATGCAGCTGGGCTTCTGGGTGCTTCCTCTGGGTAGCAGGTGTCAAGCCATCATCAGAGAATCCCCACAAGGGAGAGGGCAGTGCAAGGAATGCCACCCCTGATAAAAGGGAGTTGTTTGGCCTCCACGTGACAAACCCAGGAATTTTTCTTGCTCTCCCTTGCACATAGGAATGTTTGACTAGTTCATTCTTTGCTTGTCCTGCGGTTTGCCCTGGTGCAATGCACCCTTAAATGGGCACAGTGACAAGGTCTCTTCATAACCTTAAGCCACACTGTGCAATTTGGTTGATGGTGGTGGGGAACGCTGGTCAAACAAGAAATGTCGCTTTGTGGTAAGGTGTTAGGACAGGCATTTAGAAGGGAGCCAACCACTGAGGAAATTTAAGAATCCTCTTTTCTGCATCTCATCGAAAGGATTCCTGCACCAGCCATTATCAGTGTTTGAAGTAATTATTCAACAAGTTATCCCTTCGGTGGGAAACCAGTGTCTGTACTCACAGGTGCCTCTCTTGATGTGGCATTAAAAATGGACCCGCAGAATGCCGAGCAAAACTTGCAATCCATACAGACCCCTCTTTTTCTCGTGGCTACCAGATAAAACAACTCAGAGTAAATACCTTTAAGATATAATCCAGTGCTACTAATGAATGAGTGTCTAAAACAAAATAAACACAAAGGATGAATGTCATGACCAATGCCTATAAACCCAACACTTGAGAGGCTCAGGCAGGAGAATTACCATGAGTTTAAAGTCAGCCTGGGCTACATAGTGAGCTCCATGTCAGCCAGGGACCTAGGGGGAAATGAGTCTCAAAATAAATATTTACAAGAGGATGGAAGGAAGGAAAAGAAAGTTGGCAGAAAATAGAATATATATATAATATATATATATATATATATATAGAGAGAGAGAGAGAGAGAAAATACACACACATATATAGATAGATAAATTGAGTGAGAAAATACACACACACACACATATAGATAGATAGATAGATAGATAGATAGATAGATAGATAAATTGAGTGAGAAAATACACACACATATATGTATATATACATACATATATACATACATATATATATATATATATATATATATATATATATATATATATATATGGGAGATGTAGCTCAGGGGCAGAGTGCTTAGAGAAAGCAATGAAAGAAAACAGGTTTTCTATAAAGACAAGAGAGCCCTAAATCTTCCTAGGTTTACCCCAAGAAGATGAGCCAAAACCTAGAAGAGTGTAGCTAAAGGATAAAACAGAGAGACAGACATTCCTGGAAGCAGGGTGTGAAACATTCCTTTCTTCTTTTTTTTTTTTTAATGAAGTAATTAAATCAATAGAAAGCATAAAGGTCCACGCAGTTTTGAAAGCCAAAAAGTATCAAAGCCATTGTGACCATCACCCCCTCCCTGCTCTGTTCCACCATGGGTGAAACTGGGAGAGAACAACAGTGTTATCAATTTAGTCTATTGTTTCCGTATTTACCCTACTTTTTAAATTTGGAAGAAAAGGAATGTTAAAGGCATGCATTGTTCTCCAAGCTTGAAGTTGCAAAGCCTTAAACACAAAGGAAATATTGAGCTCTATACCTCAAAGGAAAACATGAACCGGGGTCTGCTGTGCATCCATGGAGTAACTAAACTCTTCCTTCAAATTTGCAAAATCAGACAGCAACAGTAAGTATGCACACATTCAAAATTGTTGTCAGCAACTCCTGATGTATCTGTCAAAGGAAAGAGGCTTCAAAGTGTGCGGGCTTGGCTGGCAGGATTTGCCATGAACTAAACTGCACGCGTACACACACACCTCTTACAATAAGTCAGCAGCGGCTGAGGAAATGATGAGGGGCATTTCTTGCTCCCCAGTTCTTGGTAAAGCACTTACCTCACGAGCCTTTCACAACGCTGGAGTGGATTTGCCTCCTTCTAATGACTTTGCCAGCTTGTGGCCATGGTGGCCATGGAGACCCGTCCTTTATTGGTTCCTCTTTTTAGGTGACTTTGTTTATTTCAAGCTTTGCTAATTTTTCCTGACCATTTCCAAACCCTGGTAGAAAGAAGACAGACCACCTATGGCCTCGAACCTCCTTAATATGGATTACAGGAAGTCAGCATTCCATCTCAGCATCACACGAGATGCCTTCTGTTTTGTCGGCACAAGTAGGCAGCTGGCACCCAAGCCAGTTTTCCTGTGATTGCAAACTGCTCTCATTGTAATCTCTTGTGTGTGTGTGTGTGTGTGTGTGTGTGTGTGTGTGTGTGTGTGTGTGTGTGTGTGGCAGTGGGGGGCGGGAGGGGGGAACTTTAAGGATCAGAGATCTAGCTTACTTTGTTAGAATGTTTCCTAGCACAAGCAAAGGTCTGAGCTGATCCCCAACACCCCATAAAAATTGGACGTGGTGGTACAGGTCTGTAATACCTGATCATGAGAGGGAGATCAGAAGTTTAAGTTCATCCTTATCTGTATTAGAGAATTTAAAGTAGTTGGGGCTACAGCGGGCCCGTTCTCAACAATAATAGCGAAGAAACAAATCAAACAGAACAGCGCTGCTATTTGGGGCAGGGGGCGGGGGGGGGGCCGCTTTGGACCTAACATCTTGCTGGCTGGAAACAACTGGCAAGCAAACGTGAATGGCCAGATCTCTGGGCTATGCTGAGTTCAGGTTTTTGCTTATTGGCTACCAGTCCCTCTGCTTATCCAGTCAGAGCCCATACCGAGCTGAGCCCAGACTGTCATATTTTGGCGGCCCGCTTTGGAGCTAACACATTGCTGTGATCAAACCAACTTAGTGAAGAAACCGTTTGTGTGCTTCCGATGTCACAGCTCATCACCAAGAGGAGTCAGGGCAGGAGCTCAAGACAGGAACCCGGAGACAAAAAACGAATCAGAAACCGCGGAGGAGCGAGCTTACTGGCTTCTTCTCGTGGCTCATTCAGCTTGCTTTTTCTGTACAGCCCAGGACCACTGGGCCAGGGGTGTTACCAACCACCGTGGGGTAAGCCCTCTCACACCAACTATTGATCAAGACCTCTCCGCACATACTTGTCTACCGGCCGATCTGATGGACGAATTTTCCTCAAATGATGCTCTCTCCGCAGACGACTCAGCTTGTGTCCCAGAGGACAAAAACACTAACCAGCATACGGGAGAATATTATGTTGTGAAATAAGCCAGACTTAAAAAGACAGATACACATTCTTTCTCTCATGTGGAGACCCTAGATTTAAATCTCTTTCCTCCCCACTCTGTGTCTGTGGTGTGTGTGTGTGTGTGTGTGTGTGTGTGTGTGTGTGTGTGTGTGTGTAAGAGAGAGGCAGAAGTAGAAAGGGAACCACGAGAGAGCCAGGGATTTTAGGGGAGGGAAAGGAAGAAGAAAGGACAATAAAATATGTTTGACATGAAACAGGAAGGGGAAGGGGAATTACCCGGGGTAAGAATGAGAAATTATAGTGGAGATTCTTGGGTAAGGAAGGGACCACTGAGAATAGGGATGACCTATATGAAATTTATTGCTTTGTATGTTTATTTTAACATCAATTAAAAAGAAAAAAGAAAAGAAATTCAAAGCAACACGCTGAGACCCCGAGTCCTTAGATATACAAAAAAGGAATAAGAACACAAAGCCATTTATCATTACTATTAATGCTGCAGTAATTGGAGGGGTCAGTTATTGAACCAGTGCTCAAGCCAGAGAGGGTCCGTTCATGCCAGCATCACCACAAATGCAGGAATCCCATGGTGCCCTGTAGCAGCCGCCTCTACTCGGTCATCAGAAACGTTATCAGCTCCGTTCAGCCTTATGGACAAGTGTCTCTTAACGCTACGCAGGTGGAAATGCTGAGACTGTAGATACACACCGCAAAGCCTTAATCCTCCCTGCTTCTTGTCCCTTGTCGCCAGTAACCGTATTGATGCACAAACACAGCACTCACTTCAAAGGGAACAGGAGAGTTCATCCTGGCGCCAAATCTGAATGGCCATAGCCTGGGAACACAGATTTGCTTACGTTGGATATCACGCTCCGATGTGGTAAGAGTTTGGGAAGTAGTTTTTGTTGTTGTCGTTGTTTTTGTTTTGTTAGAGAACAAAAGAAAGCCATAAGTCAGACACTTCAAAAACACTGATGGTAATAGCAGGTAGACTGTTGCTACAAAGCCCGGATTCTCTGCTATTTGCTTCAGATGAAGTGTGATGATGCTCTTAGCTCTTAGGCTGGTGGAGTCTAGTGCTCTCTGTACCTTTCAAAGGGATTTCCTCCCTTTGAGGAAAGGGTATTACGTCCAACACAGAGATGGGAATGAGCAGCTAGTGAAGGGGCTAAAAATCATTCTATTAGCCCTGTAGACTCTTTTAACACAGACGTAGCTTTTCTTTTTGTCTCTGGGAACTTCTGATCTCTTTATGGCATCTATCAAAGGGGACCCAGAGATGGACACAGTTGACTTTGCATACACTCAGTTATTAGAGCCGGAGGAAGGCCTGATGTCCGGAGTGGATGTGAATTTGGGCTTGGACACGGCCATGTCAAGGACTTCAAGGCCTCTGACCCAGGGAGCAGTTTGGCAAAGCCATTACCCGAATGGCTCAGGCTGCAGAGCAAGGCCCAGATTTTCTCCGAGGCATGTCTGTGTTAATGTCTGCTCCGTACAGACATCACCTACCAAGATTAGATAACCCCTTCTCTTCTGCTGTACCCAATAAACACACTTCGGCTCAGTTAGAGAACCCCACCAGATCCCAGCTTCCTGGTGTGTGTGTGTGTGTGTGTGTGTGTGTGTGTGTGTGTGTGTGTCCGTGGGTCTGTCCTTTCTTTATTCCATCTCCTCTCCCAGTCCCAGTCCCCAGGACCCAAGGGACCCAAGCTTTGAAGGATGTGCAGAGCATAGTAGAAGCCACATTCAGGTGGCTCAGGAGGCAGAAGCAGACATGTCAATTCCTAGTCAAAGACAGAAGTCACCGTCCCTGTATGGACAGGGCCTTGGGGGGGACGATGTGGGGTGAACAGAGCAAGGCTCGGCCACCAACTAACTCCCTGCCTGCCGCTCCAGAACGCCTAGCCTGGGCCCTGGGAGTATAGGGTGTGAAGCAAATAAGCTCCTGTCCCCTACATTGCCTTTGCTGAGGGTGCCTCATCGCAGTAACAAAACCGAAAGTAAGAGGAGGAACAAGTTAAAAACGAGGGAACAGGGCCCTCTAGGTGAGCTGTAGCGGGGCGGGAACCCGGGAGGCCTTCACCCTGCATTTGAGGGGCGCAAAGGGGTCAGTGTGGCCTGCAGCAAGGGGTCAGCGCCTGCAGCAAGAGGTCAGTGCATGCAGCAAGGGGTGGTGCTTGCAGCAAGGGGTCAGGGCCTGCAGCAAGAGGTCACTGAGTGCAGCAAGGGGTCAGGGCTTGCAGCAAGGGGTCAGTGATTGCAGCAAGGGGTCAGGGCCTGCACCACCAGGGGGGAAATTCGGGCCTGGGCACACTGCCTCGCCCACGTAGCTTTCTCCAGGGACTCCTTCCGTGTGCATTGCCCCACGGGCGGGAAAGGCAAGCGGCGCACAGGTGCAGGGCCCCGGCACCCGGTTCGGTTAGGAGTAAACACACCGCAGCATGCCCCGCGGATCCGTCCCCACGCCACGCGGGCGACAGGGTCACACGTCCGCTCCGGAGCGCAGAAGTGAGCTGTGGGGTTTGGCTGCGGCGCCCGCGCACCTCCAAAGTGCAAGCAGAGCCGGCGCGGCCGCCCGCCCGCCCGTGGCCCCGCGCGCGGCTCCTGCTGCGGTTGCAGTTCCTTCGTCGCCGCCAGGAGCTCGGGGCGACAGAGAGCGGCTGCGGCGACGCGAAACCCGGGCGGCAGCCATCGAGCTTCGGGAGCTGCGCCGGGAGCGCCGGGAGCGCCGTCCGGCCCGCGCTGGAGCATCCTGTAAAAAAAAAAGGAGAAAAAGGAGGAAAGAGACCGGGAATGTACGCTTTGTAGGAAGAGCAGAAGCCACAGTGCACGCCGGCACCAGGATGGCCGAGTGGTTAAGGCGTTGGACTTAAGATCCAATGGACGTATGTCTGCGTGGGTTCGAACCCCACTCCTGGTATAAGTGCTGTTTTTGTTTCCTTCCGCAAGGTATCGTTTTTTTTTTTAGGTCCAGATCCCTTGAAAAGTTACAATTCTGATTTCCAGTAGGAAAAAAGCGTAGTTAAAGCCTTGTTAGGGCGCTGGCGCAAGCCTAGTTCCCCCCAGTGTGGTGGCCGAGGCTCCGGGGACCGGTGCACCGCAGGGGGACTGCAGACCTCGGCCAGCATCCTCTGCCAGGCCGGTGGGCTGCTGTCCACCAACTTCGCAAAGTCACTTTTCCGCAGAAGGAAAACGCGAGTTCGCCCCTGACTTTCTCTGCCTCTGTCCCCACCCTCGCTTCCTTCTTTTCCTCCCTTTTCCCTGTTTTTCTTTTTCCTTCCTTTTTTTCTGTTTTCTTTTTTTCTCTTTCCTTCCTTTTTTTTCTTTTTTCTTCCTTCCTTCCTTCCTTCCTTTCTTCCTTCCTTCCTTTCTTCTTTCCTTCCTTTTTTTTCTTCCAAAGTTTAACTTGTTCACAAGCAGCCCTTCCGTTAACTCCAAGAAAGTCCCAGAATTGGAAAAATTTTCAGATTTTTTTTTCTATTTTCTTCAAAAGTATTTTAATCAAAAACAATCCAAGATCTTAAACAGGATTTGTAGGTGTGGCTCAAGGAACTCCCCAGTCTTATATTGAGACTAAGACGGTTATTAAATCCCTCAACGCAATCATAAAACTTGGGAAACACTGATCATTAATTTCCATCTGATCCTCGGACCCCATTCAATTATCTGGAATCGTAGAAATATTCTTTACATCGAAAGTTCCGGTTCAAAATCTTGTTTACCAGCCCTGGCTCAGAACTCTGTGGGAAATGTTATCAGTCTAAACAGTGCCACCTACTGGTGAATTTGAAGTAAATTTATTTGTTGAGATAATCCTGGTATTTTTGAATAACTGTATTTAGGAGAATAAGGCAATGTCAACCACAGTCAGAAAGTTAGCTCCTCCCCCTTTAAATCTTCAGTAAATAATCTTCCATTAAACAGACAGTAATCACGAAGGTAACTTTTCATGAGCGTTGTTTTAATTCTAGGATAAAAGCCTTCTCTGGCTTCATTGATGTTTGTTTCAATTAAATGTTTTCTTTTCAAACTTTGAAGATGCTTATGAAAGGATATACATACATACATACATACATACATACATACACACACACACATAACACACATACATATATAATCAAGCATTAAGAGACAGACATCGAAGAAAACAACCCAACAAGATTTTCTTAATCCTCAATAGTAAGTTGGAGCCTGGGGACTTTGACTAGCTTCTTTTGTTTTCCACTTTTATTAATTTATTTTATGTCTATTCATGCTTGCCTGGATGCAAGTAAGCACCCTGCCTGGGTCCCGGTGCCAGCCCAGGAGGAAGCCATGAATCCCGCCGACCTGAAGGTGTCTTTTTAAACTGTCACAAGGGCACTGGGAACCAAACCCAGGTCTGCTGTAACAGCCACACGTGAGCTTAGCAGCTGGTCCATCTGCAGCTCTATGCAGCCTGGTTTTCATTTTTAGGTACAGCTTCAATTAGTCAGTGAACAAATCAGGCCCGCTTTGCACCTCGAGCATGGGGTAATTATTCAAGCGAAGTAAATGTTAATGCCCCAAACTCTTAACATTTTTAGTAGCATATTCACAGCACAAAATGATGTATTTCATAATGACATTTTCAAAATTGTGTATCTCCTGGTTTGTTTGTATTCTGTCTTGTTTCTCTGCCTTGCCCCCTACTCCACATTCCCTTCCTCTTCTCTAATACTTCCCCTTCCACTTATAGATCATATATATATATATATATATATGTATATATATATATGCATATATATATATATATGTGTGTGTGTGTGTGTACATATATATATGATCTATATATATATATAATTTCCCATGTAATTCCACAGAGAGAACCTGTGATATCGGTCTTTCTGAACTGTCTTATTTCAGTTAACATGATCTCCAGTTTCATCTTTTTTTCTGCAAATGGCATATTTTTGTTTAGATATGGTTGAATAAAACTCCACTGTGCATGTATACCGGATTTTCTATAACCACTCATCTGCCGTTAAATGCCTAGGCTGGCCCCCTCCTTAGCTGCTGGGGGAAACGCAGCAGTAAACATGTCTGGAATGTGTCTTTGTAGTTTCTGACTTAGACTTCTCTGGTAAATACCCAGGAGGAGTACATTATATGATAATTCTATTTTTAGGGTTGGTCGTGTGTGTGTGTGTGTGTGTGTGTGTGTGTGTGTGTGTGTGTGTGTGTGGCGTGTAGCTTCTACTGTTTATTTCCATAGTACCTGTGACTAACTTACATTCCCACCAGTAATGTATTAGGTCTGTCACCTCTACTCTGCCCAGCATTTGTTTGATTGTGTGTGTGTGTTTCAGACTATTCTGGCTATTCTGGAACTTACTATGTAGACTAGGCTAGCCTTGAACTCTGTGGTCTGCCTGTCTTTGCCTCCGGAGTGCTGGAAGCAAAGGTATGGGCCGCCATTCACAGCTTTTGTTTTGTTATGTTTTGTTTTGTTTGTGATTTCTTAATGACAGCATTTCTGGCTGGAGTGAAATGGAATCTCAAGATAGTTTAGTTGTAGAGGCAGAGAGCATACACCCATTCATTTTCTGTAATTGGACACAAGACCATTGTGAACCAATCTGGCCTAAACTGAATTTCCATTAGCATACATTTCAGTATTCTTAGACTTTTTATCAGAGTACCTAGCAGGGAATGATCATTGTTTATACCGTTTTTAAAAATGACATAAGTAAATGGGCATAGTGGCACATACCGAGTTTAGTCTCTACACTCGGGAGGCAGAGGCTAGTAGACCTCTGTGAGTTTAAGACTAGCCTTGTCTACATATTGAATTTTAGGCCAGCCAGGACTAGCTTAGTGGAACCCTAGTGAGAGAGAGAGAGAGAGAGAGAGAGAGAGAGAGAGAGAGAGAGAGAGAGAGAGAGAGAGAGAGGAGGGAGGGAGTAACGGAGCATTTTAGAATGTTATGTGTGCACTCACTATCCACCCAATGAACAAGTGAATGCCCTCAAAATCCCACAGGATTATTTTCACACCCCATCCTGTATCCTTGAGCATCCTCTTTTAGGGTAGGTGACGAAAATGCGCCACACATCCCTGGGACAGGAGTCCTGCCTGGTCCCCAGAGGCCCATTGCAGAAATCTCCAGGTCAGTCAGCAGGGAGAGGACGTTCAGGGAAGGTGTGGTTTGCCCAGAAAGAGCGGATGCAGGCTGATGATTGTCTGGTTTGGGTAAAGTCAGCAGTGTCAGCAAGCCGGTCAGGCATTGGTAGAGGTGGATCTCTGAGTTCGAGGCCAGCCTGGTCTAGAGAGCGAGTTCCAGGACAAGCTCCAAAGCTACACAGAGAAACCCTGTCTCGATAAACAACAACAACAAAAGGATTATCAGACTCTGGAAGAGACATCCTGCTCTATGGGGAAGCCCCACGCTCCAGAGCGGTACAAGGAAGAATAAAACAGGCCTGTGGGGCAGGCTTTCTTCCTTTTAGACTAGCTAGTGCCAATATTCAGAATCCCTACAGGGAAACCTTTAATCACTCATGAGTCATTTCTGTCCTGGAAGATTTTACTATGCGTTTGAGCAATTCAAATTCAAATTTATCTTTGGGGTTAGGCTGTGCGTCTGGCCATGTCATTCAATGCTGTCTATAGTGTAGTAAAGTTGACAGTATCTGAAAAGGTATTTTTTTTTCCTCCACAGATAGGGTCTCAATGCTTAGCCCTGGATAGCCTGGAACTTACTTTGTAGACCAGGCTGGCCTGGAACTCAATGGAGATACTTCCTTTGCTTCTGCCTCTCAAGCGCTTGAATTAAAGGTTGTTCCACCACACCTGACAAAAGGTAACTTTTGTTTTGTTTTTTGAGACAGAGTTTCTCTGTGTAATAGCCCTACCTGTCCTGAAACTTGCTCTGTAAACCATCTTGGGCTCAACCTCACGGAGATCCACGGCCTCTGCCTCCTGAGGGCTGGGATTAAAGATGTGTGCCACCACTGCCTGGTAACAGGTAACTTTTAAAGTTGTATTTAAAAATAGATATTAAGAAAAATGAGGGACTGGAGAGATGGTTAAGTGGTAACGAGGACTGGCTGATCTTTCAGAGGACCCAGGTTACAGGGGATCTGACCCCCTCACACAGACATACAAGCAGGCAAAACACTAGCGCACATAAAATTTTAAAAAGATAAGCTGGAGAAAGCATGTAAATCTCAGCACTCAGAGTTACACAGTGAATTCCAGGCCAGCCAGGCTATAAAAATCAGACAAAGAAAAGATGACAATAGCAACAACAAGGAAAAGAGTATTTGCTTCTTGGGGCTGAAGAAATGGCTCAGTGGTTAAGAGCACTGGGTTTTAGGGCATGGGTTCAATTCCCAGCACTTACAAGGTTGCTCACAACTGCCCACACCTCCAGTTTCAGGTACCTGACACCTGTGTGCCTGCACTCACGTGCACACCCACATGCAGATTAGCATAATTTAAAACAAATGAAAAACAATAACATTGGTCTCAAGCTCTCCAACCGGCCTCCTACTGAAGTACATATAGAAGTCTGGCTTTTAACTTCAATGCAATGGCTGTACCTTAACCTACTGCTATCTCAGCCAGCAATTGCAACTCTGCAGTTTCTGGCTTGCTTCTCTAGCAGTGGCAAGAATTCTGCTCCCGCAGGCCCTGCCGCTGCTGATAACGGTACCGTTACCTAAATCTCTATCGTTCTAATTAGCCCCGAGATTCAAAGGCTGTCGTGAAAACCTGCCAGCTCAGACCACACAGGCTGAGTACTAACTAGCTAACCCTCTCTCTGCTTGCTGGCGCCATGAAGACAGGTGCTTCCTATTTGCCAAACCAGAAAAACCCGAGCCACTCCAACCCCCACCCTTCGACTCCCACTGTCTCTCTACCTCTCCTGGATGCTGTCTGAGACTCCATGGTTACTTTCTGTCAACTAGTTGCTAACGCAGCCTCCTGACCCAAGGTTAATTTTACTTAATTAATGCAAACGCAGACCTAGGGGTCACGGAGTGATGGAACATCCCCCGGCACGGAAGCAAGCATGCTTGTAAAATCCACGGTGTAGTATATGACCCACGAGGCAACATAGACCTGGCATTAGTACTCACATGGGACAAGAGTTTTCTGGAGGAGTGGGTGAGTTTGTTTGGTGTTTTTTTTTTTTTTTTTTTTTTTTTTGGTTGCTTGCTTGGTTTTAGATAAGGTCTCGATCTTTAGCCAAGGATAGCCTCAAACTCACTATGCCTCGATATTTAGCCAAGGATAGCCTCAAACTCACTATGTCTCGATATTTAGCCAAGGATAGCCTCAAACTCACTATGTCGCCCATGCGGGCCTTGAACTCAAGGGATTCCTGTCCCTGCTCTCCAGCACTGAGTGTCAGAAAAGCCCAGAATCAGCTCAGGAAACACCAAGGCCAAGTTCTCAGCGCAAAGGAGATTTATTTGTCACAGAGGGACAGAGAGCAGAGAGTAACAGGCAGGAGGCAGAGGATGAGGGAGAAGGGAAAAGGAACGAGAGGGGGGGGGACGGGAGAGGGGGAGGGGAGGGGAGGGGGGGGAGGGTTATTTACCCCAGAGGGGGAACAAAGGAGTGACACCAGATACAGAGGAGACAGACATGGCCCACAGGCAAATTGTGGTTTATAAAGCGGAAGGCGGAAACCCCGTGTTAGGAGAAATTGGTTTGTTTTGATTGAGCTTGTTAGTTAATTAGGTGAGCCAAAAGGGGGCTTTTGATTGCTGGACTTGGATACTTTGGTAGCTGGACCATAGCTGTCAGGAGGAAGAAGAGGCCAAACGAGGGACTGGGCCTTGCGGGATAGCTTTAGGGTGTAATCTAAGGGTTTTTAGCAAGGCGGCGAAAGGTAAAAGACACCATGCTTTCTAACCCTGGGCCTGTTAGAGCCCTTCACTGAGAATCCAGCCCCGCTGCTCAGTTCCAGTTTAACCTTAGATCCGCCCTTGCTTATTAGCCAGACTTTTTAGCTCTCCAACTCTTTGCAGCCTCACCTGTAAGTACTTTGTAACAATTGATTCTCAGGGGTCAGTCTGACGCTGCTGTAATGTTTAGCAAGGGCTTGGCATGTAGAATAGGCAACAGATCAAGATAGCATTGCACTGATGGGGTTGACAGGTTAGTTGTTATGCAATGCCAAGGTTCGTCATAAAATGCATTACTTTTACCTTGCATTCCCAGATCAATTGCAGGGGGAAAAAAACAAAAAACAAAAAACAAAAAAAACACTAAGATTTGATTTCAAAGGCAGGGATTTTGGAGAAAGGCATGGATTGCGTTTTTCTGATTTGTTTGTTGATCTTCTTGTGTCATTTAACAGCCTTTAAATGCCTAGTTTCCCCAGCAGCAGCAGCTTGTTCAAAGAAGGAATTTTGGATAAGTCCTTAAATTAGGTCTTGTCTAAAAAGAACAGTAATGCTCTGAAGTCTAACTTGCAAAGGAAAGAAAAATAAACTCCTGAGTCTTCAGATACACAGTGAGTGAGTTTATTGTTTTCCCCTGGGTGACACACCCACTGGTTAGTCACACGTCGCTATATCAAGAATGCTGCTCACATTTTTTAAACACTAGCAATTCTGACCCACCCAGTTCAGCGATTTAAAATGTAACCTGGCTTTAATATTGTTATTCTACATAGGAAAAAATTAGAAGCTTCTATCACTGAGAAGATGTAAAAAAAATAAAAAGATCATATTGTTTTTACATTATCATGTAAAAATTGTCATATCATATTCGTAAAAATTATCAATAGCCTTCTGCTTTCAGGTGTGGCAAGGCAATTTGTGCATCACTGCCATTCAAGTCTGTTACTACACAGGCTGTCTCTTTCACTGTGGCGAGGTGACATAGTTAGTCCTCTTGGGGCAGGAAAAAGAACAGCCTGCACAACCATCCCCTCTTACCCTGAAATTACAAGTAAACGTTGAAGAGGACCCCCATGCTCAGTGGGATTGGATCACTTAGTCAGCTTCTTTGATTTGGATTTGTAGTCTCCTGTGAGTAATCCTAGGGCCAACGTTGAGGACAGACTTTCCCTGTTCTGGCTGGATAAGAGTGAAGGGTAGGTCTGGACGCAGAGGTCCTCCCCTTGGGGTCCCCTTCCTCTCTACTCATCAGTCCAGCCGTCCACTGCCCTGCCGCACACACTTGTCCTGTCTTTTTAGTTTGTGCTCTGTGATTTTGTTTGTTTTCGTTTTTGAAACGGGGTCTTGCGATATAGCCCATGCTGGCCTTAAACATGCAATCCTCAGTGTTTAGCCTCCTGGGGGGAATGATTATGAGTAGTGTGCGACATCATACCCAATTTATCATTAACCCGTCTTTTCAAGTGTTTAGGAATGTCTTTGTTGTTCTTTGTTTGTTTGCTTGTTTTTCAAGACTTGGTTTATTTGTGTAGGCCTGGCTTTACTGTGCTGTAGACCAGGCTGGCTTTGAACTCACAGAGAATGGCCTATTTTCTCTGCGTCCTGAGAGCTGCTGGGATTAAAGCTGCTCACCACCACTGTCCAGCATTTAGGAAAATCATACATAGAGAAACCAGCACCCTGGAAACCATACACTCTAGTTCCACCTTTATTCACTTGGTATTTTTAAAAAGATTTATTTAATTTTATTATGTATACAGTGTTCTGCCTGCACGCATGCCTCCAGGCCAGAAGAGGGCACCAGATCTCATTACGGATGGTTGCAAGTCATCATATGGTTGCTGGGAATTGAACTTGGGGCCTCTGAAAGAACGGCCTTCTCTCCAGCTCCCAGTTAGTATTTTTTTTAAATGCCCAAAGCCTACACTACTATGCTGGGTGCCAAACTATGCCAACAAATAAGAGACAATTGCTGCGCACTTAGTTAACGTAGATAAAAGCTCTGTGTTTGATTCCCCAACACCACATAAAACTTGGTGTGGCGATGTAATCCCAGCTTTTAAGAGGAGACAAGAAGATGGGAGATTTAAGGTCAGGTAGTTAGAGAGCTCAAGAGTGCCCTGAGATACATGAGACCCTTCCCAGGTCAGCATGGGGAGGGAAGACACGGCCCCATCCTCTTCTGTTAGGTAACTAATAGCAATAATTATTTCCTCCTACTTGCTTCATACAGCTCTCCTTGAACTGTAGCCAATAGCCATCAACCTCTCTTGGGAGGGGCTATATTCATACACTGGGATTGGGGTGGTGGGAGAGAGGCACATCTAACCACATTACCCTCCTGTGTACCTGTTTTAACTCCTCCCCCAGGGCTGTTCCCATACCTCAAGTAGTCGTGAATTCCAGTGCCCATCCCAACGCTGAATTCAACTCTGTTCTTTCCACTGACTTTCACTATTTGGTGTGTGTGTGTGTGTGTGTGTGTGTGTGTGTGTGTGTGTATGTGTGATTAAGATTCTTTGCATTTCCATCATTGCTAAGTTGGTTCTCCTGTAGCCCAGGCTTGCCTGGGCTCTGTTGATATCATCTTAAATACAACAATGCTTCATAAAGATACTCTTTCCTGTGGAATTGACACACTGATTCATACTCTTTGTGAATATGAATACTTGTTTTTTTTTTTTTTAACCTGCTCCAAACTGACTTTTGATGGCTACTTGGTTCGCATTTATTTGCTGAGATCACAAAACTTTCTGGAGATTGCACACTATCCAAATTCAGTCCTTGGGGAGTGGTGTCTCACACTTTTAATCCTAGCACTCAAGAGGCAGAGGCAGGCAGATCGCTGATTTCAAGGCCAGCTTGATCTGCAGAGTGAGTTAGTTCCGGGGTAGCCAGGGCTGTTACACAGAGAAACTGTCTCAAAAACCCAAAAAGGAAAAAAAATAATCTTGGCTCCTAGGCATTTTTGAGGGCATGACAGCTTAATGCGGGCTGGGACAGAGTTCCAATGCTTCAGTTCCTCAATGATGGAGACGCAACTCCTCTTCCTCATCCCCCTCCTCCCGAGCTTTGCCACCCTCCTCCTCATCCCTCCCCATCTTGTCCCCAACTCCTGCTGACAAAAGCTCTCATTTATCTTAGGTGATCAAAACTCACGCTTCGAAAATGACCTTGAACTTCTGATGTTCTTGTTCCCACCTGCGAAGTACTAGGATTCCAGCCCATGCTACCATGCTTGTTTTGTGGGGTGCTAGGGATCAACCCAGGCTTTTATGCGTGCTACATACTTGGCTATCAACTATATACATGCTACACAAACATGCTATCAACTTAGCTAAAGCCCCAGTTCCATAGACAGCCATTTGTCATTACAGTTTTTTCTTTTATTTTACATACCTACCACAGTTCCCACCCCTTTCCATCTACACACACACACACACTGGCCCACTCCTTCATCCCCATTCAGAAAGGGACAGGCCTCCCATGGGTTTGAAAGTAGCATGGCCTATCAAGTTGAGGCAGGACTGAGCCCCCGTCCCCCAAAGGCTGGGCAAGGTAATCCAGCATGGGGAAGAGGTTCTCAAAGCCAGCTAAGCACCAGGGACAGGTCCTGGTCCCGCCTCTAGGAGCCTTACAAACAGACCAAGCTACACAACTACACAGCCATTTTTAACAGTGTCTTGAGCCCCTATCTAGGTGTCCTACTGAATTGTCACTTGCTGTAGAGATTAAAACCTAATTCAGAAAGGCAAGCACGCTCCTCTTTCAGAGCAAGTTGTGCCTAATACACAGTTATGCAACTAAACTACTTGTAAATAGAATGTCGCCACCCCAAATGCACCTTTTTAGTTCAATGGCAGTTTAGAATGTTTTGTCACTTGCTTTTTTTTTTTTTTTTTTTTTTTTTAACACCTGTGTTAGTATGTTTGGTTGGGTAGGGTGTGGGGGGTTGGTTGTTTCCTTTTGAGACAAGATCTTGTCGTGCGCTCAGACTGACTTCCAAATCATACTCTTCCTGTCCCAGCCTCCTGAGTGCTGGGATTATAAATACGTTGCACCACACCCGGCTTTAATACCTTTAATCTAGGCTCCCTGGCGTTTAGAGCCGCGATGAAAGTCGCTCGAGAAAAACCTGTCTACCCAATCCAATAGTTTTGCTGGACGAAAGGAGGAGGAAGAGGAGCAGGGGGAGGAGGGGGAGCCGCGGGGACAGCAGAGAACAAAACCTCTCCTTAAACAAGTGCAGGAGCCGCCCCTTGAAGCCCTCTAGTGTCGGGTGCAAAAATCACATTCTTGAGGCTGTGGTTGCTTGGAAAAGGCAAGGGCAGAGGGAGAGGGAAGATTCTTTGTAAACAAAGGGAGATTTGAGCGGACAAGCAGGGAGAACCTCCCCACGGAGGCGTCTGAACTTGAGAAGGGGAGGCCGCCCTCGGGAGGGGACTTGGAGTCCCCTCCCGTTAGCACAAACTAACAGAGACAAGTCTGTTAGGGACGTTGGCAAGCTGGCAGCTGCTCAGAAAAGTCTGCCTCTTGTAGCTAGTTCTCTGGGCTCCTGGAGTAGGGGTGCTCCGCCCGGCCTGGGGAAAAGTGGACTAGGATGAGCCTGAAAGGACCATGCTTTCACTGAATCCAGACAAGCCTATCAGTCCTCCACAAAACCTCCTGCACGAAAGTAGTAGCTTCATCCCCTGTCGTCGTCAATTAAATATAGACATTTTGATCGGGATTTTTTTTGTATTTATTTATTTATTTAGCTCCCAACTGTCTAGAAAATAACAGTGCCCAGACTGTTGGCTGCCTCCGCTCTCGATGTCTTCTTTGCAAATCTAAGCACCGTGTTTGGACACAAAGCCAAAAAAAGAATTGCCCCCTCGTTTCCTTTTCCCAGAGGCCACGAAAATAGGTCCTGGTCAGTGACCAAGGAGACAGTGTCACTGGACAGCTTCCGGGGAAACGTCCTTAAAAGACCCTTGGAGAGGGCTCTTTCTTTGCCTGTTCCCACAAACATAGATACGATGGCTGATGTGTTAACATCACATCACACCATAAGACAGAAGGCACAGGGCAAGTGAGCAATGACAAGGTCCTTCCTGAGCCTTTACCAGCGCCCAATGCCACTCAGCCCCCGCGCACCCATGAGTACAGACACGCACAAAAATGGCTTCAGAGATTCTTGCAGCTGTTGCTAACTCTACCTGATGGAATGAAAATTAGTATGAATTTTAGAATTACCATGAGCAATCCAAAAACTCACTTCCTGCCCACCCATGCTAACCTGAAAGCTCTTCCCCTGCCCCCACCCCCACTCCCACCCCAGGGTTTGATCCCAACCCCGAACCTTGTGCATGCTAAATAGGACCACGGAGCTCCATCCAGCCCTTTGCCTTTCCTTTTTATCACAGGTCCTCTCCATCCTGCTCTGAAATACTAGCATGCAATTTAAGGGAATGATCAGCTCTTCAACCCAACTACCTGAATATCGACCTCAAGGATATTCTATCAGTCTGAAAAACAGCCAATAGCGCCAGCATTAAGGCATCAGGCAAAACAGAAGGGAGCCTGGCTGTGTGTTGATTTCTGTTTCTTAGGACACCTCAGGGACAAAGGCCTGTGAGACTAGGATCTGGTCCCAGTAATGTAGCACCGACTGGGTTTTCCCATTCTCCGCCTTCCTCAAAAATTAAATATGCAAGAGAGAGGCTAGAGAAACAGGGTAAGAGGCAAGAACTTCCACATGGCAATGAGATTAAAAAGATGTAAGGTGCTGGACATGTAGCTCAGTTAGCACGTACTTCCCCAGCATGCACCAAGCCCTGGGTTTTCCCACTAGGACACACACACACACACACACACACACACACACACACACACACACTTATTTTTAATGCATGTCTACAATCTGAGCACATAGGAGGTGGAAACAAGAGGATCAGAAGTTGAAGATTATCTTCCGCTACATAGGCAGTTTGAGGTCAACACAGACTCCATGAGAGCCAATCTCAGAAGACAAAAGTGAAGAACTACTGTGTCCTGAAGTGTAGCTTTCCTTGGCCACCCCCTGCGGTGGGCTCAGTTTGGGTGGAGCAGGTGCCTGTTACTGTAAGTAACCCTTTGTCCACACTCCTGTGAGTAACCCCAATGACCTCATTGGTTCACTAAACTGGACTGTGATGACACTGTTACTTTGGCGTGTTGTCTGTCCCTTAGCCAGAAGTGAGTAGACTAGATATGTGTTCTCATTCTCCCAGGAATTATGTTAAACATACATCACCACCAAGCTGGCTCCTTTTTTTTTTTTTTTTTGAAAGTCATTTGTTTGAATTCGGGTGCAGTGGTGCTCACCTGTCATATCAAAATGTGACAGTGTGAACTGGATGATCGGAAGCTCAACGTCATCCCTGACTACACAAACAACAATCAAAACAACAAGCAAAAACAGACCGTGTATTTTGTCTGGAAATGTAACTCAGGTGCATGAGTACTTGCTTAGCAAACTCTAGGTTTGATCCCCAGCATTGGCAACTAGTTTGTAAGCTGCTTCCCAGTCTGTACTATTGATCAAAGTCAGAATACCAAGAAGTAATTGAATACCAATCTGTGTGGGAAGAAAGAAAAAGCCGGAAAGTGGCAGTCTTACCAAGGGTCCTGATAGCCATCTAAGGAAGGGACCACAAATGGCACCACTAGTTTGACCTCTCACGTTGGCCTTGAGGCCATGGCAATCTAAGCCCATGTTCAGCTGAGCTCTGACCACATGGAGATAATCTAGAAAATGGGGCCGCTAAAAGTACTTGAGAATCTGACTTGTGTTGTGGAATATTTGTTTAACCAGGCAAAGATGCGTTACATCTGTTCATGCTGCCTTTGCTAACTATGCAAGGACGTATGCCTTGCATTTACATTCATTAAATAAAATTAACCTGGGCTCAGAGAAGCGGGTTAGCAACTGGTCCACAAGAAGTAGCAGAGAGGAGCTTGGCGAGGTTTTGGTGTTTGGGACTATGCGGAAGGTATTTGGGACTTTGCCGGGATGCCAGCAAAGAGAGGACGTTAGCCAGTCACGATTCTAACTCTCTGAGCACGCAGGTTTTCGTCCTAGCCTTTCAATCTGGAGTTGTACTAGAAGGATAAAGATTTAGGTAGAACTACTTTCAGCGGCAACAACAGAGCCATTTCTGGCTGCTAGTCGTTTAAAAGGCAGCCACTGGAAGGAAGGTAGAATGACAGATCTGCCCTGGGGTAGGGTGGTGGTGGGGTTAGGATCAAGGTGGACATTTAGAACTTGGAAGACTTACTGTCCCCATCCCTCATTTCCATTTATAGGAATGTGTTTTTGCTAGAACCTGGTGCTTGTATATTTCTTTAATCGTGAAGAGATCTTTTTTCCTCTGTTATCTCTTTGCTGGTGCCTGGGTGATCCCTTGCTAAATATATTTCATCATTTTACTTACTTCAGGCTGAAACCCTGGCATCGTTGTGTTGGCTCCTCCACACCCAGCCCCAAGCTGCACATTCCAAAGATAATTCGCTGTAATTATTTATTCTCTTGAAAAGGAGCAGGAGGTATGCATGTCGAACTAATATGCACCCCTAGCCCACTCGAATGACAGACACTTTGGACAATGGGTGCTGAGAGCCCGTAGCTTGGCTCCGGGAAATTCTCATTTAT